>WOAB01000644.1:2400000-3000000 GCA_027886185.1 Rheum nobile
AATTCAGCAACTACAGTAGCAGATGACACATCCTGAGCAGCCAACCCAAAGAATCCCGTTGCCTGAGCCACCACCGCCTTCTTCAAATCAGTCACCGTCAGAGAACCCCGTGGAGGTGCTAAGTCTCTTCCATGGATGTTGAGCCCAAGGATCAACAATACGTCATGGAGAGTTATGGTCATCTCTCCCCATGGCATATGGAACGAGCTGGTCTCAGGTTGCCACCGCTCAACAAACGCAAGAAGCAGCGTCTCGTGCACATGCTCATGTATCACATGCGGAATATGACACAAGCCTGAACTCTGTGCCAGATTACCCCATGGCGTTGACGACTCCAGGCGCCATGCGCGTGTCTGCTTGCCTCGTTGCTGAAACTTCAACGGTGGGACAGGCTACAAACATTTGCATTTTTAAACTAGTGTAAGCAGTCGCTTTGACATATTTATATAAAAACGTAAAATGAAAAGAATAAGGTTTTTCATGCAACTTACAATGCGCTGATAAATGGTGTACGCCAGGTGATTGGCAAAACCCTTCAACATCTCGGGATTCTCCGGACCTCCATAGACTCTGATCTGTAATTCCGGCTCATATCTCCCCTTTTTTTTTGCTTCGGGGTGGTCTTGCCTGCGAAGAGGTGCCTTCTTGTTGCTCCTCGTCCGCATCATCATCATCAAGTTGAGCTCTTGGAGCCCATGCCTGATTGTCTTCCTCCTACATGTTTTTAAACAAATGATAAGCAATTACATTTTTTTCATACAATCATATTTACATATATGAGGGCTACTTACCATATTCAGCGGTGCATTCGGGTTGACCCCCAAGCTCTCCCACGGATTGTAATCCATGTCGTCATTTGCGCCGCCTTCATAATATAAGGGGCTGTGATGCGACGTGGACCCGTGAGGGCTCTGATGGGCGATTGGGCTCGGGTGGTGACTCTGCTGGGGTGGTGACAGACTCAATGAAGGACCATAATAGTTATTCTGATCGATCGTATCAGAATAACAATGGAGTGGACTCACGTTGTACTGTGGGTACAACTGCGGGTCCGAATCTGCAGGGCCTCACACCACATAAGATGGCCCAAACGGGAACACAGGGGGGTCAGCATAGCCCGCCTGCCCGTGCCCTCCCGCATCTTGGGCAACACCCGCAAACCTACGGGATAGCTCACGCTCAGTCCGATACGAAGCAGCCCGAACGAGGTCTCGTCTGGCTCTACGCCTCGTTCTCTCACCAGGCTCCATCTACCACAATAAACAATCCAATAAAGTTTTTAAACATATCCAACAAACCCATACAAATCCATCAAAATTTCAAATTTCATACAAATGTCTAAAATACCCTAAACATACATATGCAAATTTTTATTTTTGTGAAAAGAGTAGTCGCTGGAAAGTCATCGCCGGGAGGCCAACAACACGTAACGCTTGTTCTCTGACCACACGTTACGCGCAGAAGCCGACAGCTCGTAACGGTTGGAAGGCTTCCCCTCGTTACGTACTGTGCAATGGCAATTCACCGGATTGCGACCGGCAATATTTCACCGGCTATTCCGGCGACAATTTCAGATTCCGGCGATGCCTTATCTTTCAACATTTCTTAAAAAATTCAAATTTATTTAATAAATCTACCTAAAAATACCTAAAATAACACTATCTCATACAAAGATACCTTTAAAATTCACACTAATTCACAAACATTAAACATAAACACTTAACTACTTCTAAATTAACAAAAAACAACTAATATTTCAAGAGATGGAATGTAGTGTAACTAACCTTGGATGATTGCGTAACGGGAGAGATTTGTTGATTCTTAACGAACCGATACCAATGGCACGTAACGAGAGAGGTTTAGGGTTCGATTTCTGTTTTTTGAGTGAGCAGCGGCGGAATGGAGGAGAAGGGAGAGAGTTCTGTTTTTAAATCCAGGGTTGGTCCGCCGCGTTACGCCTGAAGCTTCATGGAGCGTTACGTGAGGAGCTTCATTCAGCGTTACGTGAGGAGCTTCATGAAGCGTTACGTCTCTACCTTATACGCTGAAAGACAATTTTGAGTATACGCCGAATAGTATGGACCAAATTTTATTGTGACTTCGCGTCTTCGGCGCTTCGCCCCCCTTCGAAACAATTCTAGATCCGCCACGGTAGGCGTACGCGTACCCAAAAAAATCCCATGGAAAAACCTTACGGTTGACTACTGAGTCCTGACCATGTGCTTCCAATAACAATTAACAAGTCCTAGGGTTTTCATTCCCCTGCAAAAACCTCATCTTTTCGGCACTACCACACTCCCAATGTGCACGATTTCAATCCATGAAAACCCCCAATAAATCTTCCTGATCTCTCCCTCCCTCGAATCAGATCCTCAATTTGATCGACTAATCGAAGCCATGGTGAGCAAGCCCGAGGCAGCGAAACCGCAGGATCCGAAGCCGCCAGAAATGGCGTCGCCGCTCTCAGATCTCCTCAAATCCTTCTCCTTCAGAACCTTGAAGCTCAAGACGAGGCAACAAGAGCTCCTGATCCGAGTCTCGATCCTATCCCTCGTCTACATTCTGGCCTTCATCACTCGTCTCTTCAGTGTGCTGCGCTACGAGAGCATGATCCACGAGTTTGACCCTTACTTCAACTACCGCACCACCTTGTACTTGACTGAGAACGGCTTCTACGAGTTCTGGAACTGGTTTGACTCCGAGAGCTGGTATCCGCTCGGTCGGATCATCGGTGGAACTATCTATCCAGGTCTAATGGTCACCGCCGCCTTGATCTATTGGGTTTTGAGGTTCCTCCGGTTCGCTGTTCACATCAGGGAAGTCTGTGTGTTGACCGCTCCGTTCTTCGCTTCTAATACCACGATCGTTGCGTATTTCTTTGGTAAGGAGATCTGGGACAGGGGAGCGGGGCTTGTAGCTGCGGCATTGATCGCCATTGTTCCCGGTTACATATCGAGATCGGTTGCTGGATCTTATGATAATGAGGGAGTGGCGATTTTCGCTCTGCTGCTCACGTTTTATCTGTTTGTTAAGGCCGTGAATACGGGATCGCTTGCTTGGGGTGCGGCCTCCGCGCTTGGGTACTTCTATATGGTTTCAGCTTGGGGAGGCTATGTGTTTATTATCAATTTGGTGCCTTTGTATGTTTTGGTGCTTCTGATTACGGGAAGGTATTCGATGAGGCTGTATGTTGCTTATAATTGTATGTATGTTTTGGGGACGCTGCTTGCTATGCAGATTCGGTTTGTTGGGTTTCAGCATGTGCAATCTGGTGAGCATATGGGTGCAATGGGTGTGTTTTTCTTGATTCAGGTAATCTCTTTATATGTCAATTTGATATTTTATGTACTGTGCTTTACCATTAGATGTCAGTTGCCTGTTTTGCATCTTGTAAAGTGGCATATTCTCTAGTCTGATAACTGAATGGGAATTCATGCTTGAATAGAGCCCTACGCATTTCCTTTCCTTAAAGTAAGAACTTTAATATATTCTGGTCTCATAATTTTGGATAATTTAAAACAAAACATCCTCTTGAGTCTTGAGGAGATCTGTTTTGTTTTTAGCGTAGGACTCCAATTTGAAATTTGGATGTAGGCATTGCTGACATGTAGAAGGAAATGCTGTCCCCGTTTAGTGATATGATTTTGCTTCTATATAAGGACTAGGCTCTTCTGTAATAAGTCAGAGATGAAGAGAATGATAAGCTCTAATAAGTGATTTTAAGGTTTTGTCAGACACCAATCCATAGCTAGTGCCAAAATGCTTTATCCCAATCTTGTTGTGGTACGACCATGAGAAGAGGCTACTGTATCCACCGAAATGCAATTGCAGAAAGGCAATTTTGGAAGGACCCACCACTACAATTATTTGATGGATTATAGACGTAATCAATAATTCAATGCTTCATGTTTTTGGCCACTGTAGCACCAAGGTCTCAAATTTTAAACTTGTCTGCTAGAGGCTCTTATAAGGCCCTGAGACAGTTTATAAAGGAGAGCATAAAAATAGCTGAGGTTGTAGTGTGCTTGTTGAGTAAAAGACTTGGAATTGATTGGAGAAACAAGGCCAAAGATGGGGTCGATACAGCATATGTCCAATACATGAAACATATTGTGGATTATACATGATGTGTTGTTGTAAATTAGGTTTTCAGGAGATATATGATCTTTAATACTTTCTTGGTAAAAGTGCAAATCTTTTCATCCTTTATGATATCAAACTTGAAAAGAAAGATGGCTGGATAAAAGGTGAACCATTCTATTATCTCTGTACTAGGAATGTAGGATCACAATTCACAAGCTTATGGCTCAATTAATTGTTTTTAGATTTTAATGATGAAAATGACACGAGTACAGAAGATAGGTTCATTTCTTTATTTGAAGGATTATTTTATTTTCCCTAGCCAACTGAAGACACCACTTTGTTGCCACCATTATTAGTCCCAACAACATACTAATTGTTGTTCCAATCTAAATCTTTGTTCTCAAATTCTAGGTAGCATGGAATTGATGCAGATATTGCATTTTTTCTGTTGAATGCGGAATTATGCTTTATTTAAGATGTATTAAAGGCTCGCAAAAACCTTGACCAGATGCTAGATCCTGATTTTCCAGCAAACCCTAATAGGTGTTTCAGTTTGCTGGAAATCTAGGCGACTGCTACTGTTCATTTTCCTTCTTCTTTTATTCAGTGTATGTTGTTATGAGTTTTTATGCATTTCTGTATGGTCGTTCTTTGCTGGTGTTCTTACACTTAAGTTAACTTAATTGTATATATCAAGTTATCAACAAAATGTTTATTTCTGAGCTCTGATTGAGCATCCTTATCTTAGTTGGTTTCCCCCCTCTTTTAACTTCTTTCATTGCTAAAAAGATCCAAAACGTTCATCTTTCTTGGAGCACAAAGTTAATAGAATCTCTGGTACTGTTTGCACAAAATTGCAGGTTTTCTATTTCTTGGGTTGGGTGAAGCATCTATTGGGTGATATCAAGTTGTTCCAAGCCTTTTTGAGGATCACAGTTACATGTGCTGTTGGAGTGGGTGCTATAGCTGTGGGGCTTGGCACTGCTTCTGGATATATTTCTCCATGGACAGGACGGTTTTACTCTTTACTTGATCCAACTTATGCAAAGGATCACATTCCCATAATTGCATCTGTCTCAGAGCATCAGCCTACTGCATGGTCATCATTTATGTTTGATTTCCACATTTTGCTTTTCCTTTTCCCCGCTGGTCTTTATTTCTGCTTCAAGCGATTGTCAGATGCAACAATCTTTATTGTAATGTATGGTTTGACGAGCATGTATTTTGCTGGCGTTATGGTTCGACTAATCCTAGTTGCTGCCCCTGCTATGTGCCTTATTAGTGCTGTTGCTGTGTCTGCCACAATAAAGAACCTTACTACATTGCTAAAGCAGAAAACTAAGATTCCCCAATCTGGTTCTAGTAAAGGAAGTTCCAGCACAAAGGCTTCTCTTAAGGTAATGTGTTGATGTTGTATCTTCTAGATGATTGCTGTTAAAATTTTATTTTCCCTATGTCATAATCAAATTGCTTGTATCTGTGGCCTTAATTTCTATTGCGAGCTTGTTGGAAGTGCTAGATCATTTGGTGCGGCTCTTGTTGAAATGAAAATTATGATTTTAGTTCGTAATTACTGCACATGTATGTGTCATCTACACCGAGTCACCTGTTGACTTTAGATCTATTACAGTGGAGGTTCTTGTGCTGGAGGTGGCATTATGTTTTATCCTGTTGCGGTAAACTTAGATTAATACTGGCTGGAAATAAATCAATTCGATGATTTCACCTACTTGCTGGTTTGTCAACATTATCCATAGCTGAAGGAAGAAACTCATGTTCAACTATTAATTGATATTTCTTGTCCTGTTCCTCTGTTTATGAACAGGCTTCGCTTGATCATTCCTTGCCGTACCAAAAACATGCTGCTATTGCATTGCTCGTAGGGGCATTTTACTTGCTCAGTAGATATGTCAGTCATTGTGTATGGGTGACTTCAGAGGCATATTCATCCCCATCAATTGTGTTGGCTGCAAGGGGTGCACATGGTGGCAGAGTTATCTTTGATGACTACAGAGAGGCATACTATTGGCTTCGTCAGAATACTCCTCCTGATGCTAAGGTGATGTCATGGTGGGATTATGGTTATCAGATCACTGCCATGGGAAACAGGACTGTTATTGTGGATAATAACACTTGGAACAACACCCACATTGCTACAGTGGGGCGTGCAATGGCATCCTATGAAGATGAAGCTTATGACATTATGCGATCACTTGATGTGGATTATGTCTTAGTTGTTTTCGGTGGTGTCACTGGATATTCTTCAGACGATATCAACAAGTAAGTAATCTCTTCAATATTGTCGTTCTTGTATAATTAAGTCCACTGAAAGTTCAAGTCATATGGCATAAAGGGTGCATATGAAAATCATATATTTATGCAGCAAACAATCTAATTATATAAAATTTTTGTGTAGGTTTTCTGTGTCAATAGATCTTAGTCATGCTTCAAACAAGCTAGCAAAAAATAACATATTTCTCTTTTGATTAATAAAATTAATTGCATAATCCCTCTTTAATTTGTGTGATACCTTTGGTAACTTTATCTTGATGTTGGATTTGACAAGTCAAATCTCGAAAGTTTGACTTTTGAGTTTCCGAGTGTTATTCTTTTGGAAGTATATTTAAGCATATGAATATAGTATCTGTAACAATAGTACGTTTACCCCCTTTTGTCGATTTCACTGTTGACATGATGATTTAGCTCATTGTTTTGATGCAATGCATAGAGATATGGTCAAACACCTTTTATCTAATACTAAATTAGGTGTATTCAGTAGCATAGAGGCTATCCTCAGATACCTTTTCAATTGATTAGTTACCTTTCCTGTAGCATCATTGTGTTTGCTGAGTTAATGGAAATACATCCCACATGGACTTCCGTCTGTTCATTTGAGTAGGTCAGACGAACATCTAAAATTAAAAGTTATGCTCAACATAAAATCCGATATAGTGAGTTTAGGACATGCAAGATAGAATTAACTATATTGTGTCCTCCAATACTTGATTTTCATATGAAGTATATAGTATCTTTATAAATAATCCGCATTCCCTTTTCCTCGCATGAAGTATAAATTGTCTCTGCTGTTTCAGTTTGTTATTTTCTTCTGCATATTAAAATAATATCTTGTAATTTCTTTTGACGATTTTTTGTGCATTGTATCTCTTACATAAGCTACATATGAATTTACTTTTCTTGTGATGCTAACTATATCCTCTTATTTCCAGATTTTTATGGATGGTGAGGATTGGTGGTGGAGTTTTCCCTGTTATCAAGGAGCCTGATTACCTTGTGAATGGGGAGTATCGTGTTGACAAAGGTGCAGCTCCAAAGATGTTAAACAGTTTCATGTAAGTTCTTCTGCATCTTACCCTGGGACTTAGTGACCTTGAGACAAATTTCTGATGCATTCAGTTACCTTGAGAAATTGAGGTCCTTTGTTTTCATTATTATTGCTAAACTTTAATTTAATTTTACGGTTCTTCCAGATTAGATATCCAATCTACTCTTCAAATTATAGTTGATCTCTTGATTCTCTTCCGGCTGTTAATTACACTCTTAAAAAAACCTTGATGAACGTACGTGTAGCCTTTGTGTTATGGATAATAATCCCTTGTAAAATGTGCTCAAAATCTTCTGTATGAGTACATGACTGGCATTATATGTTGCAAGGCTCTCTTTCATACTGTATTAATTTTGTCCAAACCTTGAAAAAGGATGCTGATGAAAAATGAGAAAACGAAGCCAACAAAGGTGGAAGAAAAAGAGTGACACTGGAAGATGTTTTGTTTTCTCTAGACCAGCTGCACCTGTGTCTGATAAAAAACTGAATATTGTGCCATCTTCGCATCTTTCAATTTATGATTTCATAATTCCTCGGGAGAACTTAGCAAAATGTCTGAAAATACTTGTCATGTTGCACATGTCCAATTTCTTATTTGGGAAGTCTCAAGACATTCAATTATGTTTGTCATTTAGTTTCGGTGAACTTCAATGTTATGATGAACATATCCAAGTGTCTTTTCTGTAATGTAATCCATGTGTGAGATTCACATAAAAGAAATACTATTTTATTTTATAAAAGATGTGAAGGGAAATAGATTAAGTTATTGTTAAAGCATATAATCAAAGAAAATTACAAGATTTCTAAGTGAAGTCGCAAGTGTAGCTATTACTACCTCAGCCTTTCTGCTCGGATTATCATCTTTCCTCCCTTCTGTTGGATTAAGTTGCAGTGAGTACTGATTTATTTTCTTTTTCAATGATGAACAGGTACAAACTGTGTTATTATCGGTTTGGGGAGCTGCATACAGAGTATAATAAACCTCCTGGGTAAGTGTGGCTTATCTACAGTACACTTTGCATGCACAAGTAATCTATGATAGTACTTGTCAATGCAATAGCCCCACAGTTCATATGTGCTTCTGTCTCAAACGTCTTACATCGAGTTTAGGAAACTGCATAATACCTTATAAGTTTGACATATCTTCATAATGTATATTTCTGTTTGCTTTCTTTTCTTGTTTCTTTGGTAATTAGTTTTTAAATTATTTCTGTATAAGATGGCAAAAACCTCCTTTTGTTATACGAAACCACATTTTGCTGTATATTTCCAGACTTATGGACATATATTGGGATTTAATATGATTCATGCATGTGCTGGTTTTTCAAGAAGAATTTTGTTCCGGGCATGGCACTTGCGCAATTTGTGGGTTGTAATTCACTAATTAGAAGTTTCTGGAATCAAATTAAGTTAGATGGATCAACGTCCACTTCTGTGTGTCATGAATTAGTCCAGCATCAAGGCTTTTCTAAGATATAATACATTTACTTCACAAATAATTGGACCTTATTGTGTTGGATTTAATAGCTAAAGCTATAGTTAGTTAGTTAGTTACCCATCCTTGATGGAATATTTGGGAGCTAAGCACCTTCTTTGGTTTTCTCTTTGCAGGTATGATCGAGCAAGGGGTGTTGAAATTGGAAACAAGGATGTGAAGCTGGAGTACGTGGAAGAAGCATACACAACATCGAATTGGATAATCAGAATCTACAAAGTAAAACCACCAAAGAATAGGTGGTGAGTCCTCTTTGAGTGACGGTAGCAAACAAAGTGAGGATTTAGCTATAGAATGCTTGGATGCTCTTGCTTTTTGAGTTTACTAGAACATAAGGTTATAGAGGTACGGCGAGCCTATGGAACAGGACCTTTTCAAGTAAGATTGTCTCTTGCTTTTCTAGTTTGATCGTGGATGAACTGAGCCTTGGTTTCTGCAACTTTTTAATTTATAACATGAGGAATTACATCTCAGTGCGTTTTTCAATCTATCTTGTCTGACCTGAGGCCGAGTTTTTGGGGTCGATTTTCTGCTGTTATTTTTTTTTTATCGTTTTTGGTTTGGATGAGGTTGATTTTATTCAGACTTTTATTGCATCAGTATCAGTTTGGGTTCGTATACGTTTCAAGTTGGGTTAATTATCAATCCAGGTTTTTAAATTTTTGTTCTATTCAAAGATAGCAAGTGTCAATTTTGGGCTGAAATCAGATTAGGTTTTAGATATTACTAGTGTAGGCACGGGATTTGTTTATTTCTTTTAATATTTTCAAAAAATAGTATATAAAAATTATATTACTTAATTGATATAGAAATATGTAGGTAGTGATTGTTAATTATAAAAGTAGATGAATGTTAATATAAAAAAGGATTAATTGAATCAAGAGTATAAACAATAGAAAAATCAGTAGAGAAATATTTCATTAAAATAACAAAAATTGGAAAAAAAAAATCAGTAGAAAAACATTTTGTTAAGAAAATAATATAGAAAAAAAAACAGTAGAGAAAACAATAGAGAAAAAACTACTTGATCAACTAAAATTCATAATTTGGATTGGTATAGTTCATGATATATCCTTTCATGCTTGTAAATTCAGAATTTGGATTGGGATGATTAAGGATGAAAGGATAATTGAATCTCTATTGTGGGGGTTTATGTAATTACAGATTTTGTTTAGTTTGTGGAATTAAAAACCATCAATCAATCGAAACTAACAATGAAAGAGAAAAAAAAATTGGTATAGTATACAGATGATTAATTTGGAAGCAAAATGTTGTCCTTATGCTTTATCATTGCAGATCTTGCAATTGCAAAGATGGGTGATTGTAAATTTTGAGAGCAAATAAACTTTTTAGTATAGTACAGATGTACTGTTGACTTGTTGATATTTTGGAAGCAAAATCTATTTTACTGCTATTTTCTAAGCAAAATTCAATACAGATGTATTTTGTGTTAAATTTTGAAAAGAAGGGTGATTGTAGATTTTTGAAAGTTGTCTTTATTATTTTCTGTTTAATTTTGGTATAGTGTATGGATGTTTAATTTGGAAACAAAATATTGTCTTTATTATTGCAGATCTTGACCTTTAGTTTTGGTAATAGAATAATCTTGTATATAAGAATAAAGATTTTTATAGATCTTGTATTACTCGAAATATTAATTATATTGATTTTTTTTAAAGTCATGGTTAGTTGCCGCTTAATATACGTGATACGCGTGGGCGCAAGGAAAGACCCCACTCTAACTCCCTTCATTGCTCTGGAAACCGAAAATGAATAAAATGTCATGTGGTAGAAACAATGACAAGATATCATGTGGCATAAGAATGGGTGAGTTTAATAAGAGGATGTCATTTGGTTTAGAGGGATTGTGGTTTAGTAGATATATAGTAGATTAAATTTTGGAAAGAAGAGTGATTGCAGATTTTTAAAAGTTGTCTTTATTATTTTCTGTTTATTTTGGTATAGTGTACAAATGTTTTATTTGGAAGGAAAATGCTACCTTATCATGCAGATCTTGACCCTTTAGTTTTGATAATAGAATAATCCTAAATATAAGAATAAAGATTTATGTAGATCTTCATTACCCGAAATATTGATTTTATTAAAAATCCGAAAATCGATAAAATGCCATGTGGCAGAAACAATGACAGGATGTCATATGACATAAAAGGGTATGCGTTAAATAAGAGGATGTCATGTGGCTTAGAGGTATTGTGGTTTAGTAGATTAAATTTTGGAAAGAATGGCAATTGTAAATTTTTGAAAGTTGTCTTTATTATTTTCTGTTTAATTTTGTATAGTGCACGAGCATTTAATTTGGAAGGAAAATGTTACCTTATCATTGCAGATCTTGACCCTTTAGTTTTGATAATAGAATAATCCTAAATATAAGAATAAAGATTTATGTAGATCTTCATTACCCGAAATATTGATTATATTGATTTTATTAAAAATCTGAAAATGGATAAAATGTCATGTGGCAGAAACAATGAGAGGATGTCATATGGCATAAGAGGGTATGCGTTAAATAGGAGGATGTCATGTGACTTAAAGGTATTGTGGTTTAGTAGATATATAGTAGATTAAATTTTGGAAAGAATGGCAATTGTAAATTTTTGAAAGTTGTCTTTATTATTTTCTGTTTAATTTTGTATAGTGCACGGACGTTTAATTTGGAAGGAAAATATTGCCTTTATCATTGCAGATCTTGACCATTTAGTTTTGGCAATAGAATAATCCTATATATAAAAATAAAGATTTCTACACATCTTGTACTACCCGAAATATTTATTATATTGATTTTAAAAAAAATGCATAAAATGCCATGTGAACAAAACAATGACACGATGCCATATGGCCTAAGAAAGGGTGAGTTTAATAAGAGGATGTCATTTGGTTTAGAGGGGTTGTGGTTTAGTAGATATATAGTAGATTAAATTTTGGAAAGAAGAGTGATTGCAGATTTTTGAAAGTTGTCTTTATTATTTTCTGTTTATTTTGGTATAGTGTACAAATGTTTTATTTGGAAGGAAAATGTTACCTTATCATTGCAGATCTTGACCCTTTAGTTTTGATAATAGAATAATCCTAAATATAAGAATAAAGATTTATGTAGATCTTCATTACCCGAAATATTGATTTTATTAAAAATCCGAAAATCGATAAAATGCCATGTGGCATAAACAATGACAGGATGTCATATGACATAAAAGTGTATGCGTTAAATAAGAGGATGTCATGTGGCTTAGAGGTATTGTGGTTTAGTAGATTAAATTTTGGAAAGAATGGCAATTATAAATTTTTGAAAGTTGTCTTTATTATTTTCTGTTTAATTTTGTATAGTGCACGAGCATTTAATTTGGAAGGAAAATGTTACCTTATTATTGCAGATCTTGACCCTTTAGTTTTGATAATAGAATAATCCTAAATATAAGAATAAAGATTTCTGTAGATCTTCATTACCCGAAATATTGATTATATTGATTTTATTAAAAATCTGAAAATGGATAAAATGCCATGTGGCAGAAACAATGACAGGATGTCATATGGCATAAGAGGGTATGCGTTAAATAGGAGGATGTCATGTGGCTTAAAGGTATTGTGGTTTAGTAGATATATAGTAGATTAAATTTTGGAAAGAATGACAATTGTAAATTTTTGAAAGTTGTCTTTATTATTTTCTGTTTAATTTTGTATAGTGCACGGACGTTTAATTTGGAAGGAAAATATTGCCTTTATCATTGCAGATCTTGACCATTTAGTTTTGGCAATAGAATAATCCTATATATAAAAATAAAGATTTCTACACATCTTGTACTACCCGAAATATTTATTATATTGATTTTAAAAAAAATGCATAAAATGCCATGTGAACAAAACAATGACACGATGCCATATGGCCTAAGAAAGGGTGAGTTTAATAAGAGGATGTCATGTGACTTAGAGGGATTGTGGTTTAGTAAATATATAGTAGATTAAATTTTGGAAAGAATGGTGATTGTAGATTTTTCAAAGTTGCCTTTATTATTTTCTGTTTAATTTTGGTAATTTGTACGAACGTTTAATTTGGAAGTAAAATATTGCATTTATCATTTCAAATCTTGACCCTTTAGTTTTGATAATAGAATAATCCTATATATAAGAATAAAGATTTATGCACATCTTGTACTACCCGAAATATTGATTTTTAAAATAAATAAAAAAAAGTGAAAATGCATAAAATGTCATGTGACAAAAACAATGACATGATGCTATGTGGCCTAAGAAAATGTGAGTTTAATAGAAGGATGTCATGTGACTTAGGGATTGTGGTTTAGTAGATTAAGTTTTGGAAAGAAGGGTGATTGCAGATTTTTGAAAACTATCTTATTATTTTATGTTTAATTTTGGTATAGTGTACGGATGCCTAATTTGGAATTGAAATGTTGTCTTTATCATTGCAGATCTTGACCCTTTCTTTTGGCAATAGAATGACCCTATATATAAGAATAAAGATTTATGCAGATTCTGTATTACCCGAAATATTGATTATATTGATTTAAAAAAAAAAAATGGATAAAATGCCATGTGATAAAAATAATGACAAGATGCCATGTTGCATAATAATTGATGAGCTTAATAGGAGGATGTCATATGGCTTATAGTGGTTATGATTTGGTAGATATGTAGTAGATTAAATTTTGAAAAAAAGTATAATTGTAGATTTTTAAAAGTTGTATTTATTATTTTTTGTTTAATTTTGATATAGTATACGGATGTTTAATTTAGAAGCAAAATATTGCCTTTATCATAGCAGATCTTGACTTTTTAGTTTTGATAATAGAATAACCCAAGTAAGAAAATAACATAGTGGTTTATAAAAAGTCTATATTTATAGCATAGTGGTTTATCATTATGGACAAACTTTCGTTTAAAATATATGAGCGGGATAAAAATAATATATAGACCAAATACTATCAATTTAAATTAGTTAAGATTTGATAAAAAAAAATTAAACATGAGAATACGGTTGATGAGAATATTATAGTTTGATCTTTTCTTTTTTAAACCGATGAGAACAGTATAGTTAGATGTTTTCTTTGTGAATAATTTTTAAAGGTAAAAACTAAAGTTAAATGTAATTTCAAATATATTTTTATGAGATAAGGAAATATATAGTTGTTAAATGCAAAAAGAAATATTGTTGAAGGATATTATCAAAATATAGAGGATAATATTTTAGCAAAAAAAGATAGATTTGGATGACATGTACACTAAAATATTGTTAATTATCTTTTGGGTTTGGAAATATATCGGATGGGAGTGGTTCTTGTTAAATATGTTTGGGATATTATTTAAGTTAATTTAATTAAACAATTTTTTTTGGGTAGAATTTAATTAAACAAATTAATAAATAATTAAAGTAGAGTCAATGTTATAATTTTTTTAATGGGATATTGACATGACAGATGATGTCGCATATCTTAGAGATCGTCAAATATGTGAATTGATCGAACATGATGACGACACGTAGGCTAATTGAACGTAGATCGACACGTAAGATTTAAACTTCTACTTTAATATAGATAAATAACTTTTGAATTGATTCAAATTTAAATAGTTGGTATGATCACTTTTAAATATCTAACAATATATTTATATTAATAAAATGATTAATTAGAAATAAAGTGAGAACCACAATTCCATTTTTTAATTTTTTTTAAAGATCGGGCGATGTTATATATCAAAGTGACACATATGCGGACCTCAACGTTGAGTTTATTTCATGCTTATATCATTTAGAATCTTTCGTCTAATATAATCTGATGACTAACATAACTAACTCTTTCTAATTCTTTATTAAGCAACACTAGTGAAAATTATTAACTAACGAAAAAAATGTTTTTATCTATAATTTGTATTAGAAAAATGATGGAAAAAGATTATAAAGCAATGTTTTAGCATGTTCTTTCGTATGCTCCATAAGAATGATTTTTTAAGATAAGTTTTGTAAAAATAAACCTAAAAAGAATTATTAGAATTGAAAAAAGATATCGAATATATATTATCATTTTTTGAAAAGTTAAAATAAATTGTTTTTAGATGTTTAATCATAAAAATGGCAAAATTCATATTATATTTGATAGATTTTTAAAATATTTAAATTAAGATGAATTTGTTATAATATATATTTTAGTAGGTGGGATAAAAAAATCAATTCTAATAATTAGTTTAATTCTAGTTTATACAATATTTGTAAAATCTCACCGTGATCCATTTTGAAACCTAATTACATTAGAAATCTTTTTAACCAATATATCATAAACGCTTCTAGAATTTAAAAGGTTTGTATTAATTATCTAAATTACTTTAGTTTACTATTTTACCTAAAATATAAAATTAAATTTAACAGCACAATATAAGTTTGATGTGGATAATACTCCGTATGCTAATAAAATAATTAATCAAAATAATTTATTTAGATATAAATACATGAAATATTTGAAAAAGACGATGCATAAATATATCACTTTGTTGGGAGAGATTTGAAAATAAGTAAAAGAACGTTTTTTGGTAGAAGTAAAAGAACTTTTTAGGTAAGTAATAGTTTGACCATAGAGATTTTTTTGTTTATTAAAAATATGTGAAAAAAGATAAAATTTAATTATAAATTGTTAAGATTGTCTGTTAAGATTTGTTAGTTAAAAAAGAAAATGAATGAGAAAATGACACCTAAGAATGATGGGTCCAGAAGCTTTCTAAGAACTCAAAAGAGGAGAGCTTTAATATATAGATATAGATTAGATTCTATTATTGGGTTAGCTGTAAGTCTGTAACAAATTTTTTGGGAACTAAAGGGCTAATTTGAAGAAGCTATATCTATTTGAAATGGATATCAACTAATAAATACCTAAATACTACAACAACAAATGCATTAATTCGAAACTATACAAAAAAAAAGATCTGAATAACAATAAATTACCTTGAACAAGCTTTCTACGCTTGTCATCCTTTGTTTTCGGAGACATTGCTTCTTTACCCATCAAACTTCTAAATCAATCAATGAACCATGGACGACGGTGACAATCTGTGGAGATGGTGATGACATGAGCAAAATCGATTAAAAATACTACATTAGAACTTTAAATTGAAGAAACCAGTTGCGACATTAAACCAAAAATTGAAGATACATAAACCAGTTGCGGCATTAAACCAAAAATTGAAGATATTACAAAGTGAATATTAGGGTTACCTTTTTTGGGTAGACAAAGACGGAGAGGACGGCAACAATTTACTAGGAGATAGAAGGAGACGAGTGTAAAGGCGAGACGACGGCGAGAAGCACCAAGGAAGTCATCAATGGAGGTTGACAGAGAGAGACGTGAGAGAGAAGATTAAAGAGGAAGTTGAAAGAAAGGCCGGGTAAAAGCAGAGAGATTTGAGTGAAATAAAATACCATAAATTTCGTATTTGGAAGGAATCGGGTGAATGTGATTCCACGCCCAAGATTTGTGCCCCTCTAAATTAAATCTCAGCCATCCATCCAATTCTCATTCATCGCCTACATTTATCTACTCGTTTTACCCTAAATCATGGTCTCACCAGAGCATAAATCTTTAAATTATGGATGACCAAAAAATATGTAATATAAGAGTGCTTGTTTTTCTATTGAATCCGTTTTGAGTCCGTACTAAAGTTGTAAAGTATCATAACATCAGAGAAATTTCTTCAAATAATTTGGAGTATATCAGGGTTTATAACCATATATGTTGGATGATGCTAGATACACTCAAAATTTATACTCGTTATAGGCACACTCGAGGATTGTCCATATCCTACTTTATAAACTTCTTTGTAAAAATACCTTGATTTTTACAATGTTGCAAGAATGTCTAAAATAATTAAGCTTATATTCAAAATAATAGCGACAAATGCCCAAATTCTAAAAAATGTTTTTTTAAGGAAAAAATAAATTCTAAATTTAATTAATAACTTTTTTTTAATTTCAGAATAATAATAATAACTAGTTCAGTACCCGTGTCAAACACTGAAGCATGTGGTTGAATTTTAATTAAATAATTATAAAAAAATTATATTCAATATTGTATAAAAATTGTCTCTCGTATGAGAAACAAGAGAATCGTCCTTGGGCATAAAGAAAGTGGCCCCCCACGACATGTGTCATGTTGTGAGTGGCTTCACACGAAATGTTGGATGAATGCCATGTGTCATATGCACGGACGACCCATCTCGAGTTTGAATCAAATTACTATTACTTAAACTTGCATAAAAAAGGAGTTTATGGTTTGGATTTTAAAAATTATATTCATGTATGTGTAGTATAATCCAAAAATTAATATTGTCATTAATAAATGATCTAATTGTTAATATTTAAATTATTATAGAAAAATCACGACTTTTAATATTTATAAATAAAAATTGGTGATAATCATTGTCATTCTTATTAAAAAAAATTCTTTAACATATAATATTATAAGAAATATGGGAAAGGTTCACATAAGAAAGATAGAAATGAGAATAAAGAATGGCCCATTTTTTACATGCATCATGTATGTGCGCGCACACACAGAAAATGGCATGTGCATAGGTTTTGACTTGTGCGTGTATGAATTTTGACATGTATGTGCATTTAAGTTCTACTTGTGTGTATCATTTTTTTCGGGTTAAAATATACGTGAGTTTTGAATTATATGTGCATTCATTTTGAAGTGCATGGCTTTCTACGTGTATGTGCATGTAATTTGTACTAAGTGTGCATGAGTTTTTACTTACATATTTTCTAAAAATGAAAAATATGTGACTTTGTGGAAGAGAAAATTCATGCACAAATAGGCAAAAACCTATGCACTTTCTAGAATGTGCACAAGTTTGTGCTTGTATGTGCATAGGTTTTGAAGGTATGTGTGACTTTGTTTAAGTGAAAACTCATGAACATACAAGCAAAAACTTATGTACTTCTTGAAACGTGCACAAGTTTGTGCCTATATGTGCATTGTTTTGACTATAAATATGACTTTGTATAAGTGGAAGTTCATGCACATACATGCAAAAACTGATACACTTCTTAGAATGTAAACTTGTTTGTGCTTGTATTTGCATGGATATTTGCTTGTCTTTGTTTAGTGAAAACTTATGCACATACATGCAAAAACGTATACACTTCTTGAAATGTCACAATTTTGTGTTTCATTCGACTTTATGTGGATGAGCTACAAAATACACAACTTTTTTACTTGTATATGCATGAAAATAAATCGGTATGTGCATGATTTTTGTATTATATGTGCTAACACACACAAGTATTTCCCCCAAAAAATACGCTCTTTTCCAAATAAAAATTGACCTTGCCGAGTTATTCTGGTTTTTGGCTTTTTTTAATCTTAGTCTTTAATTTCCTTGGATCAAATGACTCAATTCATTCTTATTTCTCACCTTAGTGCATTTTCTCACCATATCCAAACTAGGATCACCAGGGTGGGTTTCTCACCATTGCTAATGCTCTAAGCTAGTATGAAAAAATTGCAAGTTAAAGGATATAAAAGTACATTCTTATATCACAGCTGAAAACTGTTTCTAAAAAAAATATAGTTTTAAAAACATGAAAAGAACTTTGAAACGATATTAGACTAGACATTGTTTTGGGGAAAAAACCTACACAAATGGGAGCTTGATTTGACACAACAGCATAGGAAAATTGACAATGGAAACAATACAGTGAAGTTCAACTTGAATATTTGAGACTTTGAGTGGTACCAAGAAATTCAAACTGATACTCTAGCTAATTTCATAGTTCTATGGAAGATAACCAGACAGAAACCAGTGGAAAATTTAGTTGAATAACAAATACTTGCAAGAAAAACGACATTGTAATTATAAGTCTCCAAAAAAGTAACTCACTATCCAAGTTCAGCAGCAACTCAAACATACTAAAAAACAGGATAACAGAGAAGGCCAAAAAGCCTTGCGCTAAATCTGCTGCTATAAATCAAACAACTACTTGTCACTCTTGGAAGCAGCAGTAGCAGCTTGTCCACGAAGACGACCAGTCCTCCTTGCAGCAATGAGACCAACCTTCTGCCCAGGGGGGGCGTCACGACGAACAGTGCTGGCATGACCAATGTGCTGGTGGTTACCACCACCATGGGGATGCTCAACCGGGTTCATAGCAACACCACGAACCTTGGGCCAGCAGTTCCTCTTCACCCTGAACTTGTGGTAGGCGTTTCCAGCCTTGAGAAGAGGCTTTTCGGTACGTCCTCCACCAGCAACCTGACCAATCATAGCACGGCACCCACTTGGGACAATCTTCTTTGATCCAGATGGAAGCTTGATCCTGTTAACCCAGCATATCCAGACAATCTCATGAAATCATCAATCAATTGCTACAAGAAGAATACATTCTTCACAATTTCAAATAAGAGACTAGACTGTATAACATTATAATAAAGCCTAAGCTTAATTGTATCCTTTAATAAGAACATGAAAAGATATCTCAAACCCTAATCCTTATCTACTATACAACCAAAGCAAGAAGTTCTAATCATACAGGACTATTTATTTCTAATAAACCAGAATCTAACTGTCTGACCAACTGAAAATCTGTAGCAACCTTATCAAATTTCAACATTCAAATTCATGACCATCACATGAAATTACTTATGTAGAATCACAATTCAAGCTTCACTGTATCTTCATTAACAAATGCGTATTTGAGCCGCTTGAATTAGGTTCGTAAAATTAATGGCATGTAACGTGATCAGCGTAGACATATCAAATCAGATATGCAAAGAAATCTCAATAAATTGACAAACAAAAATGAATTCTTATAAAAAAGAAACATTTTTTACCTAGAAGTATCGTTATCAGGATTGTGGCTGATGACGATAGCGTAATCTCCAGAAGCCCTAGCAAGGACACCACGGTCTCCAACATGATGCTCGACATTGCAAACGACCGCTCCTTCAGGGATAGATCTCAAAGGCAGGACATTTCCAACCATGAGATTCGCCTTCTTACCACAGTAGATGAATTGACCGGTGTACATGCCCTCGGCGGCGATGAAGAGCTCCTTCTGGTGCTTGTAGCGGAAGGGATGGCGGAAGGTGACGCGTGCAAGCGGCGCGCCACGCCCTGGATCGTGGATGATCTCAGTGATAACACCTTTGGTGTATCCATTGCGTTCGCCGAAATCGAGGGTACGGAGCTTGGCGGCGCCCTTGCGGTGGTGCGTGTGGGACTTGAAGACGGAGCCTGCTCCCTTACGCTGAGCTCTGATGACTCTTCCCATTGCGGACGGCGGGGAAACTGGAGAGGGATTGAGAGAGGCAGTGCAGGAAATGGGCAGATGAGTGTTGCGAGCGATGGAATTAGGGTTTTAAGGTGGTAGAGCTTCATTTGGTACGTGAAACCCTTTTGTGGACCGGCCCATAACGTTTTGGGCTAATAGGTAATACACAAGCCCAAACCATTCCCCATATATTAAGAAAATCATTAATTGTATTTTAAGAATTTTTTTAAAAAATTTAATCACTCACCGTCCTTTATAACCAATAGATAGAGAGAAAAATCAGCATAACCAAATTTCAATACAAATTTATGATTTCTATGTGCTAAATTGTCTTGATTTCCTAGAAAAACAAATATTTGTGAACATAATTTGAAGGCTAAAAAGTTTTTACTAAAAGTGAACAAATGGAGTAAGAATTTGTTCCATTACATATTACACTGCTTTATAGGTTCAAAATTGGATCGAACCCTTGGAAGATATTCGAGATAATCTAGAATTTGTAATTCTCATTCGAAAGAATGCTATGGTCTGAGAAATCGACTCTTCTGTGATTTCCAGTCTAATTCTTACCTAATAAAAAAAAAAAAATGGATCGAACCAAAATCATGTTTTGGTTCAGTTATCTAGTTCAATTAAAAATACCACATAATTTAATACAAAAATGCAAAATTACCACATAATGACACGTAGGATTTGTCAGTTCAAAAACATTATGATGACTCAAAAAAGGATAAATTTAATATAAATTTATAGATATATATAGATATAGTTTGATATCGTAAATAGTGGTTATATATAAGTAACCACGTAAAAATTTAATGTAAATATTAAAATGTGATAAATTTCACAAATTTACTATAAGCTGATAAACAATTTTAGGGATTTTTTTTCAAATAAATTTCATATTTTGAAGGTAGGTGGAATTACAAGATAAAACCGAACCGAAAAAAATGGCGGTTCAACTAAATATTTCAAAGATGAATGAATCTAGTTCTGTTAGAGGAAATCAAGTAAATAAGAACTAGTGTATCACTCGTGCCATGCACGAATGTTTGAAATTCATATATTTATATATAGAGTTAGGCTCCGATAAAACGGATGTTTACGGTGAAACGTGAGGAGGAATGAGAGTCAACCATTTTGGGACAATGGAAGGCTATGATGGATGTTCAATCATAGCAAACATACACCCTCTCACACACAATCATACCCCATGGTCAACATCTGACCATTGATCGGTCAATGATCAACGTTGATCGTTGACCGGTCAAAGACTTTTGTCCAGATTTTTTTTAAAAATATATTTTTTATTCTTGTTTTTCTACACGTTTTTATCATAAAATTGTAATTAAAAAAGTTGATCAATTCCTTATTAAATTTGAACAATTGTATATTAAAAGTTGAACAAAGTTTTTTGAACAATATATAAAGTTGAACAATTATACGAACAAAGTTGAACAATTGTATCTTAAAGTTGAACAATTTCATTTTTATGGTTAGACGACTGTTTCACTAAGCAATTTTTATTTTTTTATTTTTTTTGGGCGAGTTTTTTTCTTCCTTTTTTTATTGTTTTTCTACACGTTTTTATCATAAAATTTTAATTACAAAAGTTGAACAATTCTTTATTAAATTTGAACAATTGTATGTTAAAAGTTGAACAAAGTTTTTTGAACAATATATAAAGTTGAACAATTGTACGAACAAAGTTGAACAATTGTATCTTAAAGTTAAACAATTTCATTTTTATGGTTAGACGACTGTTTCACTAAGCAATTTTTATTTTTTATTTTTTTGGGCGAGTTATTTTCTTCCTTTTTTTTATTGCTTTTCTACATGTTTTTATCATAAAATTTTAATTAAAAAAGTTGAACATTTTCTTATTAAATTTGAACAATTGTATGTTGAAAGTTGAACAATATGTTTTGAACAATATATAAAGTTTAACAATTATACCAAAAAAGTTGAACAATTGTATCATACAAGTTGAACAATTTAAATTGCATGAAAATTCAAACTTCTAACAAAAGATAGATTGGGCAATTCTTCATTAAAATTTTAACAACTGTCAAATAAACTTGAAGTTTTGTTTATAATGTAATATAAACATAATACAACTAAAAAATGTTCAAAACATAAACCCTAAATCCTAAATGTGTAGGAAAATAAAAATAGAAACACGGCAAAAACGGCCATGCACAACTAAAAAATTATTTAAAAAATGAAATTGTTCAACATTAAGAGACAATTGTTCAAATTTATATACATAGCGAACACAGTTGTCGAACTATAAAAATGAAATTGTTCAACTTTAAGATACAATAGTTCAACTTTTCATGTACAATTGTTCAACTTTAATATTGTTCGAATTTTAATTGTGCAATTTTAAACATATAATTGTTCAACTTTAAGAACTAATTGTTCAATTCTTTTCATACAAATTTTATAACGAAAACGTGTATAAAAAAAATAAAAAATTTTAAGAAAAAAATCTGGCCGTTGACCAATCAACGCTGACCATTGACCGGGATTGAGTGTGGTAGGGTGTATGGTAATATTAAAATGAATGGTCTAAAATGCTCCTCATATTTCACCCTAAAAATGCTTTTTACATGAAGCTAATCCTTTATATATATATATATGCATAATAAAAAAATATGGTAAACTTTTTTTCCATAAATCACAATCTTAAAATTGTCTCTACTCAAAACTCTTGAAAAAAGCAACATAAAATTGGTCAAGAATAACTACTGGTCTTGGGAGAAATAAATGAAGTTGTTAAAGAGACTTTCCTTAACTTTTGTTTATTGTATTAAAATACAAATAATGAAATATTAATATAATTTTATAAAAATAATTATATCATAAATCATTCAACACGATCATCGGGGTGAACAAGAATTGGGGATCCATGGGTTTGCTAGATTTGACATTTCAACCAAAATCTGAGGAATTCGGTTCTTTCCATACCAAATAAAGAGCATAAATAAAGAATCGCATTTCATTTGAATATTTAACATTGAACATTCAAGGTCGATAATCTACCTTCAACATGTATATTGATTGATTCTTTGAGTTGTTAAAGTAGTTCATTAGCTTTCTCATTCGTGTATTTTTTGTTAGAAATTATTATAAAACTATATAAAAATAAGGATTGAAGCTTCGCGGAATACTATATAATCACTATCTGAAATTGTATAGACTGTGCTAGTTTGTTCATAAACCAAAATCAATTTTTTTACCGATCCATAAACGACACATCTCTAGTTTTCTTGTTTCTCTGCGTGAAAAATAAATCATATAATTCGAATAGATTAGGACAATCTTCTTATAATCTTTGCTCGATTTTGTTTTGTTTTCTTTTTTATTTACAGTACAAGATTTTAAAAAGTAGAACCTATTAGGAACATAGGTATTAACACAAAACAATAACAAAATACGGCTTGATCATTTGAGAATGGGTGCTAGGTGTAAAATGAGAATAAAACTTCACTCTTGGATGAACTTTCATCAAATGATGGAGATCAAAGTTTCATTTAACATGACCATTTAAGTGGGTCAATTCTGGCGTTGACCGACAACATTTTTTTTTGAACGGAATTTTCTCTTTTTGTGTCAAAATTTTCTATGCACATTCTTTGCCAAAATTATGCACATTCCAACATGATTTCATGCACTTTTAATCGGTGTTGACTGATCAACTTTTTTTTTTACAGGACCAATTTTATTTGGCGTTTTAAGCCAAAATTTTCTATGCATATTTAGTGCAAAAGTTATGCACATTCACGCAAGATTTCATGCACTTTTAACCGTCTAAGCTTTTTCCCTCCTAAAATGTTTCTCTTCGGGACCCAGATTTTTTTCCTGCACATCATGTGCAAACATTGTGCATATTTAAGTCATTTTGCATGCACATATAGTGCATTACGTGTGAAGTGCATACATCTATGCATGTATGTGCATGGATAATGGTTTGTATGTGCATCTGATCTGTACTAGCCAGTGTTCTAAAAATCGGGCTAGGCAGCGCCTAGGCGATAGGCTGCCCGGCACCGTCCCGATTTTGGCCAAATCGGAATGGCTAGGCGGGTTCTAGGCGGGCAAGTCGGGTTCTAATCGGGCTAGGCGGGCAAGTCGGGCTAGACGGGTCTAGGCGGGTTTAGGCAGGACCAGACGGGTTTAGGCAGGACTAGGCTGGGCCTAGGCGGACTATGTTTATTCCTATTTTGTGTTTTTTGTTTTCAATTTCTTCAAAATTTTCCAATTCTTCCCACTTTTTGCTTCAAAGCATTCAATTCTTCCAATTTTTCCGATACATTTCTAATCCGTCTAGGCCCCGCCTAGCCGCCTAAGCGCTAGGCCCCCCTCACCGCCAAGCTCCCGCCTAGCATTTTGTAGAACATTGGTACTAGCACATATAGTGCAAATATTATGCACATTCAAGTCAATTTGCATGCATATTCAGTATAGTATGTGTGAAGTGCATACGCATATGCGTGTATGTGCATGGTTAATGACTTGTATGTGCACCTGATCTGTACTAGGACATACAGTGCAAGCTTTATACACATTCAAGCCAATTTGCATGCACATTCAATGCATTAAGTGTGAAGTGCATACATCTATGCATGTATGTTCAGGGGCGGACGTAGGATTTTCCCCTAGTGGGGGCACAAATCCCGTGCAACTAAATTCAATTTTAATTACAATCATAGATAAAAAATATCATTTTTTATTTGGTTCATGTGACGTGACAATCCCGATGCAATTATTAATAATAGCAAATTAGAAGAGCTCCCCATGAGGAGTACAAGATTACAAAATAAAGATTCGGCAATGCATGAATGAGGTGTACAAAACTCAACAAAACAAGAATTAAGTGAGAGTGGGTGAACATAACAGATGCATAATAAAAATTATCTTCATACCCATGGGGACAAGAATGACAAGTTGATGTTAGTTGACTAATCAATGGTTTAGGCAACTAAAGATTACTTACGAGTGCTCTGTTTTATCTTGTCGAATTACATGACAGAGTTAGATCTGCTTTATATTGGTGAACATAAACTTGTATGTTCTATCCCATATCAACTCAATTTATCCTTTATCGAAAATAAAAATTGCATATGATCTCATCTAGTACTCTGATTATTGGATTATTCAACTTTCAACATAGGATGTTTTCTCTAAGCACCCAATCTAATTTATTTAGTATGTAGAAAAACAAAAACTTATGGGTAAACTATATAATCTCAATACCCTATTCATATCACACACACTGTGTATTCAAATTAACATAACATAACATTGAACATGGAGAAATGAGATGATTGAGATAGCCTAAGTTAAGAGGCGATCGAAAGTATAAAAATAGAAAATTCAGTGGGGGGCCGTTCCCCCGCTGGTCCCTACGTAGGTCCACCCATGTGTATGTGCATGAATAATGGCTTGTATGTGCACCTAATTTGTACTAGTACATACAGTGCAAACATTATACACATTCAAGCCAATTTGCATGCACCTTCAGTGCATTACGTGTGAAGTGCATATGTCTATGCATGTATGTGCATGAATAATAGTTTGTATGTGCACCTAATTTGTATTAGGTGTGCATATATCGAGTTTGTATTGAAAATGTGCATGAGTTTTAGACCGTGTGTGAATGAATATTGAAGTGCATGAGTTTTGCATGCATGTGCACATAAAATAGTATACATGTGTATTTGTTTTTGTACTAGATGTGAAATTTATTTAGTTTTTTAACATGCATTGGTGTTTTTTTCAAAAGTGCACGAAATTATGTTAGAATGTGCATAGAAAATTTTGGCCCAAAAAAATAAAAATTTTGCCCAAAAAAAAATTGATTGATCAACGCCGACGTTGACCGCCAGAGTCTTGTATTGACCGACAAGGGAAAGTTTGACCACTCCTTTAATGAAAGTGTGATATAAGCCTATGGATTTGCCTCCATCCAAGTGCTATAAAGTCATTCTTATTTTACATTATAATAATCATTCTCACATGATTCATTCTCTAGCAAAATATTATGAAATATAAATTGTGATATGTTTTATCACTTTTATAGTAGATGATAAAAGCATAACATCCTTAAATCGGTTTAGTTTAATATGTCTAATTTAATAGAGTGATAAGAAATTTAAAAATTATGAAAATTTAATAGTATGTTGATTTACGAAGTTAATAACTTCATATATGTCAAATTTTCAGCAAATAGTATGCTAACAATCTAAACTCAATAGTGATTCGAGCTTATAGTCAAATTTCATCCCATCCCAAAAACAATGACAAATACAAATCAAATATGTTATTTAACAATCACCTAATGGATGAACTTCTTATAATAAAAAGTTTTGTTCTCCCAACACTTCAAAAACAGTATTTATCAACATAAAATATTACATTATATATATTGTAGATGGAGAAATAACATTAGAAAATCTTGCTGATAGTGGAGTAGAATTGAAGAAGAAATAATTTAACATCTTGGACGATTTAAATTATAATTTTTCATGGGCGATCCTTTTTGCACCGCCACAGATTTCTATTTGCACCAGTGCAAAGAATTGCAGGTCGTGCGGTAATGGCAGCCGCGCGGAAGTGGCAGGCGTGCAGAAGTCGTAGCCGCGCGGAAGTGGCAGCCGTGTGGATGTCGGTGTTGTTCGCGGGTACATGATGATGGAATCAACTGGGGTAAATATGAAAAACCATTTAAAAATTATACGAGTAAATTAATACATAATGTAGTTTGTATATACCCCTATAATCTTACGCTTTTCAATCTTCACATACAATAAATAATCAATATCTTTTTGAGCCAATGAATGGAGAGTTTATGACAAAAAAATGAATAAAAAATTCCAATAAATATTTTTCCTTAATTAATTGCCTAAAAATCCTAAAACGACATGTAACATTGATCAAAATTCAAGTGTTAAAATGACACTTAATTTAGATCGGATGTAGTATATTTTTTAGAACAATATTTAAAAATTAATTATTGCGTAAAGTTGTATTGAAAAATCTTAATCACAACTAAAACGAATAATTTTGAAATGCCAAATAAAATACTTGAGAATACTAGTTGTAATTTTCTATAACCAAATGAATCACACATTTGAATTTTTAGGAGTTCTATCTTGCAATAAACTAGACTACTCGATGGTGTCGATGCTAAAAATATGCCCCTTAAAAAGAACAACTAAATACTGGTTTTTTTCTTGATTATTAGTGGAGTGGAGGACAAAGACTTGATTCACATTCAAGTCACAAGTCAATATTTAATGGTTCAAATTCATTATGATTTTTGTGTGAAGGAAAGTTAACATTTTCCCTTAAGATTTTATCATACTGAGTATATACGATATTCGATAATACGATAATAAAGTTAAAATTACATTATACTTAGTATATACGATCGATATTGAATAGTACGATAATGAAGTTAGGAATACATCATACTTTGTATAACCAATTTTTGAATAATACGCTATGAAGTTAAGATTACATTATATTAAATATATATGATATTCGAATAATACGATAAAAGAAGTTAGGATTACATTATATTTAGTATATACGATATTCAAATAATACGATAATGAACTTAGGAATTCATTATACAGAGTATATACGTTATTAAGATAATATGATAATGAAGTTAGGATTACATTATACTTAGTATATACAATATTCAAATAATGTGATAATGAAGTTAGAATTACATTATTCTTAGTATACACAATATTCGGATAATAAGATAATGAATCTGAAACTACCTTATACTTAGTATAGCCAATATTCGAATAATGCGATAATGAAGCTATATATTCAAATAATACGATAATGAACTTATGATTTCATTATACAGAATATATACGTTATTCGAATAATATGATAATGAATTTAGGATTACATTATACTTTGTATATACGATCGATATTGAATAATATAATAATGAAGTTAGGATTACATTACACTGAATATGAACGATCGATAATGAATAATATGATAATGAAGTTTGAAATACATTATACTTAGTATAACCAATATTCGAGTAATATGATATGAAGTTATGATTACATCATACTCAGTATATACGATATTCGAATAATACGATAATGAAGTAAAGTATATTATGTTTAGTATATACAATATTCGAATAATGTGATAATGAAGTAAAGTACATTATGTTGAGTATATACAATATTCGAATAATGTGATAATGAAGTTAATATACTATTATAGGATTACACTATACTTAGTATTCAAATAATACGATAGTGAAGTTATGATTACATTATACTTAGTATATACAATCGATATTGAATAATACGATAATGAAGTAAGGATCACATTATACTAAGTATATACGATCGATATTGGATAATTTGAAAATGAAGTTAGGAATACATTGTACCTAGTATAATACAATACTGAAGTTAGGATAACGTTATACTTAGTATATACAATATACGATAATGAAGTTAGGATTACATTATGCTAGTATAGTTTGTTAATATAATTTTAACTAATTTGTTGGTATATTTGTTTAATAAATATAAAAGAAAAAGGTTAATTTACACTTGTATTATTTGCATATCCCCTATCTTAATTTTATAAAAAATTTACTTAATACGACAAATGTGGGACTAGTTTTTTGGTGTAAATATATAAGGATTTTTTACAAATAATAATTTCTTTCTTAGATTTTTTTTTATCTCACATATTTCATTTTTCATTTTTTTTCACTTTATTTTGCATATGTGTGAATTTTTAGTTTAGTTGTACATAAAATGTTTTCACTTCCTTTCCTCTACAAATCTTCATATAAATATTTTCGTGAGTCGGTAAACATATTTCAATAAAATTATAAATACTTTTACCATATTTTTAATATTTTTTATATATGATATGTTTGTTAGGGCCTTGATTTCTATTTCGCCTCAAAGGCCATAGCCTACCAAAGTCTAGGACCGGTGCTGTTAGAGGGCATATTTCAGTATTGATACCATTGAGTGGTCTAGTCTATTGCAATACAGTACTTACAAATTGCGCAAATATTCAAATATGTGATTCATTTGGTTTTAGAAAATTTCGTTCAATATCTCTACGTATTTTAATTAGTATTTCAAAATTATTCTTTTCAGTTACTATTAAGATTTTATCAATCACACAATAATCAACTTTTAGATATCGTTCTATAAAACATACCATATAAATATATAACACATTAATTTTACATAAATCTTTAACACCCCCGAAACAGTCCATCCACAAACACTGCCACCCACAACCGCCTGACGCCCACCTCCTATGCCTCCCACAGTCCCACCACCCGTGCCCACCACTGTCGTAGGCAACTCGACGCCGTGCAACACCAACTGTTGCACGCCAGTCGACGCCGTGCGCCTGCCACCACCTACTGTCGCGTGGTTCTGATCGCCGCCCGCCTACAAACCCCTTTTTACGGTGCAAAAAGCATCGTGTTAGGGTGAAAATAGCTTTTCTGATATGCATTTGTATGCTATTGTATAGTTGTACGGGAATTTGAAAGGCTATTTATAGTCACATCATAAGAGAATGACGTAATGAATGATTTTTTTATATATTTTGGATAAACATGAGAGAAAAAATATATACCTAATTATCCAAATATCAGTGAATCGTAATATTAAAGTGATTTGAAAATAATTATCTCAACATACTTCAAAAAATTATTAATAAATATTTAAAATACTAGGTGGAATTATCCTAACAAATCAAATGATGCTAAAAATTTTGAAAAAATTATCAGATGTATTTTTGGGCAAATCTAACAATATATAAGATTAGAAATAAAATATATGATATACATTTTATCATAAATTTTTTAAATTAATAAATAAACATTTAACATATTCTCATCGCAAACGGAGATACAGTATTTGAAAATCCTCTAAAATTTTGAAAAGACAAAATACAAAAGATTGAATATAAACCACACTTTGACAAATCAATCCAGAATATATGTAAAAGTAAAGTAACGGTGTATTAGTTAATTAAACAAAATTGAATTACTTAATAAATAGACCAACTAAATAATAGGAACCAATCATTTAAATTAAAAAAAAATCTTAAAATATCTAGTTAAAAAAAAAAAGGGAGGTGCTAGCTTCGCTCAATTTTTTTTACTAAATAAGCTCAATTGTCCACGCGTACGGAAAGCGGGAGCGGGACCAGATACACGGATACGCGAAGCGCGAGCAAGACAGACTGAACGGATATCCGATGAAGGTCGAAAATCACAAAGAGTCACTAAATGTGATAAACAGTCACGCGTGACTCTTTCTTCAACCATCCTCATCATATATATCCTATATATGATACCGTCTAGTCATGTTCGTCCCTAAGAAAGACCCCTCTCGAGCCATCTAATTCAAACTCCGACCGTACCATCATCTTCCTCGTGCTCAAGTCAGTTGAACTTGAGTCCAGAATCGTCTAGAACCATACCCGAACGGTATCGAATCACCTCCGAACTTGTCCATGTTATGCACAAAAATCAGTAAACTTGACTCCAGAAAGACCCCTCATATATATGGCACCGTCTAGCCATGTTTGTCCCCAAGAAAGACCCATCTCGAGCCATCGAATCCAAACTCTGACCGTAACATCATTTTCCTCGTGCTCAAGTCAGTTGAACTTGACTCCAAAATCGTCTAGAACCATACCCGAACGGTATCGAATCACCTCCGAACTTATCCATGTTATGCACAAAAATCAGTGAACTTCTCCAGAAAGACCCCTCATATATATGGCATCGTCTAGCCATGTTCGTCCCCAAGAAAGACCCCTCTCGAGCCATCTAATCCAAACTCCGACCGTACCATCATCTTCCTCGTGCTCAAGTCAGTTGAACTTGACTCCAGAATCGTCTGGAACCATACCCGAACGGTATTGAATCACCTCCGAACTTGTCCATGTTATGCACAAAAATCAGTGAACCTTACCACTTTGAAGCGCTTTTCTAAGTTCTGTGGAACATAACAGCCGCTGCGACCTATCCTCGGAGAAACTTTGCAGCTCCACAAACCCAACGACACTAGCCTTGCTCTATGTGGTTGCTCTTCGAGCCGCCAACGAGCCACTCATATTAGTCAATTAATAAAAATAAGAAGAGCTCAAATAAAATAAAATAAAAACAATATACCGCACCCGCAAAGCGGGTGCGGGACATTATTTACTTAACCCACAAAATGTCACGCTCTCGCTTTGCGGTTGCGTGACATAAAAAAATCGGATACCCTAAATCATTTGTTCGCTCCCGTTTTTCGAATGCGTGGATTCAGTCTCGCACCCGCTTTCCGTAAGCGTGAGTCTTTTGAGCGTAAAGAGAAAAAAATTTTAGCGTATCTAGCGGTCGCGTAAAAAAAACCAAATAACTTAATACAAAAATGCAAAATTACAATGTAATGACACGTAAGATTTGTCGGGTAACCATGTAAAAATTTAATATAAAAATTAAAATGTAATAAATTTCACAAATTTACCTTAAGTTGATACACAATTTTAGGGATTCATTTAAAACAATTTGGCATATATTGAGTCCCACATCATAACAAATCTACGATGATAAATTTTTCATAAGAAATCTATTAAATAAATATTCGAATTGTTCAAATCATTAAGATTCACAAAATACATTTTATTGAGTTTGTCTAGTCTATTATATAATCATCATTCTCTCTTCTATTTCTGTGTGTATATGCTTATCACCAATTATTTCTCTATGTTTTCCTCCCCTAAATCGATGAGTAAAATTATTAATTATGTTCATGATTCGACATGGAAAATAATACTAATTGGAGGTTATGTGTTTTTTATATACACGCAAACGTTGTCAACTCTAATAAGATAACTTCAATTATCAATGAATATAAAAATTTATATATAAGATCATAATGATATATCAAATTATTTATTATATATACATGTCAAAATGTCATAAGGATTTTCCCTTTTATAGATACATGATAATATATTTATTTGATTTCAACTGTTGGTTGATATCTATCTTTTCGGTTTGATCATTGCATTAGCAACATATTCAATATTATAATATCTGTTTTGTTATGAAAACATACATAAAAGAGCTCTCGATTATATTTGTTACTCGTGCAAATAAACAATTACTTTTTCACGTTGCTTGCAATATTTGTGGTCTCTCACCTTTTCAATTTTTATAAAATTATTGTATATAATATCGCTTATGATTTTTTTTCTTCTAAAAAAATCGCTTAGATTATTTCTCCCATCGTATTTATGATTTAGTTTATGATTTGAAATTTGATATTATCAATTCAATTAACAAATTAGATTAGAAGATAGTACATATATAAATATTTCCCTTTGTATTTACGTTTTTAAGTGCAAAACGAATTAACACAAATTGATTGCAAAATATAAATTGTAAACAAATGATATCAGTTGTTAGCATTTAATTTAAATATAACAAAATGAAATATGCAACTAATTTTAACTTGGAAAGCAATCTTTGACAAAATATGAGATGCTAACTAATTTGAGATGCTATTTGCTAACCAATCTGAGAGAAATCAGAAAGTAATATGTAGTGAATTCCAAATTTTACATGAAACAATTAAAAGTATAGTCATTTTAAGACTATCACAAAATGACACTTAAATAAACTTTTATAATATGCCGGTAATTATTAATTGAAATTATATATTATATATGAATCAACTTTCAAACGGCTAGTATATGATATAACATTTGTTGGTGTAAATTTTGTTAAAATTATTTTGTTTAGATATATTAGTACAATTTTTTTAAGATTTAATGATTTAAAATTTCCTAAATTATTAATATATTTGATCATATTCTTTGATGTAAAATGGAAAAAAAAAATTAAGAATAAAAAATGAGGACAAATGAGAAAATAACACCTCAGTATGGTGGGTCTAGAATTGTTCTAGAGGCTTGAAATGTGTGAGCTTAATTCTATATATACATATATATAGAGAGAGACAAAGCGATTTGACTAGATTCAAATTATAATTTATCCATAAGAAGAACGTAGACCATTATAACGAGAGAAGGAGAATGAAACTCATAATCTCATGATCACGATGTCATATTTATCATCTAGATTGAGAAGACTTGAATGACTAGATCCAAGTTTCTCACATAAAAGTTGGTATTGTTTATTTTTCCTACTATGAAATATAAGTTGATACTCTTAATTAATACTAAATTAGTTGAGTTTTCGTACCACTTAGGGTTTTCTTAATAATAAAAATAATAATTAGCAATTACGATTTGAACTCGTCAGATCACAATATAAATTATAAAGATTATAACCATTTTTGTACAAAAACAATACTATGTAAATATATGTTAATATATATGAAAAACTAATATAAATATATAAGATTAGTAGAATAATATAGAATTCACTCACCAACTAAATTTACGTCTTTAAAGGAATTATTTCATATGAAATAAAAAATTACGAAATCAAATACATTTTGTAGTATTGAAAGATGATCAATCTGTTGTACTTCAGTAATCCAGAAAAAATGACATACTATAGGAAAAAACGACAATATCGATACGTACCACCATAATTGTCCAAACTAAAAATGGAACAAAATATACACCATATTGAGTTATGGTGGAAAATTTTATGAATATGATTTTTGCATAAAATCATAAAGTTTGTTTCATGTTAGACATACAAAAAAATTGTGTTAATATATGAAGAGAAAAATAAGTGTATCGTGTTTATATAAAAAAATAATAATCTAGAAACATTGCATACCTTCTCATAAGCCAAAACCATTTCGTTATTAGTAATAATATCTTTATCTTTATATAGAGTTTTATTCCACATATGCATGACATGAACTCGAATCTTTCAGATGTCATTAGTCTTCAACTTGAGTTCTTCAATGAAATGTAAATCTTTAGCCATTGTTCATTGGAAAAATAGAATAAATTTTTAGTAACTAAAATTGTGAGCATGAAACGAGGATATAAAAAAACTGTTGTAAAACCTTGCAAAGAATAAGGCTTTTACAAACATAAATAGGCTAAGCGATATATATCAATAACGTTATAAATTATTATGTCATAAATGTATATATAGAAGCTTAGACATATAATTATTATTGGATTTGATAAAAAAACCAACATAGTCGTAAAAATTTAATTAGATAAACAAAACACCAATATAATGGTAAGTATATTTTTTTGGTCATAAAACAACCGTAAAGATTTAATTCTTCTGGTGTGAAAAAACAATGGCATGATAATCGTAAAAAGAAAGGAAACACTCGATCTAGAACCTAACGCTCTGATACCATGAAAACAGATCAAGATCAGATAGATCAAGGTGATCTACCATGGAAGCTCACATAAAGCTCTCAAGGAGCATAACAGAATCAGTTAAAGATCACTCATGTATTTCTCTCACACACAAAATGTATGTGGACCATCCTATATATACAGATGGACTAAGTAGCTACTTCTAACTACCTTGCACACGTCAACGTGCTTACTAGCTACGTATATACATATAGTTTACAATACTTTCGCCATTATTTTCAATTCTTTCTTTGCTTAGTTCTGTTGATAGTTTGTTTTTCTTTTTAATGTCTATGCATGTAATTTCAATAATGATGTTATGTATATGTGGAGGTTAATTACTATTATTTACTAGTCACTTATCCATAGAGTTAGTTTTATAACGTTTTATTTTCATTGCTATTTTAATTCGTTGATTACTTATTTTTTATGCTTTTTCATCTCTTAGGAGATAAATTTTGAACGTCTATATAGTATTCAGATTCTTTTATAAATTGTCAAGACTAAAAGCTAACATGATACAATAAATTGACTTATCAATTTATTTATTTTTTCAGTGATACAAATATATGATTTTTATTTCTATCGTATTGTCTTTTGTTCTTATATAATAGAGAAAACAACGTTTATATGTTACATGTTTAATTATTTATTATAAGTGTAATTGTTATTATGATATACATAGGTTGTAAATACGAGTTGAATTTGTATCTTTTTTGCTCTAAGATTTTGATTTATAGTTAAGAATAACTTCAAGTTGTATGTTTTTTAACTTGTACTAAATAATTTCTTAGTAAAATTACTTAACATATTACTAGGTGCATCCATGAGTTTAAATGATGAGATAGCTGAAGAAGTACACACTAGGAACTTTTAATGTATTATAGATTCTCCATTCATTGACTTGGAAGGGTTGTGATGATTTATCATGTGGTAAGATTGAGAAAAAAATATATAAGATTTTAGGTGTATTTTATACTCTTCTTAAATATTATGTCTAAAGCTAAAATCACACTTATTTTAGATCGGATGAATTATTTACCAAACAAACCCTCTCTAATTTGGCAAAAAGGCTAAATTACATGTTAGTATGTTAGGGAATCAACCCACTCCAAGACCCTTGTACATTCACTGACACCCCCACCGATATAAAGACACAAAATACAAAAAGCGAGTTTGTATTATACACTGAAAATGTACAAGAGATATTTTATTGTTAGCTCGCTACACTCTTACAAGGTGGAACCACTAACGCACACTCAACTTCACACCCACACACTCGAGCTCACATCTGTATCAATTTCTTGATCTTGCTCGATGCTCCAAAATACTATCACACAAACCTATTTATAGGATTACAAGGTTGATTGATACTCACATGACTTTCCTAGAATATTCTAGGCTTACACATAAATCACCTAATTCTAAATTGTTTTAGAATGACCATATAATCCCACTAATTTCTAACCTCCACAATTCTAGACTTCTCCATCACTTCCTCACCAATTTCTTGCTTCTTCCCGAAGCTTCAATTGTCCATGATGACTTGGCCCACTTAGCGTAAGTAATGGACTAATTGTTTCTCTAAAATTCAGCCTCTCTCTTAATTGTTTGACCCATTACTTTGCCAATTATCCAATTTGGAGCTACGAATTGATATCTAACAATTTATCCATTAATTCATATTTTAAGATTCCTATGCGTTATTCAATTCCCCTTCCTGAGTTTCATTGAGCTAGATTGACATACATGTTGTGAACATTTTGACCATCAAACCAATGCTTTCCTTTTGAGGAATCCTCTTCAAGAACCTTAACATTTTCTTCAGAAAATTGATTTTTATCATGACAGGTTTGAAGAGCTTTATCAAGAATGTCATTTTTCTCAGCTAGTTTCCTAGTCAATTTTTTTTAACAAAAGAGCAACTATCATGAGAATCCTCATCACTGTATCCAATTCCATATCTAGATTTAACAAAGACAGTTTGATTGACGGTTTTTTTATTGATAGAAGTAGTCAAAACATCAAATTATCTATTATCTCAACAAGTAAATCATTTTTTGTCATTTGGGAAATCTGACTACTCTTAGCATGCTCAAGTTTCTTTTCATGGGATTCATAAGTAAGGCAAGCAATCGAGGATTTAGAAAGTAATTGTTCAGAAGCTTCAAGTTTCTTACTGTAATACCCCGAATTTGTAATCCTTTATAAGGATTAGAATGCTACCCATGTCAACAAGAGCTCTTTCTTTTTCATGGTTCAAGTGAGGACAAAGAACTATGAAGTTAAACGTGCTAGGGCGGGAGTAGTACCAGGATGAATGACCTCTTGGAAAGTACCCGGGTTGGCATGGGATGACGCTTTTAAGGCCTTGGGCCTTACAAATGGTATCAGAGTCGACTCTGGGTTATGAGTGGACTTGGCCTGGATGACAGTCACTCGACCCAGATGGTGATCTTTGGGCTTGCCGAGGTCGTCAAGGGTTTAAGTGGGGGTGATTATAATATCCCGAATTTGTAACCCTTTATAAGGATTAGAGGGCTACCCATGTCAACAAGAGCTCTTCCCTTTCATGGTTCAAGTTAAGACAAAGAACTATGAAGTTAAGTGTGTTAGGACGGGAGTAGTACTAGGATAGGTGACCTCCTAGAAAGTCCCCGAGTTGACATGGGATAGCGCTTCTAAGGCCTTGGGCCTTACACTTACTCCAAACAACATTTTCAGAATTTAAGCATGAAATTTCTTCTTAAAAATAGCTAACTTTTAATGTATTATATACTCTTAATTTATCGACTTTAAAGGGTTGTGATGATTTATTATGTGGTGAGATTGAGAAAAAAATGCAAGATTTTAGGTATACTTTATACTATTCTTAAATATTATGTCCAAAGTTAAAACCTTACATTCATTTGTTTCTCGATCACTTTGCATCTACATCTTTTCTACATAGCTTGTGCATCCACTACGCAAATATTCTTCTCATTCTTATGTCCTCACATGATCAAACGTGTTCCCTTTGTAATAACCCTCAATTTTAATAAGGGTATTTGTGTAATTCCTCAACTCTATTTCTAACTAAAGGAATTTTGGTATTTATCTCATTATTCCAAAAATAGAAATAAAATAGAGTTCTTAACATAAGTTGTTACAACTTTAAGTTGTGAATTATTTGAATTAATTTTAATATTATGTTGATTCTAAATTTAAATAAAACTTATCAAATTTGACTTATAATACTTAAATCAAGTTTAACAAAAGTTTGTTAAAGATTTAAGTATGGTTAAATTCATAAGAAAAATAACTTAAGCTTATTTTAACTTAAATTAATTTTTCTATACTTTAATTTTGGGTTAAAATAATGTTATAAACTTAAATTATTAAAAATATTAATTTTGGGCGATTTTGGTATTATGAAAAGTTGTTGGAGGGCATTTCTACCACAAACCAAAAACACGAGGGCCACAATTGTAAATAACCGGAAATGCTGTCTTCTTTCTCCAGCTGAATCGCGAGCTCCAAGCTTGGCCTTCAATGGTGGATTTCTGGGCGAATTATAATTTTTATAATATTATCTTATATGATGAATGGGTAAATTATGACTCTTCATCTAGATAATATTTTGAGTTAGAATTTTATAGGATTATAAATAAATTATTGGATCATTTTATTTATAATATGATTATTTAGAATATACGACTAATTAATTTTTAGAATCGTATAAATAACCGTTTTATCAAAAAACCTTGAAATTGATTTATTTAGAGTTAAATAAATTCAATTAGAAACCGAGACATTGTATCCTTCAAATTTCAATAATTGAATAAATTATCTAATTATAATTTATTCATTGTGTATGATTTGGGTACGTCTCAGAATTGCGTTTGGAACAGAAATAAGCAGGGAGCCGATTTGCTTTTCGAAAGCAACCATCTCCGAGACGCCGTTCATCTTCTTCGTGATTCAAGGCAAGTGGTGATTCACTCTTGTCATTTCAGTTCATCATTTGTTCCAAAATTAATATTAAAATTAATTGTTAATTAATTGGTAATTTCTAAAACCTAATTAATGTTTGGGAACACTTGCGTGCTTTAAATAATTTTGTATCTAGGATGATACTTATTATTGTTGTATATATAGTTATATATAATTGTTGTTATCGTCGTAATGACGGTATTGTGTGTGGACTTTGTTTGTTATGTGTGGACTTTATAATCATTAAGTATGGACTTTAATAGTCGTGTGTGTCAGGGATGTTATGGCCTTGCGAGACATAATGATCTCTTTATAACTCAGTATTAGTCGGAATAATTCCCTACTACTTTTAAGGTCATGACCATTGCTTCTCATCCACTAGTTGAGGATAAGTGATAAACACTACTTTATAGGGCTTAACTAAGAGTTATTAGAGGTTTTATTGGTGCCATTCGGGTAGATTTAAACACATTCTTGTGTATGACGTTTGGAGGCGAAGTTGGTGTTTTTGGAGGTGTTTGAGCTACTTTGGAGATCATGAAGACACTGAGGAAGGAAGCCATAAAGAGAAGACGCCAAGGAGTGAAGAGGAGACGGGTTGGTGCAAGGCAAAGGACAAGAATGCCGAGCATTAACCGCGATCGCGGGCATGGGTGCCGCGATTGCGGGACTCAGAGCATGTCGAGAGTTTTCTACGGGCGCAGAGAGATTGAAGGGCGCGGAGCCACATGGGCCGCGATCAAGGTCCACCACCTGCGATCGCGGGTCTGACACGGCAGAGGCTCGGACTTATTCCGAATTATCTTTTTAGTTTTCTTTTCCCTTTTTCTTATTTCTATTTCAGTTATTTGCTTAATGGGCTAGGTCATTTGTTAGGGCCCTATAAATACCCTCCTTATGCATTAGGGTTAGCATCCAGACTTTAGTTGCAATTTTCATTCATCGTTGTTTTATTTTCCTTTGAAGTTTTCACCATGACTATGAGGAGCTAAGCCTGTTTGGCTTAGTCCGGTAATGGAAGCATGAGTTCGTTCATCTGGTTGTGAGGTTTTGTTCCTATCTATCTATCCTATTGAGTTATATCTTTTCTCTGAGCAAATTCATATTTGAATGTTTGTTGGTTTATCTAGACTGATCACCTAGGTTAATTGCTTTCATTCTTATTGCTAATACTAGGGAACTGTTGGGCTAACGCTCTAGTATAAGTAGCAAGCATTGATTGTTATCTGCATCTGTGGATTATATCTATGTGGGAATTGATTACATGGTAAATGCATCTGAGCGAGCGTTCTATGTATCCTGGTTAATTCTTATATGCATTGCTGCCTTTGGGTTGAACCTTTAGTGGTACTAGGGTTATTCATTGGTAAGGGTTATTTGTGGAAGGTTTCCCTCTGAATTTACATAAGATCGGGACAAGAATAACCGAATAGGAAGATATGACTTAATCTATGAACAACCTTTGAATGACTTATGTGGACATTACTTGGCTAAGTGTTTTTCTCTCTTGATATTTCATCCATTCTACTTTGCTTTGTTTGTTTCGTTTGTGACCAACCAACCATACAACCCCCCCTTTGTGACATTGCATGCTACCACCATTGAATTCCTTCCTTCTCTGTGGGATCGACCCTGACTTGCTTACTATACTTTGTTTAGTGAGGATTTTAGGATTTACTTTTGATTGGGGATACAACGACTATTCCCCCTATCAATAAGATGTGTTTAAGCACATTGCTAGTGCAATTGGGTTGGACGTAATGTCGCCCTGTGTTGTTCTCGTTTTATTCGAGATTGTATTAAAAGCTTTAAGAATAATTGTGGTGTGGTGAAATTAAATAATGTAACACCCCCAAAACTTAACCCTTTTGGAAAGGTATTACCGCCAGTGACCCCAGTGTTCCTTACCGAGATCACCCAAGGCTTTACCGTTTAAATACAATTTATGAAATACAAATGATACATAATGATCAAAGCATTCAATTTCAAAACATAACATTGTCAAGGAAACATGAGTTACGGGATTACAACCCAATCCCGAATAGGCTAACACAGAGTTTAAACCAAATACAGCGGAAGTCTTATAAAGTACATTACAACCAAAGTCATTGTCCAAAAGATCTCAACCTGATTAACGAAATAACTCAATCATTCAAAAACCACCGTCGACTCCATAGTCCTTCTATTCTTCTGAGCTACTTTCTATCTGATGTGCCGAATCGAACGGATGACACCAGCCCACATGCAGAGAACAAAGTTCGTGGGTTAGTCTACTTGAATAGACTAGCAAGGGTACAAAGCAGAATGATTCGAAGCAGTCGTATTAGGTTAGACTCATCGCTTCTCGAATAACAACCGATGACGATAGTCAACCATCATACTCCTACTGGAATAAACAAGAGGTATGCACAAGAGAAGATTCTGGAAGACTGAATCTTCACAGAAATCGACTCGAAAGAAGACTCCAACGGAAATGAGTCTTTAAGGAATTATGACAAATCTGGAATGTTTACAGAATCATACAACAATGATTTAAAAGTTGACTGAGATGCTTCGGTTCACGACCAACCTCACCGCATACAGCGAGTCCAGATTGGAAAGAGAACGTACTATGATCAAAGTCGAGACGAGTTTTCCTAGCTGCACTATAACTTAGCTGCACTACTCGCCGAAGGTTTATTAAGTATGTGCGTCGAGTAGCACTTATCTGATTTATATTACAAACCACACATCACATTATTAGACTTTTACATGTGTACCCCACCACTGGGACGACACATCTTAGTATACGTTTCGTCGAGAGTGACGTACACCGGAAGGTTTGTGACACCAGCTAAGTGTCCTGTCTCTACACACTTGTGAAAGAGACCGATCATGATCTTAGAATAGTACCAGATGGAGATGAGCCACCCCGATACCAGATTATAAAGAAACGACCGGACGAAGTCCGAGTACATTCCTAACTACAGTGCTAACCACACAGATACAGCACAATTATAGTTACAGAATAAATCCACATAAAGGCCCGAAAGGCGATCACAAATAATAGCGTTGTTCTAACAGATATACAACCTATTATATGATTTTCAAAACAGTTTATAAATCACTTCCAGATGAACACAGTAATAATCGTTCCAAATTAATTAATCAATTGAAATAACTGATAATCAATGTAAATATGGAAACGATGAGCAAGAGCGAACCGCCACTTGCCTTAATCTGCAGAATAGAAACAAGCCTAACGACAACGACGAGATTCCAGGATTGACACGGGTATAGCTCCGACAGCACAACGACCTTCGAGTCGACCCATAAAAGGAACCCTAAGTTAGATCCGACATAACAACAGTACGAATCTAAGAACGGCGAAAGAAATCGAAAGGAAAAACGCCACGACGACAACCAACCAAGCCAAAGCCACGAAGGCATTCTGGGCACTGGCGGCGGTCGCCGTTCTTGGCGGCGGTCGCCGCATTCATCACGGCGGGCGCCGTAAAGAACACGGCGGTCGCCGTGAAGAACTCCGACGACAGGATGAGAGAAAAACTCACCCAAATGATGCGCGTTTCGACCCCTTTTTGCCTTGCCTGGGTTCCAACCTCCAAAGGCAACCAAAAGGCTTCACAAGGGCTTCTGGAAACACCACCAACCGACACCAATGAAGCTTCCGAAATCCGGCGAAACTAACACTCCGAAGAGGCGAAATTTTGGCAGAGATTCGGTGCTGGGATGGCTCAAAACCCTTCCCCCAACACCTCCTTTTATAGCCAAAGCAATGGGAACATCATCATCACCCTAGACGAGGCCGAGCAGGGCTAGATTGGCGCGGCCAGAGCTCGCCGACAACCAACGGGTAATGACTTCTGGGTAATCACGGCGGGCGCCGCAACTTTGCCTACGGCGGGCCGTGGCGGGCGCCGTAATTACGGCGGTCGCCGTTCCTAACCCTGGCGAGCCTAGAGTAGGAGACGACGGCCTGACACCTCGGGCCCAGCGACGGCGGGCGCCGTTACTGTACGGCGGTCGTCGTTTTTGCCTTTTCCCGCCCATTCAGCTTTTGAACGAGCAAGACATTAACCCGGGATAAAAATTATCGTATGCGAACGCGTATAAACATCCGAAGCACGTCGTCTGTATTTTATTTCATTGAGAAAAATATTACAGGTACAAAGCACATTACATAATGTCTCAAGCTACCTGAATTAAATCCGACGTACTAAACGGGTACTCGGGAAAATTCCAAAATTTTCAAAATAACCTTATAAAAATACGGGGTATCACAATCCGCTTGTTAAAGGGGAGAGGTCTCGTGTTCGAGCGCTCCCAACAACCTCTTGGCTAATGGCTTCCATTTAATTTGGAGTAGCCCCCAAGGATGGGTTGGGGTACATGGGCTGCGGCTCATGGAGTGTCTCATGTTGGGCTAGGCCCGTGGCTTGAGCACTCACATAAAAGTGTACTTTTATGTAATACCTCGACAACTTAGCAGCCCGGCCCATCACAGGGCTGCAGCCCATACACCCCAACCCCTCACTGGCCCATATTAAATGGCACCCAGCAGGTTGTTCGTGAGTCTCGAATTCGAGACCTCACGCTTTAACAAGATGCCAAAGCATCACTTGTCACCAATTGTGCTGCAGGGGTTGGGGTGTATGGGCTGCAACCCTGTGATGGGCCGGGCTGCTAAGCTGTCGAGGTATTACAAATAAGATAAGTGATGCGAGCACATAATTAATAAACTTTGAGCGAGAAGTACAACTTGGAAACCGCTCGTGCTCCAGCTTAAGAGGGTCGTCTTTCCAATCTGAATTCGCATTATGCGGTGAGGTTGGTTGAGCCCAATTATTGAATGGAGTTTTATATATGTTGTGTGTAATTTAAAACGTTCACAAACAAAGCATATCTTCTTCCCATAATACCCACATTCATTCGGGTATTCTCTTGGTGCATATCTCTTTTGTTCATCCGTCGTTTCAGTGGAAGTATTTCAGTTATATATCGTCTATCGGGTTTTACTCGAGAGACAATGATAGAAACTACATATGACCACATAGAACCTCACATAAAATACCATTGTGTAGTCTTTCATTAGACTAACCAACCGTTTCTATTCCTTGCATGGTTCGCTGGTGTCATCCGTCCTATACGGCACATCAGAGGTTGGTCCCCGACGATTCGAAGTAACCAATTGAAGACGAAGGCTTGCAGTAGAAGGTTGTATTCTAAAGTTATATTAATCTAAATATGTTTTTGAATAAATGTAATATTTATATAAACTAGTCATGTATTTAGGGTTTATTTAAAAGTCTTTCACTGTAACTTCAATATCGTTGTAAACAATCCTTCTTGATTTACGAGAGGAATTTTAATAAAAGATTGAGTTTTCTGTATACAAGTCTTCCACTGTTTACTCTTTTATTTATTTAAGTATAATTTTTCCGATTAAAGCCTAGGGTGACTTTGGACTTTACAGTCTGACGTCACTAATGTGTGGCACTACCGACATAAGTCGGGGGTGTTACACCCTTGAACCACTTATACATGCCGACAAACCTACACCTTTTTGACATCATTGCACCACACCCAACAAGATGATGTTAACTTTGCTTGAAGGCACACACCTCATATTATGAAGAGTGTAGCTTGTACTGTTGTGAAGCTTCATTGTTACACTTCCGGTACCTTTAACCTTCAACTTCTCACCACTTACTAAATTGAGGTGACCAAACTCAAATTCTTCATCCCTCTTCAAGGTGTCGAACAATGCTCGATTTCCACACACATGGATCGAGGCGACACTATCCATCACCCACTCGGACTTGGCAACCTCTTCACTCGTTGCCAAGTACACATCATCTTTACCAACATCACTGACCACATTAGTGTGGGAGTCAACATTACATGTCTGCAACGATGTCTCTCTCTACTTCTTCAAGTCCCTCCCTCATCTGAGGATACCTCGCTTGCATGTGACCCTTCTCCCCGCAGTAGTTACACTCGACGTCACTTAAATTTAGACGTTGACGTGAGCTTACTCTCCATCTCGGGTCACGTTATCCCCTCTTTTGGCTCATCCCTCGCTCTCGCTACCCTGCAACTAGTATGCGATCTCTTCTCGTGTTGATAGTGTCATTCTTCATCATTCTCTCATTTTCCCGCAAAGCGGCCATCACCTCTTTTAGAGTGAGAGTCACCCTTCCTACAAGTAACATATGCACCAAAGACTTGTAGGACTTCGGTAATGACGCTAACAATAACAACGCAATATCCCTATCTTTTATATTATCACCCACATTCATCAATTGGCATACCAGTTGATGAAATATATTAATGTGATCGTGAATATTACCTCATTCCTCCATCTTCAGTGAGTACAACTCCATCTTCAAACATAACCGGTTCTTCAACAACTTTGATGCGTAAATGCTCTCGAGCTTATCTCACAACGCCTTCAGTGTTGTCTCCTTCAACACGCACGCCTTCAATGTTGTCTCCTTCAACACGCTAAACTTGATCTCGGGAGCAAGTGCCAACTGAATTGTACTTACGACTTTCCTCTGGATTTTGCTTCATTCCCTCTCATTCATGGAGTCAGGCTTGTCCTTTTTTAAAGCCTGGTCAAGACCTTGTTGCACCAATAGGTCTTGAATCATACTCTGCCAAAGCGTGAAGTTGATCTTCCCATCAAGAGTGAGATCTTGAACGTCCTCGACAAGTTGACCGTCATCACGCCGACACGAGATCCTTCCACTAGCCAACTAATTTGTATCATCTAACACCATCAACCTCAACTCCGATACCACTGCTAAGGAATCCACCTTCCCCATGACCTTTGTACACTCACCCACCGACACCCCACTACCACAAAAATGCGATTTTAACTCGTGATATAATAACCCGAACGTCAAATATCCGGTATAATAGGGGGTCAAAACATTTAAAAATTAATTTTCTTCTACAATTTTGCCGTAGTAATAGCAAATAACCCGGATATAAGGCAGCACACCCGAGTTATTTAAGTACACAACTGCCTGAGCAGTATAGGAGAATAACCCGGGCGTTTTTTTTGCTCGATATATCCGGGTTATTAGGTTGGATAATGGAAGAAAATAACCTGGATCTTGTTAATTGTACCACGCCCGGGTTATTTTGTTATGAATTTTCGAAGTGTGAACAACAAATATCCCGGATATAAGTACATCCGGTGTATTAAATAAATTCGCTCGTATTATATATCCCGTGTTTTTATAAGTCCGGGTTATTTAGTAATTTTAAAGGCATCTTCTTTCCTTGCGTTTCTAAGCCCGATACATTTTAAACCCTAAATTGCGGTCATCTGTTGTTTCTTCTTCGATACAATTCGTGGAACCTCTCGTCAAGCTACCACAAGAACAACCCCAATTTGCACTCAATCTCTTTCTTGGATTCCTTCATCTGCTATTTTCTTCTTCGATTCTTCATCCTGGTGTTGCACGGCTTGGTTCGAAGCCTCCTCATCGAAGCACCTCTCGTCAAGTGCACCATTACACAGGTTAATATCGAAGCACCTCTCGTCAGTCCACACATCTTGGTGTTGCTAATTCTATATTGCTTTTAATTGCTTCCTTCGTTTGGGCTGGGCTGATCTTGTTGAGGCCGAAAGACGTGTGTAACTGGTTGCTGAGTAACTAGTTTGCAGGCGGTACTCACTAAACAAGAATAGGTTGTTGCTTCTTTTATTCGTGTCAATCTGTCAGGGTACCATGATATTGCTATCTACAATTAAACAAGATAATGAAAACAGCTGCTGTTTATTGTTAAGATACTGCTCAATGGTGACCACAGTGCATTGCATGATGTCAGTAGGTTATGCCCTAAGTGATTGGTTGGGTGGTTCAAGTTGTTCGGGTGCATTGAGTTAGCAACATGGTTTGTCTATCAATCTGAAAGCTAGTGTTCATTTTCTTTAGATTTTTCTAACTAAAGAAGCATGAACAAGAACAACTATCCATACCCACTTCTGTCAAGAGGAAAAATGTAACTACATGATCACGTGTTTCATATATGCATATTAGTGTATTACGGACTGTTGTTTCCCTTTGAATTCACTTTCGTTTGCTTTTCTGATTTTATGTATGCAACGTGTGTCTTTCTCATCTTGCCTCGTGTCTCAAATCCTCACTCATGTATATATATTTTTTTACTAGATGACGACAACAATTTCCATTGAGGATGGTAGGCGAGAAGTGAAAATCTTGAAGGGTTTGACTGGACATAACAATCTCATAAAGTTCTATGATTCATTTGAAGACATTGACAACGTATACATTGTGATGGAGTAAGTAATATTTTACTCTGTTCATTCTTTGACAAAATGAAAGTTTCATCATGTATACGTGTTCATAGCAGATGTTGAAAATTTGATGGGTTCATGTAGTAAACCCGATGAATCCTTACATTAGATCTTGCTTGACTTAATGATCAACCTTTTATTCCTATACCTTATCATTGATGCACTACTGTTATAGTTCCAAGTATTGCCACAAATTTCCTCCCTTCAAACTAGATTTTAGTGCTAACATTTGGCAATTTAGACAACATATACGAGAATAAAGTACTCTTATTATATATATATTTGACTTTCATTATTATTGATTTGTTCTCATGAGATTTGCACATCTTTTCCTGTCAGGTTGTGCCAAGGAGGAGAGTTGTTTGATCTGATTGTTTTTGAGCCTTTGTAGCTTCTGCTTATGCCTCTACTGACCCCTGTAGTTGGAGAAGTGAAGCTTCTGAGCTTTGGCCTCCTTGTTACAAGTGTCAATGTAATCCACTTTGATTGCCCTTTTTGTGTGCAATCTGCTTTTGTCATTTAATGTTCTAATCCTGACAAATTAACTCGTCTCTGCAGATGTTCTTCAACAGCATAGCTTGGTCTGTATTGGTAAGTTCCCCAGCTTAAACTGAAGTGTAATTCCAACATCTTGTATGAATTGAGTCATGGTCAACTTGTTTGGAATGCTCTACAGGTTCCTTATGTGGTTGCTGGATTCACGGTCTTTTCCATTTTCACATCCCCTTGTGTGAGCTTACTACATTAAAAATCCTCTCTTTTTGACATGTAAATGGGGAAAAAAAAGCAATTCTTCAATCTGAAGGCTTCAGATTTGTCTAAGGGTTGCCATTTTTTACGTGCAGATGCGGAGTATAGCTTCAAAACAAGTCATCCTGGGTGAACAGGTAACTGATTCAATCTTGAACTCTTGATAGGCTGTAATTTTACCAATAACTAACCATTTTCTTTTTGTTATTGGTGCTTTGATTTGCTGCTTCGGATGAGTATAGGGGAAGGCACAAGGCTGCATCTCTGGTATAAGCTCATGTTGAGGTATTATTGTATTGTTTTATGTGCTGGTGCAGCATAATCTGAGACTTGTTTTGTTTGTGATGAACAAGTATCTACAAGAATTTGCTAGTGGTCCATAATTTCATGACATGTGTCAAGCAAGAGTGAGAAGTCTTATCACTACAATTGATTGGTTTGAGCCGAAGAGAAAGTTTTGATTGTCCACTTATAGTCTATTCCGGATTAGGCATGCCATTATTCGATCAATGATCGTATCTAGTTTCACCCATGTCTCCTTCGGTCTAGAATCAATATGACTACTTTCTCTTTGATTTTCTGCACTTCAAACTCACTGGCTTTCTTTATGCTAGTGTGCTTAATAATTGTTTTGACCATATAAGGATGATCTCTGAATGTTTCATTCTCTTGAGGTAAGAGTAGAAATCCAAAAGGCCAAACTGAAGTTGATGCTTGAGCTGAAAAGGATGCCAGTAGAGGAAGAAATTGCAAAACGAGTGGGGATATCTCCATAATGATACCAGAAAATCATATGAGGGCGTTAAAATCTGTATTTTCCCTTCATTTAAAGCATGCAATAATTTTTTTAAATAAGAGAAGAAGTTTATAGATGTGTCATTTTCTGTTATACAATTTCAGTATAACATGGATATATAATAAATTCTCAAAATAAGAATTAAGCTATAGGAATAATTTTTTAAAAGAAATTTGGTTTGAAGACTAACAAAACTGAGTGAGTTTCCCTTCTCTTTTCTCCTTGTTGTTGTGCTTCTGTAGTTTGTATGTCAACTTCCCTAAATTAGTTGATTTTCGCTGATATGGATGAGTTCATCAGACCTGAAGATCTCCTTTCTCCCTCTTTCTCTATCTCTCTCATCCTTTTTGTGCTTTCTACTTCATCTTTCTGTTCCAATTCGTTTCATTTTCTGAACAGATGACGTAGCTGAGGGCTGAGATTGGCAATGCATCCAATGCTCATGGGTAACTTGCATTTACACTCAATTTTGTAATCAAAATATTACAATAAAGTACCCATTGCTTTTGGTGGGTTTTTTGCAATTGAGTTTAAAAAGTTTTGATAGGTTTTCTGTGTTGTGGATTGTGACTATGTTGTTATGCATCTCAACTATTTTCAAGATGGGTAATACCAAAGTTTTAGTAGCTGTATATGGACCCATAGAGGTACTACTGCTACGATACTATTTCAAGGATCTTTTTACCAATATAAGTACCAAACAAGGCCCTGGTTAGCTAGTATGAGTTTCATTATGTTTATGTCTAAATGAGCTCTTTTGGTTTCTTCACTTGTTAGATGAAATGATTTTCTCATTTTTCTAAGTGTTTTTTTTAGAAACCATGTATGAGTTATATTCAAGTTGGGTTGACCGTCTAGCTCTCATTTCAAACATGTAACAAATGTTCTATCTTTTTTATTGGGTTATCCAGGTCGAAAATAAGGGGTAACAAATGAGTGATCGTGCATTGGTATTCTGTTGTTGGTGATATTAGTCAACAATTTTACTTCTTGATCTTTATGGGGTCATTAGTGTTTATTCATGAGTTATTTCTTTCAGGTCGGATGTGAGTATAGCATGGCTAATTTTAGTACTGAAGAGCAGATGAAAAAAGGGGAAGGGGGACAAGTATTTACCATTTCCTTGATGGCTCGACCTTCTGTTTTCTGGTCCTTATTATCATGATTTCATGTTTATATATATCTCATTGATGGGAAATAATGTGTGAGTCTCATTCTTCTACATATTATGTGAGTATATAGCAGGAAATGTTGTGTTATATGTTATCCAGACATTTTCATCCTTTTTATGTTAAAGTTTGAAATTTCTAAAAGACAATATATTTAAAAACTTAGTTTTGAACTTTCCCATCAATCATGTTTTCTTAGGAAGCAAAGCAATGCTTTCATAGGTACCTTATCTAAATGCTTTGACTTTGGCATTAGTTTCTCCTAATTAAATAATGAATTTGTATATGTGGTTGTAGGCGATCAACAGAGATATCAATGGTCATTCGTCAAACTATGGAAGCTTGCATAATGACACAACTCATGCCTTGTTCTCAGGTCCAGTATCACCTAGAGTACTATTAGCTTTATTGCTAAATTTTGGCACACTTACCTAGAAAAGAAATTTGTGAAATATGCAGATTGACATCTATGTTCAATGGGTATAAGCGATTTGGGTGTTATGTGTTGCACTGTTTGTTGCATCTTAGGGCCCAGTGGAACTGGTATGTGCCTCCTCTTCTCTTCTATCTCTTTCAATGTATATTTTGTCGGTGTGAGTGACCTCCTTTCTAATGGCTTCTAGAGTTTGCAATTGGGTATTTTCTAAGTTTTGTTGTATATTATTTGCAAAAAGTTGGGGCTTAATGGCTGACTGTTATAGTGTTATGGACTTTTTTAAATATTTTTGATATTATGTGCTTTATGATTTACTGTTCTATGGTTACATTCATCTGCTCGTTTGCATATAGGCGTTGGAACAACAACAAGTGCTTTAGATGATGATGGTGTGCTGGATATTGACACTACTATATCCTTGGAAACTACATGGCATGCTATGGAGGATCTGCTTACAAGGGGTTTAGTTCGCAACATTGACATCAGGTAAGCAAATCAAAGGAGACTTAGAGCCTACCTTTGAAAGCATAAGAGTGTAGAATGACTTGAGATCGAGAGGTTGTCAGTAGAAATGAAGAATTATAAGGGGTCATTTTGTTGCTTCAACTATTAAGCTTTCTAGGCAATACCTGATAAGTTGTGACTATAAATTTTCCTTTCTCTAGACAAGTATAGACCTTATTAGCGTTTTAGTGTTATTTTTTCTTCAGTTGATTTATTATAGTATCTTGTCAAATTAGTTGGAGAATGTTTATCTTTTTGTAATATTGATGTATGATGTGTTGAAATGTGATATGACATTGGATTTTATCATGGCTATTACATCTTGTTTGTATAAATTAATGGATAACTATTGTGCTGAAAAGGTACCATTGATGCATTTGAATTACAGGTGAAAATATGAAAAATCAGACCGCACTTTTCTTTTAAAATAAAATGTAATATAATCCGGCTTGTATAACAAACTGATAGAATGACAATATAACCCGAATTTCTGATCATCCGGAGTATTAAGTATGTCTTAAATGTGATGTTGACGACTTTTTTTAACCCGGACCTTTTAGCCCCGGGTTATAAAGTCTAAATACTGTGATATTTGGAGAGGATATTATAACCCGGACCTTTAAGGATCCGGGTTATATAATCTCTTTTTAACCCGGATGTGTTTTTCACATCCGGATTATATAGTCTGTTTTCTTTGCGGTGTATAGTTATGCATTTAACCCGGGCGTGCCAAAAAGGTCCGGGATATATAACCTATTATACCCTCACTTTGAAACCCGGACCAAAAACGTGCCATATCCGGACTATATTTGCTTTTACGCCCGGGTTAAAAAGGCGATTTCTTGTACATTTTCACTGAAAATATACAAGAAATATTTTATGAATTTCTCTCTACATACACTCTTACAATATGGGACCACTAGCACACACTCCACTTCACACCCACTCACTCGAGCTCACATCTCTCTCAATTTCTCAATTTTGCTCAATGCTCCAAATCGTTATCGCACTTGCCCTATAGTCTTACAAGGTTAGTTGATACTCACATAACTTTTTTGTAGGATATTCTAAGCTTACACATAATTCTAACTTATTCTAGGATGACTCACATAATACCATTAATTTTTGACCTCCACAATTCTAGACTTCTCGGTCACTTTCTCCACAGTTTCTTGCTTCTTCCCGAAGCTTCAGTTGGCCACTAATTGCATCTCTAAAATTCAGCCCACCCCTGTTATTTGTTTGGCCCATTACTTTCTCCATTATCCAATTTGAAACTATGAATTAATATCTAACACAAACATACATACATACATGTCATCCTCCGATCCTCCTCTCTCGTATAGTGTAACAGAACTATGGAATTACCTCTTGGATACAGTAACTTGAATTCATCAAATTGTAACAACATTAGCATGATTTTTAATAAAATCAGTTTTCTTAATTTGTACAAATTGACCCAAATTAAAATATACACTCTACTACAAGAAGCAAATGAATTAGGAAAGCACCTAACTCGAGCGACCCTAAAAGTACTCGAACTCGACATAGGCCGAATCGTCGTCGTTGGTCTTACCATTCTTAACCTCGTCGTGCGGAACCTTGTCGGTTCCGAAGCGGCCAAAATGGACCGGTTCGGGAACATAAGGAGGGCTGGCGCTCCTGACGAGCGCCCAGTTGACGCCCTCGAAGAAGGGGTGTTGCTTGATCTCGGTGGCGCCCCTCTTGTAGGCGATCCGCTTCTGCGGCTCCTTCACGAGGAGCCCCCGGATGAGGTCACGCGCCACGTGGCTGGCGTGCGGGGCGTCGGGGAAGCGAAGCGGCTGGCCCACGACGTTGAAAAGCGTGGCGCGGTTCCCCTGGCCCTTGAAAGGAGTGGTGCCGTGGAGGAGCTCGTAGAGGAAGATGCCGAAGGTCCACCAGTCGACGGCGCTGCCGTGGCCCTCGCCGCGGATGATCTCCGGGGCGAGGTACTCGTGGGTGCCGACGAAGGACATGGACTTGACGTTGGAGGGCTCGGCCATGAGCTCCGGGAGGGCGCCGTTGACGAAGAGGCCGAAGTCGGACTTGGACTTGCGGTTCTTCTTGGAGGGGAGGATGCGGGGGAAGAAGCCGGAGGGCTCCTCGTCGGAGAAGGTGCCGATGAGGGCGGTGCCCATGGCGGAGGAAGCGCTGTGGGTGGAGGAGGACTTGACGAGGGTGGGGTTGACGGAGCAGCGGAGGGAGAGGTCGAAGTCGGAGAGCATGATGTGGCCGTCGTCGCGGACGAGGACGTTCTCCGGCTTGAGGTCGCGGTACACGATGCCCAGCATGTGGAGGTACTCGAGCGCCAGCAGGATCTCCGAGGCGTAGAACCTGGCGGCGTCCTCGGGGAAGTACTTGTCGGGCTGCTTCTGGCGGAGGGAGTGCAGGTTGCCGCCGCTGCAGAACTCCATGACGAGGCAGCAGAACTTGTCGGTCTCGAAGTGGCTGTACAGGGTCGGCAGGAAGGGGTGGTCGAGGAGGCCCAGGATCTCCCGCTCCGTCTGCGCGCGCAGCAGCTTGTTGCGGCTCACCAGCGACGCCTTGTCCATCACCTTGATGGCGTAGTGGGCGCCGCTGCCCTTCAGCTCCGCCAGGTACACGCTCCCGATGTCCCCGTAGCCCAGCCGCTTCAGCAGCTTGAAGTGGGCCAGCCCCAGGGGCCCCGCCGCCGCGTTGATCGCCTCCCACCGCGCGTCCCCCACCCCCGTGTGCGGCTTCAGGGCCGGCGCCGCCGACAGGCTGTCCAGGCTGTTGCTCCTGTTGTGGGCCCCGCCCCGCTCCTCCGCCCCCCTCATCTTGCGCGCCTGTGGTTTTGTCGACGTCAGCAGCTCGTGTTGTTGCATTGGGGTGGTTAGCGAGTTTGCTCTTGTTTTGGGGTTTGGATGCTGCTGACTTTCTGCCGGGGGATTCATTGTGCTTGTTTTGTTTGTCATTTCATCTCTCTCTTTTCTACGTCTTTTATGATTTGTTCGAGGTCGATAGGAGAAGGGTTTCTTTATTTCTTATTTTTTTCTCAAGGAAACGATCGAGTGAGGAAAAATGGTTGAAAAGAAGAGAAAAAATATGAACGATAGAAAGTGGGAGGCAAATATGGGAAGATGGAGGGTAATCCGTTAAATAATGTCAACTTGTGGATTCAATTTCTGGTTTTCTTCATCCTTGATTATAACCAATATCTAAGTTATATAAGGATTACTGTTATGCGTATCTCGAAGAATAATAAGAAAAAACAATCTAGCTAATTTAGATTCCACCCAAGAAACACGTAGCTGCGTAAACGACTAAACAGAGACTCCGTACATTGCATAATTAAATAACATATCCGCCATTACCATTTCTCTTGTATGTTATCTACTTATTAATTTTATTTTATTTTGGTCTTGATCGCCTAATTCGATTGGTTAGAATCGCTTTACGTTCAGATCGAGATATTATTAGTACACGAAGTGATACACCCTCTCAACATCAGTGTTTCCATATATGCCTCTAATAAAAATCAAATTCAAGACCTTTGGATAAAATAGTCTCCTACGGGAATCGAATTTAAAACCTCTAAATAGAACATTTTAGAGAGCTTAATGTCAAACTAGTATACCAATTGAGTCTTGGTTATTAAGTATTTTGTCATGCATATTGGTGACAACTTTCATCCGACATGTTATACATTATATATGTTGTGTTACCCTGAAGTGTTTCTAGTCTACTAGAGATTTTTATTTTATTTTATTTGAATGAAGGATGCTTTTCATTCATATTGTAAGAAAAAAATCAGAAATTATAAAAGTTGTATTAGTGCTTGTTTGGTTTGAAAGCAAATTCATGAGAATTTAATTATTTTAGGAAATGGAATCAAGTATATGTGTTTGATTATTTTTTTTCTATCTAGAAAATTCATGTATTTAAATTCATGTGATTTCTAATTCCTCAATTATATAGAAAGTACACTTATCTACAAGGGGTAGGTAAGATTTTCTTCCTCCATTATTTTAATCCACAAATTACCTAATTACCATCTCTCAAAATATTACCCTCTCTCAAGATTTTTTTCCCCCATTATATTGATAGGATTATAACTTTTCACATCCAACCAAACAAAATATAGTTTTCAATATCACATGATTAAAATATTAACCAAACATAATTTCTTAATTCTTAGAAATTGTAAATCCCAAAAACTTATTTCATGGAAAATAAATTCCAGGGAATTGCACTTTCTCTCTTTAACCAAACGAGTACTTAGAATTGCAATTTAATATGTCACTGATTCAGTTCTCGCCGGCTAACCCAAGATTTAACTAGTTAGTGTAACAGAAGAGAGTTAATTTGGTTAATTTCGTATACTTTTACCCATGAACTGTCAAGTCTAGCTACTAGATTAATTCACATTTGTTATAAGTTAGACCTTATTTTTCCGTTTTCTAGATCGAATAACTTAACTCTTGATTTTTTATTCCATACAAAATACATGACCATCTGTCTATCTATTAAAGAATTTACCGCTATTCCCTTTTGAACTCTTAAAATGATTCTGACTTCACAAATTTTACCTTTCATTTTATAATAATTTTTCTTTTTTTAATTTTTTATACTTCTATAATTTAGCTAACTTAAGTTTAATTTATCACCAAATATCTAAACAAATTATCTTAACAACCTCTAACAAACATATAATAAAATAATTAATAATTAATTATGGATTTTTTAAATTGTATCAACCCATTTTATTCAACATACAACCCCGATTAAATTATATCAACCCATTTATTAAAAATCTTATTAGTTATACATCAATATCTTAATATCAAATCATTTTTTGTTTGCAAATCCAAAATATTTAAATGAACCATTACGAGATTAACATAAATAAGGTGACGATACACATTAAAATAAATGTTCATATTTAAGAGGTTGTTATAACTTTGTATTAATATCAATATAAACACATACAATTAACATTCATATATATATATATATACGTTGATTGTAGTTTAGAATTAGTAAAGTTATATGTATGTTTAAAATTGGTGTCAAGGCAAGCATGATATGTATATAAATTATAAGTCATTTTTTTATAAATGAAACATATATATATCTACCTCTATATTTATTGTTATCACTAGGCCGATTCTTTTGTTGAGTAGTTATAATCATATATGTTATCGGTAAATGAAAAAAACAAATCTATCTATATCTAAATATATACTAAAGGGAAGACATAAATCTTACGTGACGTCTCCACATTCAATTCGCCTACGTATCGTCATCATATTCAATTCTTCATATTGATGGACATGAATCAGATTCTAACTTTTAGCATTTAGTCTTTTCATATAAAAATTTATCTATTTCATATATAATTTAACAATTTAATTTGGGGGTAATAGATAAATTTCTTTTTACAAATAATCTTAGTACTTGATTAATATATATTAGTTATATTATCAAAATATTGCGACTCTATGTGATTTTAATTTTATTTACAAATAAGAATTTGTTCAAGTTTGCTTTCAGCTTATTTACTTTCAAAATAAAATTAGATTCTTGATAAAGAGGTGGACTAAATCGTAACAATTAATTTTATTTTTTTGATATTCTCTAAACAAAGTAGTTGGATCACTAGGCTTGGATATGGTGATATCCAATTCTCTAAACAAAGTAATAATTACTTTTATTTATTGATATTCTTGATCGAGTATTTGTTATCCGATTATGATATTTTTAACTAATCTACGTATTTGAGACAATCTGTTATATATCTACTAAACTAGAATCTAATTACGTCACATTACACTTCCTCATTAAAACTGCCACATGACACTCCATCATTAAAACCACCATATGTCATTTTCTTCTTTTTTCAATTTTTTTAAAATAAACCTAATTATAAATCAAAGATTATGATCCTAAACTTATCACTCATTTTTTTCTAATTTGAATACAAATCAAGCACAAAGAATAACAAGTTAATCACAAAGATTACAAAATTAGGTGGGATTGGAAGAAATATTTTAAACTAATTCACAATTCACACAAAAAATAGTTTTAAAAATGACTTTGGGTGACAGGAGTACAAAGGTGGAAACGAACACATTGTTTCTATTAATAAATAATTTTTTAAGGCTAATATAATAACTTTTTAAAATATATATCTTATGTTGTAATTATTTAGGATAAAAAATAAAAATGTTAACTAGAACGGTAAATACAAATTTTCTTTTAGGTAAGAAAATGATAAATACAATTAATTTACAGAAGTGTTATTCTTCACACCAAAACATGATTTCCTTCCCACTTTTTATAACCTTTTTTACTAGTAAGCCCCTCCATCCTCTTTTATTTTCTTTGAAGAAGGCCTAAGATGCAGTATTCTTACTTGATGAAAATAAAAGACCACCGGAAGATGTAGTGTTCTTTCTCGCCTTCGTTTGAATACTTTGTTTTTGTGTTTGAAAACGTTTTGCGTTTAAAACTCACTTATGCATAAATGGAACTTATCCTTCAATAGCTGAAGCAAATTCAGTCAACTCAAATTTTTTGTTTATTAACTATTCATAATTAGCTCTTACATTAAATTTGATATAAAGGCGGGTAAAAATTGAAATGGAAAAATGAAAGACAACAACAAAAGGGGTTACATTTAATTTGATACAAAGGTGGATAGAAATTGGTACAGTTTTGGCGGAGACGCGGTGAGGCGGGAAATTGGTATGAGATGTAGATCGGCGACAACAATGGTGTCAGACGGAGAGCCGTAACTCAGCGGTGTCAGGCGATCGAAGATCGATGTGGGCCGTAGTTCGGCGGTAGCAGTGGGTCGGTGACTCCAATTTCACACTATTGTAGATCCCATCAAAAATATTTCAAGAGGCAAGAATTTGGAAATTAGAATAATTATGTCATTTTTCTTTGAAACAAGGTTATAATTGTCATTTTAAGGTGTGAAGTTGATTAATAAGGTGTGAAGCTTAACATCTCCCTTAAATTAAGGGCGCATCATGAGATTTTGGCAAAAGAAGAAGTTTTATTAGCACAACTCTACCTCCTCAACTCGTTAATTAATATCCAACAAGTTTCCTAAAATAAACTAGGTCATAAGTTTTAAGGGCACAACTCTAGATTCACCTATATCTATATATAACAATAAAAAGTTAGATATAAGAGCATTTATTTCTCATATTGAATTTATAAAAATAAACTTATTTTTCTTTTTTACATGCACTTGATAAGAACATTACTCTCTTAGCTCAATGGTTTAAGTGATTTATATATAATAAAAGGTTTGAGGTTCAAATCTCATGGTGAACATTATGCCCAATATTTTTTAATTGGTTATTTGTACATATTAATTTCATAAAATAATTTTATGTTATAATAATCTAACGATATATAAAAAAAACTGTGTACGAAATATCAAAAAATATTTATTGCACATGTTTAGTTCACGATATTAGTCTTATTTTTTTGGATATTATTTCATTTAATATCACTATTATATTCTTAATTTAATGGTTAAAATGTTTGTTTATGTGATAAAATTAAGGTTGAGGTTCAAATTTGATGGAGATCATTTTAGCCAACAAAACTTTTTTTTTATCTTCAATTTTAATCATTATATTATTATCATCTATATTTTAGACTATCTTTATGTCTATGTCATAAATTTTGTTTAGTAAATTCAAAGATGAATTGCACATTACGAGCATGATTTGAATCTTGCTAAAATTGCATTAAGAATTTATTATTAGTTTATTACTTTTTTCACTTTGTGGACTATGCACCTTTTTTTTTATAGCTTATTAGAATTTTGAACAATATCAATTTCAGAATGGTCTAATCATTTATTAGCAACATTAATATCCTTATAAATACATTAAACTTTCACAAAATAAATAAGAAGACAGTTAAGAAAAATTGTAACCGCAATAAGCCTTGAATATTTGAAATCAATGGGATTTGACCATTATTATATCAAAATAATGAATACAAAGTAAATGAGATTAAATGTTGATTATCCTTTTTATTGTGGAAAATCCTTCTAGACACCCTCTTGCATTGCTCTTTGAAACCGACAATATAAATAGAGTAGTTTGCAAATTTTAGTATGGGCAAGTGGGAAGCTCACGAAAAATTGTTTAGGTACATAAAAATATCATTTTTCTTTTTCTAACATTTCTCCTAAAATATTTAATTTATTGTCTGAAGCAAATATCTTCTTTCATTTTACAATAGTCTAGCATGGAGTTGGATAATATAATGTCCTAGTTAAAGTATTTATTTTTCAAATGTGTTTGAATTCTTTTTTCATCATATATACTTGTATGAAAAAATACATAAGTAAAAATCATAATTTTTTATAGTACATAGTGTGAATATATTTACAAATCCTAGAGAAAATAGTTATAAATATGATGGAGATAAACTTTAGAATTGAGTTTAAAAAATGTCCAATTCATCCAAGAAGATGGGGATAATTGGTTCATATAGGGCATCATGAGATTGATATAGTTAATTTTGGTAGTTAACTTTAGAGGTAAATAACATATAATTATATTTATATTTCCCTTTACATATTTTTAAAAGTAACAACATTATCCATAAAGAGTTATGAGATATCTTGAAAGCTTAATCAACTAAAATTCTTTTTGTTTACAAAGTTTTCTAAAGCTGTATTAATCCCCGTGGTAAAATTTGAAATTCATATAGAAAATTATATTTGACAATTTTATTATTCTATATAGATTATAAATAATTAAATAATCTTATCTTATACAAAGTATAGAAGAAAATAATTTTCCAACATTGGCCACATATTTTCACAAGTTACATGACTCTAAGTTACGAATCAACATAATATAGTGTTTGAATGATTATTTTAATATTTCAAGACTAAACAAGGACTTATCATGAAAATTCAATATGTTATAGGCTTATAACACATTGAAACAATCCATATAAGAAATTTCATGAATAACCAATGACATGATTTTAAGTATATAATTCTTATTGCGTATAAAATAAATCAAATGATAGTCAACTTTTTTTTAACAAAATCACAACTGAATATTGCAGGTTGAATAAAGTGTCATAGAAAATCATAGCGGCTTAAAATAATTCGTCATCGAGAAGCATGGCAGCCTAAGTAAGGCATCTATATTATACATTAGTGAGTGCACTATATAATTGTAATACCCCTCATTTTTAGTAAGGGTATTTGGGTAATTTTCCAACCCTCGTTCTGTAATCGTTTCGCATTTGACAAAGTTCGGAATTTCTGTAACGCGTATTATCTCTGTAATAATTCCCTGAGCATTATAATATACATTCGATGTATTTTGGAGGCTTAAAATATTTGTTTGGGTACAAATATTAATTATTTTGAGATTTTATCACGTGTTCAATTGTTTTCCGGGCAAAAGGACGCGAATAGGCCTTTTTCGCAACCGCGGCAGATTTCCGCGACCGCGGAAAATGAAGCGTCGTCAGCCTCACGAACATGCATTTTTCCGCGACCCCGGAAAACGCTTCGAGCATCGTCTTCAATGGCTCGCCGGTTGGTTGGCCGTCGATTCGCCGAGGGGGGGGGGGGATCTGGAGCGGTTCGCCTAGCCTCCTCGATGGCTATAAAGGGTGGATCGATGGGGGAGGTTCGACATCCAGATCTCAAGCTCTCAATCTCTCTCGTGCTCTCGTTTGTTCGCCGGAATTTCTCGTCGTCGACGGAGCTCTCACCGATGGTTTTCGTGGTCGAGTGGTGGTGCGTTGGAAGCGGCGTGGCGTGGCGTAGGGAGTCGAAGACCTCTCGTTCGGAGCCTCTTCGTGTCGTCGCCGATGAGGATTTAGTTCGCTAGGGTTGTCGGATTCATGGCCGCGACCGCGGACATGAACATCCGCGACCGCGGACGATGTCCAGACATCCGCGACCGCGGTTTGCCTTAGCAAATGCGATCGTGGCCTTGGACAATCCTGTCACGGATGGGACCCTCGTTCTTTCGTTTCCTTAGATTCGTATTATTTAATTATCGAATCTAACCTAGGGTTTCGTTGTGGGTTCGTTGTCGTAGGAATCTGTAATCCGATTCCGTTCCCAGTTCCGGACCCAGGAACCCATCGTCATTCGTTCATTCGTCTCGATCAAGGCAAGTGGCGGTTCACTCTTGCTCATCATTCCGTGTTTCCGTTAATTATCAATTGCTTTTAATTGTTAATTAAAATGGGATGAATGTTGTTTTCGTTTGGGAACAGTTTTTATAAACGTATGTGATTAAAATGTGACATTATAATAGGTTGTATATACTGCTAGAAACAACGCTATTATATCTGTAATTACCATGATGGTATTGGTGTGGACTATTGTGTGGTTTTAACTGTTTAGTTAGAACGAGTATTCGTAGGGACACTATGTACCTCGCGAGGTCTAGTCGTTTCTTTATAACTGGTATTAGGAGGATTTTGCCCTAGTACTCTCTCTAGTCATGACTGTACCCTTACTCAGGGTAGGTGCACACAGCTGGTGCCGACATTCGGAATTTATTCCCTCCAATATCTCTCGCGATGAGATGATATATCTTAAAAACTTGTAACGTAAATGTACGTTTTGGAATTTAATAAGATAAGTGCGATTATGCACATAATTAATATACCCTTGGGCGAGGAGTACAACGTGGAAACCGCCCGGACTTCGATTAGAGTAAGTCCTCCTTCCAAATCTAAATTCGCATTGTGCGGTGAGGTTGGTCGTGGACCCAAATGGTTAAGTCTTTTTAAAAGCTTTGTGAAATTACAACGTTCCCAAACATTTGTCATACTTTCCGATAAGACTCAATCTTTTGGAGTCTTCTCTTTATACGTTTCCCTAAGACTCGATCTTTTGGAGTCTTCTCTTGATCATTCTGTTTCATATCTTTCCGTAGAAGTATTGAGGGTCACTATCGTCATCGGCTTTCATTCGAGAAGCGATGGGTGTAACCTAATACGACTACTTAGAACCTTTATGTTTTACCCTTGCATAGTCTTTCATTAGACTAACGAACCGGTTATTTCCCTTGCATGGTTGGCTGGTGTCATCCGTCTCATACGGCACATCAGGAAAACTTCCCTTCCGTGAAGGCTAGTACGCGACGATGAAGGCAGATGGAGTTTTTAAAAGTTTTCTCAAGGTTGAAGATCCTAGGCATGAGATCGCTCCGATCAAGACCCTTATGTTATTTATCAAAAGACTTCCAATGTATTGAAATGAATTATGTATTTCAGATTGTATTTGGGATTTTTACAGATGTAATCCGAGACTTTGGTTGAATAAAATGTTATGATATTTAATATTATCGGTGTGTTTTATGGTTGATATAAAATGGTTAAGTCTTGGGTGGCTTCATATGTGAAATCTGAGGTCACTGGCGGTAATACTTTCAAGGTAATATTTGGGGGTGTTACATATTTGGTATCAGAGCCGAAAGTTTTTAAAACGGGTTGGGTTTTAAAATGTTTTACTGGACACAAAGATTTTGGTAAACCGGTTACCCGTTTGAACTGAGAAAGTTGTTTAAATTCGAAAGATTTAAAATTCTGAATAAAACATTACTTGACTAAAAACATGTTGTTTTGAAATCTCTGTCATTCTAGTCATGCCTTCTTTCCAGTCTGATATTGTAAGTTCGCTTCTATATTTAGAAAGACTAATTCTTTTCTCGTCGCCTCGCAAGATATGGGCGTAATCATCTCTCAACTGAGGAACCCGAAGGAAGCCGAGGTGGCCCTGCCATCTCCAGTAGGCTCGAGTTCCCGGTTCCCCCGCCGTGCTTTGAGGTCGGGGAGCCCAGTTGTCCACCCGAGGAGGTAAAGACCATACTCCCTGAGTCGGTAGTGTTGGTGTCCGACATGGACGAGGTTCCCGAGGCGGAGCCTGAAGCGGACCTGAGGGAGGATACAGAGGAAGAGGAGGAGCCAGCGCAGTACCTTGGAGGGTACTACGACGATGACTTCGAAATTGAGGAGGATCCTGAGGGGGACCTCGAGGAATACGGCTATGACTTGGAGCACTTGCTGGAGGACAGTGAGGATCCGGGAATGCAATTCATTTTCCCGAGTTCGGTGCCGCCACCTAAGGAGGAGTATACGCCGTTGTCCCCTGCCGCTTGGGAGGCGCTTGGTATTTCTGGTACCGTCAGGAGAAGGAGTGGGCCGCTGGATGCACCAGAGGACCCGCAAGTGATCCCTACTCCGAGGAGGCCAATTGTGAGTCCTGACTCGCGACATGTGCTTCGCCTGAGTCAGATGGTTTCCCATGAAGAGCGTCGCCAGGTAGACGAGGCAGTTGAGCGTGCTCGTTTGAGGGCAAGGCCATGGGAGTCGATGGGTGCACCAAGGGTGGTCCCGACTCAGCAGGCCAGGCCAAGGCCCCGAGTACTAGAGGAGCGACTGGATGAGTGGTCGAACGCCCTATACGACATGGAGGAGAGGATGTACGAGACAAAGTTCGGTCTCTCCCGAATGCTTGGGGATGTCCACGAGCTCCAGGAGTATATCCGTCAGGCAAGGTTGCTACTCAACCCCCAATACGAGGTGAACATGGCAGACTTCCAACCAGGGTTTCTGGAGGAGTTTTGCTACCCACCAGGATCCGACGGGGCTGGACCAAGTGTTCCCGTGCCTAGAGAAAGGCCGAGGGCACCGAGGCCGAGGGATGAGCCGTGTGCTCCGGAGCCGAGTAAGGCAAGGAGTCCGACGCCAAACCTCGATGATAGACCCCGTTCGAAGAAGTTGTGCATGAAGGCTCCTGATTATAGGAATCTTTTCAGGGCACCATGATGGGGGCCGATGTTGAGTGTCTAGCATTTTCTTTCTAGTGCTTGTTTTGTTTCGTTTGGGTAGAATTGTAGCCTTCTGGCAATTTTGTCTTTGTAATACCCCTCATTTTTAGTAAAGAGTATTTTGGTAATTTTCCAAACTCTCGTACTATAGTCGGATTAATTTCAGAGAAGTTCAGACATTCTGCAAAATGCTTGATCTCTGTAATATTTCCCTGAGTGGAATAAAATACATTCACCGTATTTTTGGGGTTTAGAATATTTGTTCGGATACGAATATATTTAACCCGGGGTTAAAAACCATGCCCATAATCCTTACCAGACAAAAGAGGACAAAAGGCACAGAAAATGGCCTTGACCGCACCCGCGGTCAGTCCATCGCACCCCGCGGTGTCATCATTTCTTCTCTGCAATGCCGGATTTCAGACGTCGCATCGTCTTTGCCTCTGCAACTGTCCCATCCAGTCGTTGTAGGCGCCTACCATGAGTCACCTGGTTGCTTGACCTCCTTGCTTGGGCTATAAAAGGAAAGGAGCTGGAGTGGAGTTGAATCACAGCTCTCAAACTCTCTCTCTCTCTCTCTCTCAAATCTCTCATTTCCATTATTATCGGAAAGCTCAAGCTTTCGCCGGAGTGTCGCCGGAGCTACCATAGGAGGAGAAGGTACTCTCCAAGTGGTGTTTGGAAGTGCAAGGAGTTGGGAAGTCGAAGCCCATCCTAATCGAATCCAAACGCGTCGATCACGGTGAGTTTTCATCGTCGTCATGTCGTCGTTGTAGCTCGACCGCACCCGCGGTGTGTCTGGGCTCGTGGTGTGGCTTTGGGCTTTGTGGTCTCGATCGAGGCTTCGTTCCTTTGATTTAGTTCGTCTTTCTTTAGATTCGTATATTTGGTTATCGAATCTAACTTAGGGTTCCGTTATGGGTCGTTTCGTAGGAATCCATAATCTGAGATCTGACCTCGTTTCGGACCCGGAAACCCGTTGTCGTTAAGCTTTGTTAAGCTTCGTCTAATCTAAGGCAAGTGGCGGTTCGCTCTTGCTTATCATTCCATATTTCTATTAATTATCAATTGTTTAATTGTTAATTAAATTGGGATGAATTACTGTTTTCGTTGGGAACAGTTTTGATAAAAGATACGATTAAAATGAATATTATAATAGGTTGTATATATTGCTAGAAACAACGCTATTATATCTGTTATTACCGTGATGGTATTGTTGTGGATTTTTATGCGAACTTGAAATATAGTTAGCAGTGGATTTTATGTGCACTTGAGATATAGTTAGCACGAGTATTCGTAGGAACGATGCTTACCTTGAGAGGTAGCCGTTTCTTTATAACCCGGTGGATAGGATGTCCAAGCCCTAACACCGTTTCTCTAGTCATGACTATCCCCTATCCGAATATAGGGGAGGTGCGCTTAGCCGGCGTCAAACCTTTAGGGATTTATTCCCAACTATATATCTCTATATCCTGAGGGATGAGATGATTATGATAAAAGCTTATAACGTGAATATACATTTTGGAATTAAATAAGACAAGTGTGATTATGCACATAATTAATGAACCTTGGGCGAGAAGTACAACGTGGAAACTCGTCTGGGCTTCGATTAGAGTAAGTCCACCTTTCGAATCTGAATTCGCATTATGCGGTGAGGTTGGTCGTGGACCCAAATACTCAAGTCGCTTTTAAACGTTTGTGTGAAACGTTAGTGTTCCCAAACACTTGTCATACTTCCGATAAGACTCAATTCGTTGGAGTCTTCTCTTCATATTGTTTTCGTAAGACTCAATCTTTCAGAGTCTTCTCTCGATCATTATTCTTTGGATATTTTCAGTAGAAGTATTAAGGTTTACTATCGTCATCGGCTTTCATTCGAGAATCGATGGGTCTAACCTAATACGACTACTTAGAACCTTTCTGTTTAACCCTTGCATAGTCTTTCATTAGACTAACCAACCGATTATATTCCCTTGCATGGTTGGCTGGTGTCATCCGTCTCATACGACACATCAGGTAAACTGCAGTTCCATGAAGGCTAGAAACGACAGTGAAGGCAGATGGAATTTTTGAAGTGTTTTGCCAAGGTTGAGATCCTAGGCGTGTGATCGCTAGATCAAGACTTTTGTGTCATTTATTTTAAAAAGATTTCCGCTGTATTAAAACTTCCGTTGTAATATATTTTGGTTGTATTTGAATTATGAATGTAATTCCGAAACTTTGATTTAATCCAATACTATGACATTTCTTATTATAAATGTTGTTTTATGATTTGTATAAACTGGTTAAGCCTTGGGTGGCTTCGGATGTGGAATCTGAGGTCACTGGCGATGATACCTTTCAAGGATATATTTGGGGGTGTTACAGTCTTATCGCTTGGAAGAACTTTTCTATGTAGATCCTATCAAACTCAGTTTCAGTTCATCAATAAAAGTTTACCAGTTTGATCTATTCCGAGTCAATTTTATACGTTGTGCATATTGAAATGATATTAATGTCGTGAAATACTTGGAATTTGATCGGTAAACAAATGGTGAACACAAGGAACACCATTCGTGCTGGTGCTAGGCCAAGCAACAACCCCAGACTAAATGTGGGGAATGCCGCGAACCCAGTGGATGAGAACGAGTCAGTTTCTCACAACAATCCTGTGGGCAGTGACCAAGTTCCGGTCAACGCCCGAGTTATATTCGATGCTGCGGCAATTGAGGCAATTCAGGGGATTGTGATGCAAGCATTCACCGATATTATGTGACCGATCGCGCCTCAGGCACAAGGTGTGCCAATTCCTCATGTGGTTCCTAGGTTCGAGGAGCCAGATGTCCATGTACCTCATGAGGATGCGGTCAGGAACAGAGGCAATTATGGCCGAGCATTGAATGCCATTAGCTCTATGAGGCCTGACAGTTATGATGGGAAGGGAGAGCCAGTCAAAGTGGCGTATTGGTTCTCACACATGGAACGATTGTTCAGAAACGTCGAGTGCACTGAAGCTGAAAATGTGCACATTTCTTCCCTTCAACTGAAGGAGGTGGCTAGTGAATGGTGGGAAAACACCGGTCTAGCTGATCACCCTGGGTTGAACTGGGGAATGTTTAAGACGAAGATGATGATCGATTCTTTTCCCGAGCTATGAGGGAAGAGAAGCATAAGGAGTTTCTCTATCCGAAGATGGATGGATTGAAAGTGACTGAGCTTGCGGCCAAGTTCAATCACCTGTTGCAGTACGCTGGGCCGGAAGTGTCCAATGATGAGCAGAAAATCTGGCATGTCCACGAGTGGATGAATTCAGACATCAAGCCACTGATGGTGTGCCACGGATGCTCTACTCTGGAGCAGTACGTGGATGCTACCTACAAGTTGGAGGTGACTCTGGAGGAGTCGACGAGGAAGCGCAATCGCCAGAGACCGGCACAGAGCCAACCTCAGGCAAGTGGGTTCAAGCGACCCGCGCCACCGTCAAACTTTGCCAAGTCTGGACGAGCTAGAACGAAGATGACTCAAGGAGGGTCTACGCAACGTTTGGGCCATGGCAAGAATCTGATCCAGTGCTACAACTGTGGTACACCCGGGCAGAAGAGTAATGAGTGTACGAAGGAAAGGAAGACGTGCTTTGCCTGCGGGAAGAAGGGCCACTTGCAGACGTTTTGTCCATAGAGGAGGCAGAAGGGAGCTGAGTCACAACAAGGGTCCGTTAGTCATAACAACCGACCCAGATTCAAACCAGTGGAGGCTCCTAGCCCTTCAACGCAGACAACTGCTCAGAACAAGGGGAAAAGCCCTGCTGCTTCAGGAGGTCAAGGTCAGCGACTCTACGAGATGCGTGAGGCTGATGGACCGAATGCTCCTATTGCTCAAGGTACTCTATACCTTCATTCTACTTCTGTGTGTATACTATTTGATTCTGGTGCTACTCATTCTTTCATCTCGGAGGATTGTGTAAATAAGCTAGGCTTAGTATGCAATGAGGCTTGTGAGCCTTTTATAGTGAGCAGTTAGTAGGATCCAAGCGCTGTCAGAATTTCCAATTACCATTCAGGGTAGGAAGTTCGAAGCATATTTGATATGTATAGTCATGGCTCCATATGACATTATTCTCGGTATGGATTGGCTGACGCACCATGGGGCGGTGATCGATTTCAGCTCAAGGACTGTGACAGTTTCATCTAGGGCCCAGTTTGTATGCAAGTTTAAGGGTCGTAATGACGCTGATAATGGCAAGCTCATCAATGCGATGGCTGCGTGTAAGCTACTTCGACAAGGTTATGTCGGGTACCTGTGCTACTTGGATAAGACCAAGAGAGATGAGGCGTCCATCCTTGATATTCCTGTTATTCGAGAGTTTCCGGATGTATTTCCGGAGGAGATTCCCAGGTTACCCCCGAATCGTGACGTGGAGTTTACCATTGATCTTGAGCCGGGTACCGCGCCAATTTCTAAGGCACCATACCGGATGGCTCCAGTTGAGATGCAAGAGTTGAAGAAGCAACTTGAGGACCTTCTTGAGAAAGGATATATAAGGCCGAGTGCATTGCCTTGGGGCGCTCCGGTCTTGTTCGTCAAGAAGAAGGATGGGTCGTTCCGACTTTGTATCGACTATCGAGAGTTGAACAAGGTCACGATCAAGAATAAGTATCTGTTTCCTAGGATTGATGATCTGTTGGATCAACTGCAAGGAGCAAAAGTCTTTTCCAAGATCGATCTGAGATCTGGTTACCATCAACTCAGGATTCGTGAGGAAGATATTCCGAGGACTGCTTTCCGGACGAGGTATGGCCACTATGAGTTCGTAGTCATGCCATTTGGCCTTACTAATGCTCCGACGGTCTTCATGGATCTAATGCATCGATGTTTCCACCAATATCTGGATAAGTTCGTGGTGGTCTTCATCGACGATATTCTGATCTTTTACCTGAGTGAGGAGGCTCACGAGGAACATCTTCGGATCACCTTGTCAGTCCTTAGACAAAATCAACTGTATGCGAAGTTGTCTAAGTGTGACTTCTGGATCAAGGAAGTGGCTTTCTTAGGTCATGTGATCAACGAGGATGGGGTTATGGTCGATCCCCAGAAAATTGAAGTGGTAGCCAACTGGAAGCGGCCTCAGAATGTGAAGGAGGTGCGCAGTTTCTTGGGACTCGCTGGATATTACAAACGGTTCGTGGAGGGATTTTCTAAGATCGCTCTACCTATGACCTGTTTGCTCCGCAAGGTCCATAAGAAGTTTGTCTGGGATGACAAGTACGAGGCCAGTTTTCAGAAATTGAAGGAATGTCTGACCTCCGCACCAGTGTTGGCGCTACCGAAAGGAGCTGATGGTTATGTGGTCTATAGTGATGCTTCAAAGCATGGGTTAGGATGTGTACTGATGCAGAAAGGGAAGGTTATTGCGTAAGTATCTCGGCAATTGAAAACCTATGAGGCAAACTATCCGACGCATGATCTGGAGTTAGCGGCTGTAGTTTTTGCGTTGAAGATTTGGAGGCACTATCTCTATGGTGTTAGGTGCCAAGTCTTCATCGATCATAAGAGTCTCAAGTATGTGTTCACTCAGAAGGAGTTGAATATGAGACAACGTCGCTGGTTAGAGCTACTCAAGGACTACGACATCGAGTTGCTGTATCATCCGGGCAAGGCTAATGTAGTAGCCGATGCATTGAGCCGGAAGACGCCGCACGAGACCGTAGTGGCTCTACTCACTGCTCAGACCAAACTGAACCAAGGGTTGTGCGAGATTGATGTCTTGTACGATCATCGTCGAGGATACTTGAGTATGCTAGAGATTCAGGCTACGCTACTTGATCAAATCAGGGAGAAGCAAGTTGATGATGTGGTCTTGTTGAAGTTAAGCAGTGAAATGATGGACGGGAAAGCTCCCGGATTCGTGATTCAGGAAGATGGATCACTCTGGTTTCAGGACCAGATTTGTGTGCCTGACGTTGATGGCCTTCTCCAGTTGGTGATGAAGGAGGCCCATTCGTTAGCTTATTATGTACATCCAGGCTCCAGTAAGATGTACAAAGACCTCAGAAAGAAATTCTAGTGGCCCAACATGAAGTGGGACGTAGCAGAATTTGTGGCTAATGCTTGACTTGTCAGAAGGTCAAGATAGAACACCGTAGACCAGGTGGTGAATTGCTACCTGTTCCAGTGCCAGAATGGAAGTGGGAGGATATTGCTATGGACTTCGTCACAGGGCTGCCGAAGACTCAGAGTCAAAAGGATGCTATATGGGTAATCATTGACAGGCTCACGGAGAGTGCTCACTTCGTGGCTATTAAGTCAACTTGGGGAACCCATAAGCTATCAGAAGTGTTCCTACATGAGATTGTCCGTTTGCATGGTAAACCAAAGACCATTGTATCGGATCGTGACAGCCGATTCATGTCGAGATTCTGGAAGGAACTCCACAAGGCCATGGAGACCGAGTTGAGGTTCAGTACTGCGTTTCATCCTCAGACGGATGGACAGTCTGAGAGGACCATCCAGACATTGGAAGATATGATGAGAGATTGCGTACTTGATCGTCCGACTAGCTGGGAGAACAGCCTAAGTCGGATTGAGTTCACGTACAACAATAGCTGGCATGCTGCCATTAAGATGGATCCATTCGAGGCATTGTACGGTCAGAAGTGCAGATCTCCAATTTGTTGGGATGAGAATGCCGACAAGGTTCTGCTCGGACCAGAGTTAGTCAAAAGGACTGCCTCATACATTGCTTTGATCAGACAAAGGATGTTGACAACTCAGAGTCGACAAAAGTCTTACGCAGATATGAAGCGTAGGAATGTCGAATTTGAGGTTGGTGACAAAGTGTTTGTCAGGGTGTCACCATCCAAGGGTGTGTTTAGGTTTGGCAAGCGTGGGAAGCTTAACCCTCGCTATGTGGGACCGTTTGAGATCCTTGACAGGGTAGGATCTCTAGCGTATCGTTTGGCATTACCGCCGTCGGCGCATCTAGTGCATAACCTTGTTGAGAAAGTACGTGCCAGATGTGTCTCATGTGCTGAGTTATGAGGACATTGAGATTCAGGCAAATGGTACCTACGAGGAGATACCTGTGCGTATTCTCGAACGTCGCGAGAAGCAATTGCGGAACAAGGTAGTACCATTGGTACGGATTCTTTGGTCCAAGTCTGGATCTGAAGAGGTTACTTGGGAAACCTGGGAGACTGAGGCGGATATGCTTAGTCGCTTTCCTGATATGTTTTCGGCCTAGTTTCGGGGTCGAAACCTTTTTAAGGGGGTAGTGATGTAACGCCTCGTTTTTTTTGGTTATTTCGGCCAAGTTTCGGGGTCGAAACTTCTTTTAAGGGGGAAGTGATGTAATACCCCTCATTTTTAGTAAGGGTATTTGGGTAATTTCCCAACCCTCGTTCTGTAATCGTTTCGCATTTGGCAAAGTTCGGAATTTCTGTAACACGTATTATCTCTGTAATAATTCCCTGAGCATTATAATATACATTCGATGTATTTTGGAGGCTTAAAATATTTGTTTGGGTACAAATATTAATTATTTCGAGATTTTATCACGTGTTTAATTATTTCCCGGGCAAAAGGACGCGAATAGGCCTTTTCCGCAACCACGGCAGATTTCCGCGACCGCGGAAAATGAAGCGTCGTCAGCCTCACGAACATGCATTTTTTCGCGACCGCGGAAAACGCTTCGAGCATCGTCTTCAATGGCTCGCCGGTTGGTTGGCCGTCGATTCGCCGAGGGGGGGGATCTGGATCGGTTCGCCTGGCCTCCTCGATGGCTATAAAAGGTGGGTCGATGGGGGAGGTTCGGCATCCAGATCTCAAGCTCTCAATCTCTCTCCCGTGCTCTCGTTTGTTCACCGGAATTTCTCGTCGTCGACGGAGCTCTCGCCGGTGGTTTTCGTGGTTGAGTGGTGGTGCGTTGGAAGCGGCGTGGCATAGGGAGTCGAAGCCCTCTCGTTTGGAGCCTCGTCGTGTCGTCGCCGGTGAGGATTTAGTTCGCTAGGGTTGTCAGATTCATGGCCGCGACCGCGGACGATGTCCAAACATCCACGACCGCGGAATCCAAGCCGCGACCGCGGTTTGCCTTAGCAAACGCGATCGTGGCCTTGGACAATCCGGTCACGGATGGGACCCTCGTTCTTTCGTTTCATTTCGTTTCCTTAGATTCGTATTATGTAACTATCGAATCTAACCTAGGGTTTCGTTGTGGGTTCATTGTCGTAAGAATCTGTAATCTGATTCCGTTCCCAGTTTCGGACCCAGGAACCCGTCGTCATTCGTTCGTTCGTCTCGATCAAGGCAAGTGGCGGTTCACTCTTGCTCATCATACCGTGTTTCCGTTAATTATCAATTGCTTTTAATTGTTAATTAAAATGGGATGAATGTTGTTTTCGTTTGGGAACCGTTTTTATAAACGTATGTGATTAAAATGTGACATTATAATAGGTTGTATATACTGCTAGAAACAACGCTATTATATCTGTAATTACCATGATGGTATTGGTGTGGACTTTTGTGTGGTTTTAACTGTTTAGTTAGAACGATTATTCGTAGGGACACTATGTACCTCGTGAGGTCTAGTCATTTCTTTATAACTGGTATTAGGAGGATTTTGCCCTAGTACTCTCTCTGGTCATGACTGTACCCTTACTCAGGGTAGGTGTACACAGCTGGTGTCGACATTCAAAATTTATTCCCTCCAATATCTCTCACGATGAGATGATATATCTTAAAAATTTGTAACGTAAATGTACGTTTTGGAATTTAATAAGATAAGTGCGATTATGCACATAATTAATATACCCTCGGGCGAGGAGTACAACGTGGAAACCGCTCGGACTTCGATTAGAGTAAGTCTTCCTTCCAAATCTGAATTCGCATTGCGTGGTGAGATTGATCGTGGACCCAAATGGTCAAGTCTTTTTAAAAGCTTGTGTGAAATTACAACGTTCCCAAACATTTGTCATACTTTTCGATAAGACTCAATCTTTTGGAGTCTTCTCTTTATACGTTTTCCTAAGACTCGATCTTTTGGAGTCTTCTCTTGATCATTCTGTTTCGTATCTTTCCGTAGAAGTATTGAGTTTCACTATCGTCATCGGCTTTCATTCGAGAAGTGATGGATGTAACCTAATACGACTACTTAGAACCTTTCTGTTTTACCCTTGCATAGTCTTTCATTAGACTAACCAACCGGTTATTTCCCTTGCATGGTTGGCTGGTGTCATCCGTCTCATACGGCACATCAGGAAAACTTCCCTTCCGTGAAGGCTAGTACGCGACGATGAATGCAGATGGAGTTTTTAAAAGTTTTCTCAGGGTTGAAGATCCTAGGCGTGAGATCGCTCCGATCAAGACCCTTATGTTATTTATCAAAAGATTTCCGCTGTATTGAAATGAATTATGTATTTCAGATTGTATTTGGGATTTTTACAGATGTAATCCGAGACTTTGGTTGAATAAAATGTTATGATATTTAATATTATCGGTGTGTTTTATGGTTGATATAAAATGGTTAAGCCTTGGGTGGCTTCAGATGTGAAATCTGAGGTCACTAGCGGTAATACTTTCAAGGTAATATTTGGGGGTGTTACAATAATCATTTCTAAATTTATGTCCGACCACCCCATCCTTTTTTATCAGATTTGGAAGTAAAAGTGGATGTGTACCACTATAAGTATCTTAAGAACATATATGATAACATAAATATAAAAAATATAAAAAAAATGTAACCAACAAAAAGACACAAATACACGAAAGTATAGATGAAAATCATTGCAAAATACATGTCACGTACGTAGCACGTGTCTGTCCTTCTAGTATATTTAAAAGTTAGCATTCTAGGTCATTGCATGCTAACTTTTAAATGGCAAACAACATCAGCTTTCTGCTGAAACGGGCCTGAAGGCCTTCTGTGGTATTCTTAAAAGGCCCAGATGCTGAAACAACCCATTGAACGTTGGGATAATACAAGTCCCAAATGTTGAAATGGGCCATTGAATGCTGGGACAATATTAGGAGCATTGATGGGGGCTAATGGAAGAGGTTGGCCCTTTCACCTACACCAACATCAATGTACAATGAAGAGGTTGTCATAAAACTCCAATTATGAGAATTTCTACAGTTATGAGGCTGGTCCTTTCACCTACAACCCGTATCAACACACGATGAAGAGGGTTGCCTTTATAAAGTGTTGGTGATAACCACAAATACCTTCACTTCTATTAGCCCCAATCTCATACACCATGACTTCTTCCACAGACTGCCAAAGCAGCGCCTCCTCTGTTGTTCCTTCTGATGCATCTATATCAAGCGCGGATAAGATGAAAGGCAAGGATATTAGCAGCATTACCAGACCTACAACGCCATCCAACAAGAAGGAATCTGTTGTAGTAGTGGCACACACAGACAAATCCTACGTTGCTTTCGGCGAACTGACTTTTGGTATGGCCTGCACAGTACGAGTAATGGTCTATCGTACGTGGGAGACAACAGACTTGAAAGGCAAACCTATAAACACCGAATATATCATCTCAGATGAGCATGTATTGTACTATTTATTATCAAATGCCTTTTTGCTACTGTATTATTGATTATCATCTGCCTTCACATTATCAACTGCCTTTTTGCTACTACATCATACACTTTGTTTTAAGGTAGGGCGGGGCTATGCATTGTACTGCATGGAGTGGAATTGCGTATCGGTTTACTGATAACAAGCTTTCGTTGTGTAAAACTGCTATGCAAAATATCCAAACAAACCTTAAACCATAGTCCTGGGTAAGTAAAGGTCGAATCCACAGGGAGGCGAATTCTATCTAAATATGCAATTCGTATGTCAATCAAACGTAACCAAAGGGGGGTTTTGTGAGTTTTGTAAGTTCTAAACATGCAAAAGGTAAACAAGCTAAAGAGTTGTGAAATCAGTGATGGGAAAAGAACTTAATCAAACAACAACCACTAATCGTATGGCAAGTTGATCCTAGATACTCATTCAAAATCTCATGCAATGGAAATTCCAATTCTTTTTCAGATATAACTAATAGCACAACCAGATACTATTAGCACTAACTAATTAAACAACCCTGAAACTATCAAGATTCAGTTTAACAGCAGCCTTACGGATAGGAATATAGTTGGATACAATTCTAGCATAAAACAATCAGCTTTTATCCTAGAATGTAAATCAGCTCTCTTCTGCATAAGACTAGCACAACCAGTTATTAGTACGATGCAGTTGCTACTCTGAAATAGATATGCTCAACCAGTAACAATCTAGATCTAGCAATCAATCAATAGAAACAAACCCTAGTTGCGCAGGCTAGAGATTATCAATATTAATCATAAGCAATCAATCAAGAGAATAGATAAAATCCATGCAATAGATAAGGAATGAGAATCTCACAACTTAATCAAAACGAAAGCTTCAGCGTCTGACTAAGCCAAGGGAGACTTAGTTCTTCATAGCAAAAATACGTAGAAAGAAATTAGGGTTCAAGAGATTTGATGATAGGCAAACAAGCCTTTCTCTACCCTTAAATACTAAAGGAAATAAAGTCTGAATTTAACCTAAAACGAAATAATAAAACATAAATAAAATAATCCAATTAAAACATAAAAGGAAATCGTGACTCGACGGGCTTCAGACACGACGGCGGGCTGGCATACTCCACGGCGGGCGCCGCAATTACACGGCGGGCGCCGCAATTACACGGCGGGCGCTGCAATTACACGGCGGGCGCCATGACAATGTCGTAGCAAAGGTTCCTGGATGGGAATTGGCGGCGGGCGCCGCAATGTGCACGGCGGGCGCCGTCGTTGTTCTTCGGTTCAGCTCCTGCGACACTTCCGTAGAAACGCCATAACTTTTGATTCCCAACTCGGATTGCGCTCATATTTTGAGGACTTGCAATAGATTTCAAGAGCTAACTCCTCGAATTGGAATCACTCCATTTGGACATCTTAGTAGAGAGAACGAACCAATTGAATTCAGCCTACCGTTCTTCTACTCTTCATTGCACTCCCTTGGCGTCTACTACTGGTGGCTTCCTCCTCAGTGTCTCATATGATATCGAAAACCGCTCAAACACCTCCAAAAACACCAAATTCGCCCCCAAACACCATGCACATGAATGTGTCTAAATCTACCCGAATGGCACCAATGAATTCTCTAATGACTCTTAGTTAAGCCCTACAAAGTAGTGCTTATCAAACTCCCCCATGCTTAGATCTTTGCTCATCCACGAGTAAACTAATAGAGAGTCTACTCCTCCAATTCAGCATCCAAGGTCTCAGGAAGCATATCCTCCAACTAAGAGTCACCTAACCCATGCCAAGCTCCTGACACCAATCTCATTTACAACACATCAATAACTCAACAGCTTAAGGGGCAAGCAGAATACTTCCCCCAAGCTAAACCCGGACATCCAATAGCGTGAGTAACCTCTAATCCTAGCCTCCATCTATTGCTCCTTATGTCTCCCAGAATGACCTACCCGACAATCCTTTTTTGTCTCCTCTTCTTATGACGCCTCGCCAAGAATAATGAGAAATCCTAAAATCACTCTTCTTCTTTTCGCTCATTTTGCCAAGGCGCCCTTTCGGGTTTTCACCAAGCCACTCATTTCATTTTTCAATAGATGTGCTCACATAGGCTCACGTCACTCTTGACCATATATTACCCCAGCCTAATGCTGGTCCAAGCCACCTGCTTATTGCCTAGGCCGCCTTTTCGGGTTTTCGACCTATCCCAGGATTTCAATGATAGCCTTTTATTCAAATTTTTGGCCTTTTCTCTTTATTCATTTTTCTCCTCAACGACGTAGCAAGAATAGAACTCTCCCCCATGCTTAAACATTGCATTGTCCTCAATGTAATGAAAGACAAAAGAATAGAAGCACATGGAAAAGCAAAAAATTAACTCACAACGTTGCCGAGCTGGCTTGGACACGGAAGATGTCGCTGGCGGTCTTCTCAATAAACGTCCATGTCACGGGTGTCGGCATCAACGCCATAATCTTCATCTACCGTGCAACCATAGGGAACCACTGTAGGGTGTGGTGGTTGTGTAGGAAATCAGGGTTGTACGGCCTTCAACTCCATCAACATGTACCATGCAACCAAAAGGAACCACTGTGGTGAGTAGTGGTCAATCAAGGGAACGGGGTTGCATGGCCTTCAAAAATGGGCCCATATGTCATCGTGGTTGGGCCCTGGTGTATCTCCTCTCCAGCTGTCGACTGTAGGGCCACCATCATTGCCAAATGAATATAGGGTGAATGTATTCCTCCATTAGCAACATGATACGCACCTTTCATGGGAAATCTGGACAGCCCGGTAAAACTGTTTTTTTTTTTACGAAAGAAAACGAACCTGAAAATGGCGGCGATCGCCGTAATTAAACGGCGGTCGCCGTCATTTGCCGCAAGCGAAGTGTCGGAGAAGGTGAAAACGGCGGGCGCCGTAAGGTCGGCGGCGGGCGCCGTGAACTCCTTCTTCACTTTGAAACGCTTCCTGCAGGTTAGTTCGACACAAAAATGAAAAACTAAAAGGAAAAACAAAAGAAAATGACTAAGGGAAGGAAAATAAACTACCTAACATCGGGTTGCCTCCCGATCAGTGCCTTAGTTAATGTCGTTGGCTCGACATACTACTCGAACGTCCTCAATCCATATCGTTAGGCTCTTTAGGAACCTTCTTAATCCATACCTCCTTCCTGAACCAATTATGGAAAGGTTTGAACCTTAGACCATTCTTCTTCTTCAACGGATCCTCCATCGTGACCTTCTTCTTCTTCTTCAGCGGCCCCTCCATCTTGACCTTCTTAGTCGCGTCTCCCCCATACTTAGATCGATCAGGGGGGTGTTTAACCTCAACTTCAGGGACCTGCATCACAGATGGAACGAGCTTCTCTCTCGGAGCTAGCAGTAAAGGCGATTTGCCTGGTAGCTCTAGAGGAATCTTATAGTAAGCGTCCGACTCATTGACACCTTCCTGCAACTCAGTAGATAGAGTAAAATCCAAACTAGAATCAACAATAGATTGTATGTCATCTAGGTGCTCATCATCAGAAGCATCATGCACCACAGGCTCAAGTACATCAATTGCACACAAAGAATGATCATCCGAAGGAGATTTCATGGCGTCATAGATATTGTAGTTCATAGTTTGGCCATCAAATTCCATGGTTAAAGAACCAGTACTCACATTAATATTAGTGTTGGCAGTTTTCAGGAAAGGTCTCCCTAACAGAATAGGGGATGCATGCATATCGTATTCCATCTTAAGCACATAAAAATCAGTAGGAAAAGTAAGATCACCAACCCCAACCAAAACATCCTCCACAATCCCTATAGGATGCACACTAGATCTATCAGCTAACTGAATGTCAATATTAGTGGCATGCATGGGTCCTAATCGTAAGGATTCACAAAGAGATGAAGGTAGAACATTTATGGAAGCACCCAAATCTAACATAGCTTTATTGAACTTGGTACCTCCAATAGTGATAGGGATGGTGAACATACCTGGGTCGCCACACTTCTTGGGTAAGCGCTTCTGAAACACAGCAGAAACATGTTCGCTTACCTTTACCTTCTTCTTGTTGTTCCTATCTTGATTCCTCTTTGTGGTGCACATCTGCTTCAAGAACTTGGCATAACGAGGGACAAAATTGATCAAATTTAGGAGAGGGATGTTGACCTCCACATTTCTGAACATCTCAAAAATGTCCTTGTCCTGCGCAAGTGGCTTGGTACGCTTCAAAGCAGACGGAAATGGTGCAACAGGCTTCCAATCAGGAAAAATCGGAGGTTCATACTCCTTCTCAGCCTCAGGATCAGCTTCGGAGGGGTGGCGGTCGCCGTAAGAAGGACGGCGGTCGCCGTGAACATCATCAGAAAGTTCGGGATTCGGCTCACCGTCACGGTGGGCGCCGTAAGGTTCACGGCGGTCGTCGTGAATTGGGCGGCGGTCGCCGTAAGAATTGCGGCGATCGCCGTCACTGTTCTGCTCCAAGTCCGCGTTCTCTTCTTTGTTGACCTCGGAATCACTCTCTTCAAGCTTTTTCCCACTTCTCAAAGTTACAGCACTGACATTCCTAATGTTCGGGTTCACTTCCGTTTGAGATGGAAGTTTACCAGAGACCTTTGCGTCAAGCTTGCTCACCACTTGAGAAATTTGACCAAATTGTCTTTCCAAATTCTGAATGCTAGCTTGTGTAGTTTCTTGGAATTGCAATTGGTTCTTAGTCAACTTAGCAATATTGTCATTGAGATTGGCGTTGCTCTGCATCAGCATCTTCATCATGTCATCTATAGAGTGTGAGGCGTTCGAGCTCTGCCCTTGAGGTTGTGGCACAAATGGCTGCCTAGGCTGTTGAGGATTACCCTGTGGTTGATTTTGCTATGGGTCTCTCCATCTGAAGTTGGGATGATCCCTCAAACAGGATTGTATGTATTAGAATAAGGGTCATGCCTGGGCCTCTGCTGATATCCTCCTACATGGTTCACTTCCAATTGTAGAGTAGGACATGAATCAGTAGGATGCAAATTATCATGACAGATCTCACAGGCCTTATCCTGTTGAGGCGTACCTTTCAGCTTCAGGCGCCTCACCTCCTCTCTCAGCACATCAAGATCAGCCTGATCAATCTTTGACTGAGAACTAGCAACTACCAAGCTTTGGGAACCTCTCCTACTGTACTGTCTAGAGTCATCAACCAGAGTAGCAAATATCTCTAGAGCTTCTTCGTAAGTCCTCTTGAAAATATTCCCACCACATGAAGAATTCACCATCCGATGGTCATCTTCACGGAGTCCTCCATGTAAATAGAGAATTAGATCATGTTTTTCGTAACCATGGTAGGGACAACTCTTCACCAGTTTCTTGAAGCGCTCATAATAATCATAGAGAGACTCATTAGACAGTTGCTCCACGTTGCAGATCTTCTTCTTGAGCTGATTGGATTTGATTGCCGGAAAGTATTTATCAAGAAACACCTTCTTCAAATTCACCCAAGTAGTGATGCTTCCTGGGGGTAAAGAATGATACCAGTCCTTAGCAGAGTCCTTCAGAGAAAAGGAAAAGACTCTCAACCTCATATGATCTTCAGTAATGTCAGATGGCCGCATACTGGTGCAGACCTCAAGGAATTCATCCAAGTGCTGAATAGGATCCTCAAGCGGGGTTCCACTGAATTTCGGGAGTAAATGAACTACTCCTGTCTTGAGCTCAAATTTAACCCCATCACCCAGGGCAGAGAATTGCACAACACGAGTTGGTTGCTCCAAATTAGGAGCTGTCAAAGATTCCAGAGTAACACGGGCTGCCATTGTATCAGCTTCCTGAAGTAGCAAATTCGCAGCCCTGCGAGCTTGAAGAAAAGTTCTTTCGATTTCTGGATAAAAAACTAGAGGTAGATTATTAGTAACACGGGTGTGAACCATAAGATAGGTTCACACCAAGATTGGCACACAAATTGCACACACAAAATAGATTATTGCCTCCCCGACAATGACGCCAATTTGATAACAAGCTTTCGTCGTGTAAAACTGCTATGCAAAATATCCAAACAAACCTTAAACCGTAGTCCTAGGTAAGTAAAGGTCGAATCCACAGGGAGGCGAATTCTATCTAAATATGCAATTCGTATGTCAATCAAACGTAACCAAATGGGGGTTTTGTGAGTTTTGTAAGTTCTAAACATGCAAAAGGTAAACAAACTAAAGAGTTGTGAAATCAGTGATGGGAAAAGCACTTAGTCAAACAACATCCACTATTCGTATGACAAGTTGATCCTAGATACTCATTCAAAATCTCATGCAATGGAAATTCCAATTCCTTTTCAGATATAACTAATAGCACAACCAGATACTATTAGCACTAACTAATTAAACAACCCTGAAACTATCAAGATTCAGTTTAACAGCAGCCTTACGGATAGGAATATAGTTGGATACAATTCTAGCATAAAACAACCAACTTTTATCCTAGAATGTAAATCAGTTCTCTTCTGCATAAGACTAACACAACCAGTTACTAGTACGATGCAGTTGCTACTCTGAAATAGATATCCTCAACCAGTAACAATCTAGATCTAGCAATCAATCAATAGAAACAAACCCTAGTTGCGCATGCTAGAGATTATCAATATTAATCATAAGCAATCAAGCAAGAGAATAGATAAAATCCATGCAATAGATAAGGAACGAGAATCTCACAACTTAATCAAAACGAAAGCTTCAGCGTCTGACTAAGCCAAGGGAGGCTTAGTTCTTCATAGCAAAAATACGTAGAAAGAAATTAGGGTTCAAGAGATTTGATGATAGGCAAACAAGCCTTTCTCTACCCTTAAATACTAAAGGAAATAAAGTCTGAATTTAACCTAAAACGAAATAATAAAACATAAATAAAATAATCCAATTAAAACATAAAAGGAAATCGTGACTCGGCGGGCTTCAGACACGACGGCGGGCTGGCATACTCCACGGAGGGCGCCGTAATCGCGGCGGGCGCCGTGACAATGTCGTAGCAAAGGTTCCTGGATGGGAATTGGCGGCGGGCGCCGCAATGTGCACGTCGGGCGCCGTCGCTGTTCTTCGGTTCAGCTCCTGCGACACTTCCGTAGAAATTCCATAACGTTTGATTCCCAACTCGGATTGCGCTCATATTTTGAGGACTTGCAGTAGACTTCAAGAGATAACTCCTAGAATTGGAATCACTCCATTTGGACATCTGAGTAGAGAGAACGAACCAATTGAATTCAGCCTACCGTTCTTCTACTCTTCATTGCACTTCCTTGGCGTCTACTACTGGTGGCTTCCTCCTCAGTGTCTCATATGATCTCCAAAACCGCTCAAACACCTCCAAAAACACCAACTTCGCCCCCAAACACCATACACATGAATGTGTCTAAATCTACCCGAATGACACAAATAAATTCTCTAATGACTCTTAGTTAAGCCCTACAAAGTAGTGCTTATCATTTACCACAAAACTAGAGGAAGGTAAGTGTTGCATTTTTAAAGGGTTTACCGTGAAGCCAAACAAAGCCAAATTCCGCCTGCGAAATGACAACAAACATTGCATCCAACTGGAAGGCAATACCGTGGTGAAGAACCTCGAATGTGATGCTTCCTTGTTTCAACAGTATCCCTTTCAACTAATACCCCTTGAAGATATTGATTTGATGGGTCCAGGTTCCTCCTCGGTATGGCATTATTCTTAAACCTAAAATATTGAAACATTTTCAAGTCAACTTTCCATAGTAAATCCTTGCTTCAATACTGTGCAGATGTGATAGGAATTGTGAGTCGTATTGGTCAGATCAATCCCACTAGAAATAACTCTCAGCTGCTTGATATCCATATTCAAAATGAAAGGTGTCTTTTTATTCTATGTGTACCCATGTGATACAAATATGTTTGTTAAAAGGATTGTATGCAGATAATTCCCTTAAATTCAGACTCTAAAGAACATACTTCGTTACCTCCTATCCTTTGCAGGGGAAGACATATCCGAATTACGCTGTGGGGCAGCCTGTGCGATGAGTTTGTCGAGAGAAATGATAAAGCGCAACCCAACTACCTCCTAATCCTGCCCGATATGCATGTCAAAGAGTGGAAAGGTACTTCCGAACTTTAAAGTGGTCTTATTTTTGCTGGCTAAGATAGTCAAAGAATGAAATAGCCATATGATTGTAAGCCAAGAAAACAGAACTTCATATAAAAAATGAAATTAAGAGCACATTCACATAAAGTATGCTGGACCATTTAGCTATTTATGTATCCTATTTTCCATCCCATTTCATAAAGTTTGTAAGTGCATGAGAGATATACTGATCAAACACATGCTCATAAAGTATGCTGAACCAATTTACTATTTGTGTTTTCTTTTTCCCAACTCATTTTATCCATGCATGTGCATGAGAGATATACTTATCAAGCACTTCAGTAACCACAATATATGATGGGGGAAGAAATCTCTGAGATACAAGCATTTAGAACATTGATGATGTACACCATTTTCTCCTTAAACTTACCATGTTGTGACTTCATATCACTTTCTAACTACGTTTCTCACTCCAACAATGCAGACCTTCCTGCTATTGTGCATCCACTTGGGCCCCAAGTCCCAACAGATGGAACACTCCTATAGTTGTTGCACCTGGGGAGGGAGCAAAAAGAAGACTGTGAGAAGGCGAGTTGTACACAATTCCTGGTATCACTTATTTACTACATAACTTTGGCACATTCACTGAGCCACTTATTGTGATGACAACAATCTATAGCCCTCTACTACAAACTGAGGATTGATAATGTTAAGACAAAATATGGTTGGTCTTATTTCTCATGCGGCATTGCCAATTGAAAAAAAAGAGTTAGTAAGGTCGGTGAGCAGTTCTGGTGTCACTCATGTTCGAAGATTTGTGAATTTCCCAGACAAGGTAATTTGTTCCAAATATTTATAACCAGTACCAAAACTTCATATACAGACCAATACTTATTTACCTTCCCAAATTATGCACAGGTATCGGCTGCATCTGGATATTTTCGAGGAGTCGACCTCAATGGCTATAACTATTTTCGATGGGATAGCAGACACCCTGATAAAAAAAAAAGCAAGCAAGCTGTTGGAAGAAGTCGCGGTACATATTCCAGCCCCATGCACATTGAAAAGCTATACTTACAATTAACTTTCGATTCCCTTGGCTGGTCTTTGACATAAGATGATGAAGACCTATACATACTTTATGAAATGGGATGGAAAATAGGATATAGTGTCCCTCCAAATACATATCACGTGTTGGAGTTGAAGACCCATACATACTTTTATCATGGCGACCATGAAAGCTTTACTGCGAGCAAGATAGTTAGTAGTTTACCAAGGGCAAAGGTAATTTTTTTGAAGAAACAATCGAGCTCCCCTTTTGTGCTTGAAATCTATTACACCTTTTATGGTCCTTAGCTGAATATCACATCTGACCAATATATCATGTGAAGGATGGTACTTGTGCTCCTGTTGTCATCAAAGAAGTCCACAAGGAAGTTGATGCTCTACATTCAGATGAACATGCAGTTGATCAAGAATCGTCAAGAGGAAATGACAAGTAAGGACAACTACTGTATTTAACATACATGATTAAGTACAAGGCTAGATGACCAATTGCCTGATTTGTAATGGTTTGCAGCATAGATGAAGGATTGTAGGAAAGCAGTGAAATCATGTTCAGCAAAAAAAACGCAAACTGAAAAGATTGTCAGATAGCCCAGCAGACCACAACACAACTCGACATGAAACACCTCAAAGCATTGTCATGTTAGAAGACAATAAATTGGTCATCTAGCCTTTACTGAGGAGCAAACACAACAAAATAACAAAACTAAGAAATACAGAAACTAGTGAATAGTAAACTAACTATTTATAGCATGAATAGTAATATGTACAATGACTTTTGAATAGTAATTTTAAATAGTAAACACCCTAATAGTGACTTTTTTAAATAGTAAAACTAAGAACGAAAGTAGAGAGATAAATATGAACTGGAAACAAGGTCTTTTATAAGATTGTAAGAAAGAACTTACAAACTGTTGTACATGACTATTGTTCAAAACTTCGAAAGGATCTTGAGAAACTTCAAAGACTATTCTCGGATGATTTCTAGCTTAGAGATTTTCAGAGGGTTTCTCAACACATGAGAGTCTAAAATCGGATGCCTCAAAACAACTGAGGGGTTTGCCTTTTATAGGAAAAGGGAAGGGGCTAAACTCCTTTGTCCGTACAATTTTGTGGAACTGTAGTGTCACAAATGGGTTTCCTGTTGTGAGTGGTGTCTTGTCTCCTTTTTGAGTGGAGAACTGAGAGGGTCTCTTGTCTTCTTTTGTTTCTGAGTGAAATTTTGCTGGCGGTCGTGTCTTGTCTCTTTTTTGAGTGGAGATCTGAGAGGGTCTCTTGTCTTCTTTGCTTTTATCTTGTAATGGGCCTTTTATAGGAGTTATTGGGCTTCTTCATATTGGGCTGTTCTTCATGTTGGACTGTTCTTCTTCTTGGGTTCTTCTTCTTGTTGGACTGTTCTTCTTCTTGGGTTGTTCTTCTTGTTGGACTGTTCTTCATGTTGGACTGTTCTTCTTCTTGGGCTCTTGTCATAGGTCTTTTATCAAAGTAACGAGTTGTTCAAAGGAGGTAATCTTAAAACAGGCTAGATTATACCCCCCGAAACGAAAACATAAGGATTGTTCTTGATCTTTTTCTTTTCTTTTTTCTTTTCTTTTCTTTTCTTTTCAATTCTCTCTTTTCTTTTCTTTTTTCTTTTCTTTTCAATTCTCGGACTATTTTGCTTACATTGCATATGGGTCTTGTGCGAATTGCTCGGGATCATCTGCCGGAGAGGGCGGTGGAGTTGAATCCTGATTGTCACAACTTCCAGAGCAACTCTGTTTTTCACTGGCCATGTATTTGCGGAAAGCTTGAAAAGCTTCCCATTGTTTCAGTTGTTCCAATTGGTCTTCAGAAAGAGCAGGAAAAGGGTCTTTTGTTGGAGGATGAGTGTAGGAAGTAATTTTTGTAGGGGGAGCCTTTGGTTGCGGGATGGTTGGTTGGGGTCTTTTTTGTAGGACAGCCAGTTTTACTTTTGCAGTAGTTAAGGTGGAAATAATGAACTTTTCCCACCATCTTACCTTAAAGCGCCGACAGAGGGTAAGAGGGTAGTCTTGGGGTTGTATTTGTAGGGTTTCATAAGTCCAACAGAAAATCCAGGCAACCCCAAAATCTCTGTGGAAACGGAGGGATTTTGTAAAGGGTTTATCCTCAGAAAGTTGAAGGTAAGTGTGATATGCATCTTTTATCTTTGTCGGATAAATGTCTTCCGTGGCTCCAAAAGTAATCCACCAGTTATAAAACCAGATCGGGAAACCACCGGGGCAGTGTTTGTCAAAAAAGAAAAACCATGAGTGGTTGAAAGGTCTGAACATGAATGTTCTTTCCCAAGCATCTTTGTAGTCTTGGTAAGAATAACCTGGGAGATTGGGAATAGCATTTGGAAGGGAGAAGGATTTTAAAGTCCAAGGGTTAGACCAATCTGTGGATACACGAACATTGAGTATCTTGCACTTGGAGAAGGAGATACGCGAATGGTCTGTTGTACACATGGTGTGGGAGATCTCTGCCGAGCCGGAGTCGACAAGGATAAACTCATAGAACTTTTGAGTTTTTGATGGGTTATCAGAGAACCAATGCAGACCAGGAGGGAAGAGTCTGTTGATGTATGGCTCTATTTGGTTTTGTGAAATAGGATTATGTTCTGGTGTGAGGTAGACTGAGGTGATTGGACTTGGCTTTAAGAAATACTGGAAAAAGGAGCTGTCTTTTTTGGGATCTGTCTTAGCAGGAGTTTTTGGTGCCAAGAGGACATGGTTGTAGGTAAGAGCTGGAAAGTCTGAGAGAGCTTGGAATCTGTTATGCATTGGGACCATGGTAGAAGATGAAGATGGGCTAATGTAGTCCTGGGGGGTCTGTTTTTTACCTTTAGGTTCCATGCTTGAAGAGGCTTTTATAGAAAGGTAAGACGTTCTTTGACTTTCCTTTCAAGTTCTTGTAGAAACTCGCAAAGGCTAGTACTTTCGTCAAGCTCAAGTGCTTCTCTTATAGGTGGTATCTAGAGGCTACGCTCAAGCCGTTCTTTGCATCTTTTGAAATGACTTCTCATAGGCAAAATTATTTTAGCCTTGAGAAAAATGATTTGTAAAAAGGATTAAAACGGGGGTTTTCCTTGTAAAAATTCTCTTGTAAGGAAGTCTGGTAAGGAATTGTTTTTTCCCTTTATAAATTCTATTTTGAAGTCAAAAACAGAAACGATAGCTTGCCATCTAGCAAAAATCTGTTTTGAGATTAAATTTTGAACATCTTTTTGCAAAATTTCCTTAGCAGATTGACAGTCCACATGAAGAAGAAATTCTTTATTGTATAAATCATCTTGAAATTTAGAGATACATGAAACTATGGATACAACTTCTTTTTTGACAGTGCTATAATTCTTTTGTGGCCCAGACCAAACTCCAGAGTAATATCTAACAAGGGTTTCCTTAGTTTGATTAGGTAGTCTTTGTTTAAGAATGCCACCAAAGCCTATTTCTGAGGCATCTGTTTCAACTATCATGAAAGCAGAGGGGTGAGGAATATTGGCGCAGGATAAGGATTTGACTTTTTCTTTAAGGAGTTGGATTACCTTGGTATGCTCGGTAGTCCAAGTAGGTGGATTTTTCTTGAGTCTTTGAAAAAGAGGGGCACATATTTGTCTGAGGTTAGGGAAGAAATCCGAGATGTAGTTTAAACATCCAAGGAACCTTTGTAGTTGATTTTTGTCTTTTATTTCATGTGGGAATTTGCTGGCGAACTCAATGCTTCTGTTTATTGGTTTGATTGTCTGGTTATGAATATTGTGGCCTAACAACCTAATTTGTGTTTGGAATAATTTTATCTTTGAGGCCGATACAGCCAGCCCATTCTTTTCTATTATATATAAGAAGGTATTTAGGTGTTTGAAATGTTCTTCGATATTTTTAGAAAAGACTAAAACATCATCGATGTAGACTATTGTAAAATTTGAGTAAGGGTTGAAGATATCATTCATGATTCTTTGGAATTCTGAAGGGGCATTTTTTAAGCCGAATGGCATTACATTCCATTCATAATGACCAAAAGGGATAGTGAAGGCTGTCTTATATCTATCTTTGTTTTCTATTTGGATTTGCCAAAACCCACTTTTCATATCAAATTTTGAATAGATCTTAGAATCAGATAGTCTATTAAGGAGATCTCTTTTGTTAGGAATGGGGTATCTAATCCATTGTAAAGCTTTGTTTAAAGGTTTATAGTTAATGACAAGTCTAGGGACTCCTCTTTCCTTTTCAACTTGTTTGTTAACATAAAAGGTTGCACAACTCCAGGGAGACTTAGAGGGTCTTATAAGTTGTTTGTGTAGGAGGGAGTCTATTTCTTGTTTGCAGAATTGTAGCAGCTCTTGATTCATTTGTATAGGTCTGGCTTTAGTAGGAATATCTATTTCTTTGAAATCTTTTTCATAGGGGAGAGAAACTTGATGTTTTTTCCTTTCCCAGAAAGCGGTGAGAGACTCAGAGCAGACACGTTTTTAAAATAATTCTTCTAGATCTAGGACTTGTTTTTGTAAGCTAGGGTTTTCAAGCTTTTCCTCAATTTTAAGATGTGCTATTTCTGAAATGAGGGAATGAATGAATGATCCTTTCTTAGTTATAAGACTTATGGTTCTGGTTATGGACGAGGATTGTAGAGTAGATATGTCTTTTTGTTTTAATGGGGAAATGAATTCCAAACTTAGTCTTCTTCCTATTACTTCAGTATGTATGCCATACACATTTACTGTAAAAGGATATATCTGTGTTAGGAAGGGTGTTCCTAGGATTATTTGCTGGTTTAAGCCTTTTATCAGAATGAATGAGTTGTTAAAACAATATTTGTCATTACAAATAGAGGCTTTAGGAATCTTGTAGCTAAGGTTCATTCTACCACCACTAGCATTAAGGATCTTTTCATGACTTTTATGGTAATACTTTGAAGGGATTAAACCTTCATAGATACGGTTTAGATCTGCTCCACTGTCAAGGAGAGCAACTGTAGAACGAACGAAGTCTTCTATTTTTATGGTAATGTTAACATACCATTTCTGAAAGTTAATCTTGTTTATTGCTGAAATAAAGGTCTGTTCAGAAAGGGGAGATTCAACTTCTTTCTGTTGTGATTTGGAACTAGAGCTGGGACTATTATTAGAAGTTTGAAAGAGTTCTAAATGAGCTATTCTGGTTTCAAGTTCAAGGTCTTTGGTCTCATTTACAAGCAATTGCTTGTTGAGGGTTTTAATGTCTTTTTTAATTTCATTAACTTCACCTTGTAGGTCTTTAACTGTGATAGATGAGAATATTTTAGTAGGAGAATTCTTATTAATGATTTTGGAGAAACTAAAAGGTTCTTCAAGTGAAGGTTGTTGTTCTTTAAGGATTAGTTCTTTTAGTTTCAAGAAGTATTCTCGTTTTGTTTGAGGATCTTCAAGATCACTAATGAGTTCAAAAAGGACATCTTTCTCATCACTTTTGGTGATAACGTTACAGAATTGGGTTGTTTCTGAATTCTCGAAATCCGAAAAATCAGGGACAATGTCATCTTCCTCAGAGTCTTCTAAGAGGATTTTAGTAAGTTTATTTTTCAAGCTATTGTCATCTTGACAGATTTCATTAATTTTCTGTTTTAGTCTACAGTTGTTTGCCTTATGGCCAGGTTTACCACATTTATAACAGATGATCTTATTATCTGTTTTTCTTGGTTGAAACCTTCTTTTAGGTGGGTAACTAGGTCTTTCATATTTGTTATCTGAATTGAACTTTTTGTGCTTATTTTTATGACTCTTTTTATATCTATTAGAAGGGGGTTCTATTTTGGCAAGGCCAAAAGCTTCACAGAAGTTACCTAGTTCTTTTCTTCTAGATCCTTTTTCTCTACCATATTTGGCCTGTATTTTTAATTCGAAGCAAAGGGCTAACCCTTCTTTTTTGACAAAAGCTGCTAGTTGACCATAGGTCATGTCTTTCTACGGAATTTCTTCTGTTTGGATTTCATCTTTTATTTTCTGAATTATCCTATCAACAAATAAGTTTGGAAGACCGGTAACAAACCTTTCTTTCCAATATCCCTTATTGCAGTCATTTCTTTTGTAGACATAGGACAGGAAAATATCTTTATACCACCTATAGTCACTAAGGGTTCTACATCTTAGATTAGAGAGTATTTCTCTATTGGCTTGGATTTCCTCTCTGGGGTTGCCAATAAAGTGCATACTTATGGTGTATATAAGTTGGTGGACAGGTTCTGGTTCACCATTATCATTGGTAAACTCTAGGATCTCTTCTCTTTGAAAGGAGGATAAAGCATTATCCCACCATTTTCTAAGCTGGCCTGTGAATCCATTGGTTAAAAGTGAAAAACTGGTTTTGGGGTCTTTTCTACCAACTGTATAGGCTATATTAGCCATACCCATTTCTTGTAAGGTGTTAAGTATTTCATGTTCGGACTTACCATCTATATTCCATTCATAGATAGATTGTCCATTATAATCTGTGGATCTGAACTTAGATCTTTCTTCATATTGAAGGTCGGGAGGAGTAGGTCTAGGATAGAAGTTTCTAGTGTCTGTGTTCCTGAATATTTTTCTGTGTGCCTGAGGCCTACTATGGTTGTTTCTTAACCTGTTAATAGCAAGGGGATTTTCCTCAAAGCAGGTCTGCAAGGTTTCTATTGCCTTTTTACCAGATGGACTATTTTCTCTTTCAGAATTGTCTGAGGAACTGTTAGAGTCTGTGTTGGAACTATTGTTACATTCTTCGACACGGTTAATTGAAGCACTTTTTAATTTTTGATCAATTAATTCTGTGAGGCTAAGAGAAGGGTTTAAAGAGGTGTTTTTGGCTATTTCTTTTTTGATACCCTGAATTTGGAAATGTGGTATGGATATGTCTTTAGGAAATCTGATAGTCTCAGTGCTGATTTTATCATGTATTAATTCTACTTGTTCAGCTATTGTGTGAAGGATTTGGTTGGAATAGTTATGCTGTTGATGTATTTTCTTAACATCTTCAAAAGTTGCGGGATTGTTGTCAGAAGTATTGGTTCTAGGTATTTTGAAAGGTTCACCAGGGACCTCCCCATCTTTTGTAATGATTTTTATTCCTTACAACGGAGGATGAACACTTTGTGTGGATCCTGAGGGCAAAAGATTCCAAGTCTTTGTTAACCTGGTTTGGACTTCTATAGACTTTTGTTCTAAAGGGTTCTATATTCCCTGGTTTTTGAGATAATTAGGAAACCAGTAGAAGAATAAAATGTTGGTTTTATATTTTTCCATGTCGGAATACCATAATTCTCTTATTCTATCTCTAGTAGGAATGTCTATTTTCATGAACCAAGTTTTCTTGATTCTGTTCTCTATGGAATCAAAGTCTGTTCTCAGATAATCTTTGTCTATAGTGAAGTCTGCTCTTGTGATAACATTTATAGAAGAATACCCTGCCATATCACTCTGAGTGGGTGAAGAGGGAAGGGATTCATCTCTATTTTGTTCATTGACTGGGTTAGGAATAGGATTGCAAAATTCTACCCTAACAGGATGGTCTCTTATAGAATGGTCTCTAGCAGTATAGAGGGAATCAAAGAAAGAGTTTCTAGCAGGGAAAGGATGCAAAATTCTAGGAATGTTCCAATCAGTATTATTTTCTTCATAAAGACTTTCATTACTATGGACGACATGGGTGCTAGTTGAACTAGAACCTCTATATAACATACGTCTAAATTGTAGTTCCATAAAAGATTACGTTTTAGGAACTATTTATCTTAATCACAAATGTTATTGTTACAATTGGCGTGGGACCAACGACCTGGACCACCCTTTCCAGCGGGCTAAACCAACGACTTTACGCGATACGTCCACGTAGACAATAGTAACAGTAACAAGTATGACCTTGATAAAAAGTAACTAAAGGTGTAATGATTATGATACTATAATCTAGATGTATACTATAAGTGGCTCAGATTATTTGAGAACAAACTTTGATTCCATAGAGAACAAAATCAAGAAAACTTGGTTCATGAAAATAGACATTCCTACTAGAGATAGAATAAGAGAATTATGGTATTCCGACATGAAAAAATATAAAACCAACATTTTATTCTTCTACTGGTTTCCTAATTATCTCAAAAACCAGGGAATAGAGAACCCTTTAGAACAAAAGTCTATAGAAGTCCAAACCAGGTTAACAAAGACTTGGAATCTTTTGCCCTCAAGATCCACACAAAGTGTTCATCCTCTGTTGCAATGAGAACAAATCATTACAAAAGATGGGGAGGTCCCTGGTGAACCTTTCAAAATACCTAGAACCAATACTTATGACAACAGTCCCGCAACTTTTGAAGATGTTAAGAAAATACATCAACAGCATAACTATTCCAACCAAATCCTTCACACAATAGCTGAACAAGTAGAATTAATACATGATAAAATCAGCACTGAGACTATCAGATTTCCTAAAGACATATCCATACCACATTTCTAAATTCAGGGTATCAAAAAAGAAATAAACACCTCTTTAAACCCTTCTCTTAGCCTCACGGAATTAATTGATCAAAAATTAAAAAAGTGCTTCAATTAACTGTGTCGAAGAATGTAACAATAGTTCCAACACAGACTCTAGCAGTTCCTCAGACAATTCTGAAAGAGAAAATAGTCCATCTGGTAAAAAGGCAATAGAAACCTTACAGACCTGCTTTGAGGAAAATCCCCTTGCTATTAACAGGTTAAGAAACAACCATAGTAGGCCTCAGGCACACAGAAAAATATTCAGGAACACAAACACTAGAAACTTCTATCCTAGACCTACTCCTCCTGACCTTCAATATGAAGAAAGATCTAAGTTCAGATCCACAGATTATAATGGACAATCTATCTATGAATGGAATATAGATGGTAAGTCCGAACATGAAATACTTAACACCTTACAAGAAATGGGTATGGCTAATATAGCCTATACAGTTGGTAGAAAAGACCCCAAAACCTGATTTTCACTTTTAACCACTGGATTCACAGGCCAGCTTAGAAACTGGTGGGATAATGCTTTATCCTCCTTTCAAAGAGAAGAGATCCTAGAGTTTACCAATGATAATGGTGAACCAGAACTTGTCCACCAACTTATATACACCATACGTATGCACTTTATTGGCAACCCCAGAGAGGAAATCCAAGCCAATAGAGAAATACTTTCTAATATAAGATGTAGAACCCTTAGTGACTATAGGTGGTATAAAGATGTTTTCTTGTCCTATGTCTACAAAAGAAATGACTGTAATAAGGGATATTGGAAAGAAAGGTTTGTTACCGGTCTTCCAAACTTATTTGCTGATAGGATAATTCAGAAAATAAAAGATGAAATCCAAACAGAAGAAATTCCGTGGAAAGACATGACCTATGGTCAACTAACAGCTTTTGTCAAAAAAGAAGGGTTAGCCCTTTGCTCCGAATTAAAAATACAGGCCAAATATGGTAGAGAAAAAGGATCTAGAAGAAAAGAACTAGGTAACTTCTGTGAAGCTTTTGGCCTTGCCAAAATAGAACCCCCTTCTAATAGATATAAAAAGAGTCATAAAAATAAGCACAAAAAATTCAATTCAGATAACAAATATGAAAGACCTAGTTACCCACCTAAAAGAAGGTTTCAACCAAGAAAAACAGATAATAAGATCATCTGTTATAAATGTGGTAAACCTGGCCATAAGGCAAACAACTGTAGACTAAAACAGAAAATTAATGAAATCTGTCAAGATGACAATAGCTTGAAAAATAGACTTACTAAAATCCTCTTAGAAGACTCTGAGGAAGATGACATTGTCCCTGATTCTTTGGATTTCGAGAATTCAGGACCAACCCAATTATGTAACGTTATCACCAAAAGTGATGAGAAAGATGTCCTCTTTGAACTCATTAGTGATCTTGAAGATCCTCAAACAAAACGAGAATACTTCTTGAAACTAAAAGAACTAATCCTTAAAGAACAACAGCCTTCACTTGAAGAACCTTTTAGTATCTCCAAAATCATTAATAAGAAATCTCCTACTAAAATATTCTCCTCTATCACAGTTAAAGACCTACAAGGTGAAGTTAATGAAATGAAAAAAGACATTAAAACCCTCAACAAGCAATTGCTTGTAAATGAGACCAAAGACCTTGAACTTGAAACCAGAATAGCTCATTTAGAACTCTTTCAAACTTCTAATAATAGTCCCAGCTCTAGTTCCAAATCACAACAGAAAGAAGTTGAATCTCCCCTTTCTGAACATACCTTTATTTCAGCAATAAACAAGATTAACTTTCAGAAATGGTATGTTAACATTACCATAAAAATAGAAGACTTCATTCTTTCTACAGTTGCTCTCCTTGACAGTGGAGCAGATCTAAACTGTATCTGTGAAGGTTTAATCCCTTCAAAGTATTACCATAAAAGTCATGAAAAGATCCTTAATGCTAGTAGTGGTAGAATGAACCTTAGCTACAAGATTCCTAAAGCCTCTATTTATAATGACAAATACTGTTTTAACAACTCATTCATTCTGATAAAAGGCTTAAACCATCAAATAATCCTAGGAACACCCTTCCTAACACAGATATATCCTTTTACAGTAGATGCTTATGGCATACATACTGAAGTAATAGGAAGAAGACTAAGTTTTGAATTCATTTCCCCATTAAAACAAAAAGACATATCTACTCTACAGTCCTCGTCCATAACCAGAACCATAAGTCTTATAACTAAAAAAAGATCATTCATTCATTCCCTCATTTCAGAAATAGCACATCTTAAAATTGAGGAAAAGCTTGAAAACCCTAGCTTACAAAAACAAGTCCTAGATCTAGAAGAATTATTTAAAAAACGTGTCTGCTTTGAGTCTCCCACCGCTTTCTGGGAAAGGAAAAAACATCAAGTTTCTCTCCCCTATGAAAAAGATTTCAAAGAAATAGATATTCCTACTAAAGCCAGACCTATACAAATGAATCAAGAGCTGCTACAATTCTGCAAACAAGAAATAGACTCCCTCCTACACAAACAACTTATAAGACCCTCTAAGTCTCCCTGGAGCTGTGCAGCCTTTTATGTTAACAAACAAGCTGAAAATGAAAGAGGAGTCCCTAGACTTGTCATTAACTATAAACCTTTAAACAAAGCTTTACAATGGATTAGATACCCCATTCTTAACAAAAGAGATCTCCTTAATAGACTATATGATTCTAAGATCTATTCAAAATTTGATATGAAAAGTGGGTTTTGGCAATTCCAAATAGAAAACAAAGATAGATATAAGACAGCCTTCACTGTCCCTTTTGGTCATTATGAATGGAATGTAATGCCATTCGGCTTAAAAAATGCCCCTTCAGAATTCCAAATAATCATGAATGATATCTTCAACCCTTACTCAAATTTTACAATAGTCTACATCGATGATGTTTTAGTCTTTTCTAAAAATATCGAAGAACATTTCAAACACCTAAATACCTTCTTATATATAAAAGAAAAGAATGGGCTGGCTGTATCGGCCTCAAAGATAAAATTATTCCAAACACAAATTAGGTTGTTAGGCCACAATATTCATAACCAGACAATCAAACCAATAAACAGAAGCATTGAGTTAGCCAGCAAATTCCCAGATGAAATAAAAGACAAAAATCAACTATAAAGGTTCCTTGGATGTTTAAACTACATCTCGGATTTCTTCCCTAACCTTAGACAAATATGTGCCCCTCTTTTTCAAAGACTCAAGAAAAATCCACCTACTTGGACTACCGAGCATACCAAGGTAATCCAACTCCTCAAAGAAAAAGTCAAATCCTTACCCTGTGCCAATATTCCTCACCCCTCTGCTTTCATGATAGTTGAAACAGATGCCTCAGAAATGGGCTTTGGTGGCATTCTTAAACAAAGACTACCTAATCAAACTAAGGAAACCCTTGTTAGATATTACTCTGGAGTTTGGTCTGGGCCACAAAAGAATTATAGAACTGTCAAAAAAGAAGTTTTATCCATAGTTTCATTTATCTCTAAATTTCAAGATGATTTATACAATAAAGAATTTCTTCTTCGTGTGGACTGTCAATCTGCTAAGGAAATTTTGCAGAAAGATGTTCAAAATTTAGTCTCAAAACAGATTTTTGCTAGATGGCAAGCTATTGTTTCTGTTTTTGACTTCAAAATAGAATTTATAAAGGGAAAAAACAATTCCTTACCAGACTTCCTTACAAGAGAATTTTTACAAGGAAAAACCCCGTTTTAATCCTTTTTACAAATCATTTTTCTCAAGGCTAAAAGAATTTTGCCTATGAGAAGTCATTTCAAAAGATGCAAAGAACGGCTTGAGCGTAGCCTCTGGATACCACCTATAATAGAAGCACTTGAGCTTGACGAAAGTACTAGCCTTCGCGAGTTTCTACAAGAACTTGAAAGGAAAGTCAAAGAACGTCTTACCTTTCTATAAAAGCCTCTTCAAGCATGGAACCTAAAGGTAAAAAACAGACCCCCAGGACTACATCAGCCCATCTTCCTCTTCTACCATGGTCCCAATGCATAACAGATTCCAAGCTCTCTCAGACTTTCCAGCTCTTACCTACAACCATGCCCTCTTGGCACCAAAAACTCCTGCTAAGACAGATCCCAAAAAAGACAGCTCCTTTTTCTAGTATTTCTTAAAGCCAAGTCCAATCACCTCAGTCTACCTCACACCAGAACATAATCCTATTTCACAAAACCAAATAGAGCCATACATCAACATACTCTTCCCTCCTGGTTTGCATTGGTTCTCTGATAACCCATCAAAAACTCAAAAGTTCTATGAGTTTATCCTTGCCGACTCCGGCTCGGCAGAGATCTCCCACACCATGTGTACAACAGACCCTTTGCGTATCTCCTTCTCCAAGTGCAAGATACTCAATGTTCTTGTATCCACAGATTGGTCTAACCCTTGGACTTTAAAATCCTTCTCCCTTCCAAATGCTATTCCCAATCTCCCAGGTTATTCTTACCAAGACTACAAAGATGCTTGGGAAAGAACATTCATGTTCAGACCTTTCAACCACTCATGGTTTTTCTTTTTTGACAAACACTGCCCCGGTGGTTTCCCGATCTGGTTTTATAACTGGAGGATTACTTTTGGAGCCACGGAAGACATTTATCCGACAAAGATAAAAGATGCATATCACACTTACCTTCAACTTTCTGAGGATAAACCCTTTACAAAATCCCTCCGTTTCCACATAGATTTTGGGGTTGCCTGGATTTTCTGTTGGACTTATGAAACCCTACAAATACAACCCCAAGACTACCCTCTTACCCTCTGTCGGCGCTTTAAGGTAAGATGGTGGGAAAAGTTCATTATTTCCACCTTAACTACTGCAAAAGTAAAACTGGTTGTCCTACAAAAAAGACCCCAACCAACCATCCCGCAACCAAAGCCCCCCCTACAAAAATTACTACCTACACTCCTCCTCCAACAAAAGACCCTTCTCCTGCTCTTTCTGAAGACCAATTGGAACAGCTGAAACAATGGGAAGCTTTTCAAGCTTTCCGCAAATACATGGCCAGTGAAAAACAGAGTTGCTCTGGAAGTTGTGACAATCAGGATTCAACTCCACCGCCCTCTCCGGCAGATGATCCCGAGCAATTCGCACAAGACCCATATGCAATGTAAGCAAAATAGTCCGAGAATTGAAAAGAAAAGAAAAAAGAAAAGAAAAGAGAGAATTGAAAAGAAAAGAAAAGAGAAAAGAAAAGAGAGAATTGAAAAGAAAAGAAAAAGATCAAGAACAGTCCTTATGTTTTCGTTTCGGGGGGTATAATCTAGCCTGTTTTAAGATTACCTCCTTTGAACAACTCGTTACTTTGATAAAAGACCTACGACAAGAGCCCAAGAAGAAGAACAGTCCAACATGAAGAACAGTCCAACAAGAAGAACAACCCAAGAAGAAGAACAGTCCAACAAGAAGAACAACCCAAGAAGAAGAACAGTCCAACATGAAGAACATCCCAATATGAAGAAGCCCAATAACTCCTATAAAAGGCCCATTACAAGATAAAAGCAAAGAAGACAAGAGACCCTCTCAGATCTCCACTCAAAAAAGAGACAAGACACCACCGCCAGCAAAATTCCACTCAGAAACAAAAGAAGACAAGAGACCCTCTCAGTTCTCCACTCAAAAAGGAGACAAGACACCACTCACAACAGGAAACCCATTTGTGACACTATAGTTCCACAAAATTGTACGGACAAAGGAGTTTAGCCCCTTCCCTTTTCCTATAAAAGGCAAAACCCTCAATTGTTTTGAGGCATTCGATTTTAGACTCTCATGTGTTGAGGAACCCTCTCAAAATCCCTAAGCTAGAAATCATCCGAGAATAGTCTTTGAAGTTTTTCAAGATCCTTTCGAAGTTTTCAACAATAGTCTTGTACAACAGTTTGTAAGTTCTTTCTTACAATCTTATAAAAGACCTTGTTTCCAGTTCATATTTCTTTCCCAGCTTTCGTTCTTAGTTTTACTATTTAGAAAAGTCACTATTAGGGTGTTTACTATTTAAAATTACTATTCAAAAGTCACTGTACATATTACTATTCACGCTGTAAATAGCTATTTTACTATTCACTAGTTTCTGTATTTCTTAGTTTTGTATTACTATTCAAAAGTCACTGTACATATTACTATTCACGCTCCTAAGTAATGTCTTCTTTCTTTATTGTCTTTCATTAGTATGATTACCTGGGTTCATCTCGGTATGGATTGGCTGACGCGTCATGGGGCGGTAATCGATTTTAGCTCAAGGACTGTGACGGTGTTATCTGGGGGCCAGTTTGTATGCAAATTCAAGGGTCATAATGACGCTGATAACGGCAGGCTTATCAATGCGATGGTTGCGTTTAAGCTACTTCGACAAGGTTGTGTCGGGTACCTGTGCTATCTGGACGAGCCCAAGAAAGATGAGCCATCAGTTCTTGTTATTCCAGTCATTCGTGAGTTTCCGGATGTCTTTCCAGAGGAAATTCATGGTTTACCCCCGTATCGTGACGTGGAGTTTACCATTGATCTCGAGCCTGGTACTGCGCCGATCTCTAAGGCACCGTACCGGATGGCTCCTGTTGAGATGCAAGAGTTGAAGAAGCAACTCAAAGATCTTCTTGAGAAGGGCTATATAAGGCCGAGCGCATCACCTTGGGGCGCTCCGGTTTTGTTCGTCAAGAAGAAAGATGGATCGTTCCGACTTTGTATCGACTATCGAGAGTTGAATAAAGTCACGATCAAGAATAAGTATCCGTTACCAAGGATTGATGATCTGTTGGATCAACTGCAGGGAGCAAATATCTTTTCCAAAATTGATCTGAGGTCTGGTTACCATCAGCTCAGGATTCGTGAAGAGGATATTCCGAGGACTGCGTTCTGAACGAGATATGGTCACTACGAGTTCGTAGTCATGCCATTTGGACTTACCAATGCTCCAGCAGTTTTCATGGATCTAATGTATCGATGTTTCCACCAATACTTGGATAAGTTCGTAGTGGTCTTCATCGACGACATTTTGATTTATTCCCCGAGCGTGGAAGCTCACGAGGAACATCTTCGGATTACTTTGTCAGTCCTTAGACAGAATCAGCTATATGCAAAGTTGTCTAAGTGTGACTTTTGGATCAAGGAAGTGGCTTTCTTAGGCCATGTGATTAATGAGAATGGGGTTATGGTTGATCCCCAGAAGATTGAAGCGGTAGCAAATTGGAAGCGGCCTCAAAATGTGAAGGAGGTGCGCAGTTTTCTTGGACTTGCTGGATATTATAGACGGTTCGTGAAGGGATTTTCTAAGATCACTCTACCTATGACCGGTTTACTCTGCAAAGTCCATAAGAAGTTTGTCTGGGATGACAAGTGCGAGGCCAGTTTTCAGAAGTTGAAGCAGTGTCTGACCTCTGCACCAGTGTTAGCGCTATCGGAAGGAAATGATGGTTATGTGGTCTATAGTGATGCTTCGAAGAGTGGTTTGGGATGTGTATTGATGCAAAGAGGCAAGGTTATTGCATACGCATCTAGACAATTGAAAACCTATGAAGCAAACTATCCGACGCATGATCTGGAATTAGCAGCGGTAGTTTTTGCGCTGAAGATTTGGAGACACTATATTTATGGTGTAAGATGCCAAGTCTTCACCGATCATAAGAGTCACAAGTACGTGTTCACTCAGAAGGAGCTGAATATGAGACAACGTCGCTGGTTAGAGCTACTCAAAGACTACGACATCGAGTTGCTGTATCATCCGGGCAAGGCTAATGTAGTAGCCGATGCATTGAGCCGGAAGACGCCGCACGAGACTGTAGTGGCTCTACTTACTGCTCAGACCAAGCTGAACCAAGAGTTGTACGAGATTGAAGTCTTGTACGATCAACATCAAGGATACCTGAGTATGCTTGAGATTCAAGCTACGCTACTTGATCAAATCAAGGAGAAGCAGGTTGATGACGTGGTCATGGTAAAGCTAAGCAGTGAAGTAATGGACGGGAAAGCTCCCGGTTTCGTAATTCAGGAAGATGGATCTCTCTGGTTTCCGGACCGGATCTGTGTGCCTGACGTTGATGGCCTTCGCCAGTTGGTGATGAAGGAGGCCCATTCGTCAGCTTATTCTGTTCATCCAGGCTCTAGCAAGATGTATAAGGACCTCAGAAAGAAATTCCGGTAGCCCAACATAAAGTGGGATGTAGTAGAGTTTGTGGCAAAATGCTTGACTTGTCAGAAGGTCAAGATAGAACACCGCAGACCAGGTGGTGAGTTACTACCTCTTCCAGTGCCAGAATGAAAATGGGAGGATATTGCTATGGATTTCATCACGGGGCTGCCAAAGACTCAAAGTCAAAAGGATGCTATATGGGTAATCATTGACAGTCTCACGAAGAGTGCTCACTTCGTGGCTATCAAGTCAACATGGGGAACCCATAAGCTATCTGAAGTGTTTCTACACGAGATTGTCCATTTGCATGGTACTCCAAAGACCATTGTATCGGATCGAGATGGCTGATTCATGTCAAGATTCTGGAAAGAATTACACAAGGCCATGGGAACCGAGTTGAGATTTAGTAATGCGTTTCATCCTCAGACGGATGGACAGTCTGAGAGGACCATCCAGACCTTGGAAGATATGCTAAGAGCTTGTGTACTCGATCGTCCGACTAGTTGGGAGAACAGCCTGAGTCTGATTGAGTTCACGTACAACAACAGTTGGCATGCTACCATTAAGATGGCTCCATTTGAGGCTATGTACAGTCGAAGGTGCAGATCTCCAATTTGTTGGGATGAGAATGCCGACAAGGTTCTGCTCGGACCAGAGTTAGTTGAGAGGACTGCCTCGGACATTGCTTTGATTAGACAAAGGATGTTGACAACTCAGAGTCGACAAAAGTCTTATGCAGATCTGAAGCGTAAGAAAGTCGAGTTTGAGGTTGGTGACAAAGTGTTTGTCAAAGTATCACCATCAAAGGGTGTGATTAGATTTGGTAAGCATGGGAAGCTTAACCCTCGCTACGTGAGACCATTTGAGATCCTTGATAGAGTGGGGTCTCTAGCGTATCGTTTGGCATTGCCGCCATCGGCGCATCCAGTGCATAACGTGTTCCACGTATCCTTGTTAAGGAAGTACGTGCCTGATGAGTCTCATGTGCTGAGTTATGAAGACATCGAGATTCAGACAAATGGTACCTACGAGGAGATACCGATGCGTATTCTCGAACGCCGTGAGAAGCAGTTACGGAACAAGGTGGTACCATTGGTACGGATTTTGTGGTCCAAGTCAGGAACTGAGGAGGTTACTTGGGAAACCTGGGAGACTGAGGAGGATATGCTTAGACGCTTTCCCGAGCTGTTTTCGGCCTAGTTTCACGGTCGAAACCTTTTTAAGGGGGTAGTGTTGTAACGCCTCGCTTTTTTTAGGTTATTCGGCCAAGTTTCGGGTCGAAACTTCTTTTAAGGGGGAGGTGATGTAATACCCCTCATTTTTAGTAAAGAGTATTTTGGTAATTTTCCAAACTCTCGTACTATAGTCGGATTAATTTCAGAGAAGTTCAGACATTCTGCAAAATGCTTGATCTCTATAATATTTACCTGAGTGGAATAAAATACATTAAACGTATTTTTAGGGTTTAGAATATTTGTTCGGATACGAATATATTTAACCCGGGGTTAAAAACCATGCCCATAATCCTTCCCGGACAAAAGGCACAGAAAATGGCCTTGACCGCACCCGTGGTCAGTCCACCACACCCCGCGGTGTCATCATTTCTTCTCTGTAGCGCCGGACTTCAAACGTCGCGTCGTCTTTGCCTCTGCAACTGTCCCATCCGGTCATTATAGGCGCCTACCATGAGTCACCTGGTTGCTTGACCTCCTTGCTTGGGCTATAAAAGGAAAGGAGCTAGAGTGGAGTTGAATCACAGCTCTCAAACTCTCTCTCTCAAATCTCTCATTTCCATTGTTACCGGAAAGTTTAATCTTTCGCCGGAGTGTCGTCGGAGCTACCATAGAAGGAGAAGGTACTCTCCAAGTGGTGTTTGGAAGTGCAAGGAGTTGGGAAGTCGAAGCCCATCCTAATTGAATCCAAACGCGTCGATCACGGTGAGTTTTCGTCATCGTCATGTCGCCGCTGTAGCTCGACCGCACCCGCGGCAGGGCCGGCACACCCGCGGTGTGTCTGGGCTCGTGGTGTGGCTTTGGGCTTTGTGGTCTCGATCGAGGCTTCGTTCCTTCGATTTAGTTCGTCTTTCTTTAGATTCGTATATTTGGTTATCGAATCTAACTTAGGGTTCCGTTATGGGTCGTTTCGTAGGAATCCATAATCTGAGATCTGACCTCGTTTCGGACCCGGAAACCCGTTGTCATTGAGCTTTGTTAAGCTTCGTCTATTCTAAGGCAAGTGGCGGTTCGCTCTTGTTTATCATTCCATATTTCTATTAATTATCAATTGTTTAACTATTAATTAAATTAGGATGAATTACTGTTTTCGTTGGGAACAGTTTTGATAAAAGCTACGATTAAAATGAATATTATAATAGGTTATATATATTGCTAGAAACAACGCTATTATATCTGTTATTACCGTGATGGTATTTTTGTGGATTTTTATGCGAACTTGAAATATAGTTAGCAGTGGATTTTATGTGCACTTGAGATATAGTTCGCACGAGTATTCGTAGGAACGTTGCTTACCTTGAGAGGTAGCCGTTTCTTTATAACCCGGTGGATAGGATGTCCAAGCCCTAACACCGTTTCTCTAGTCACGACTATCCCCTATCCGAATATAGGGGAGGTGCTCTTAGCCGGCGTCAAACCTTTAGGGATTTATTCCCGACTATATATCTCTATATCCTGAGGGATGAGATGATTATGATAAAAGCTTATAACGTGAATATACGTTTTGGAATTAAATAAGACAAGTGCGATTATGCACATAATTAATGAACCTTGGGCGAGAAGTACAACGTGGAAACTCGTCTGGGCTTCGATTAGAGTAAGTCCACCTTCCGAATCTGAATTCGCATTATGCGGTGAGGTTGGTCGTGGACCCAAATAGTCAAGTCGCTTTTAAACGTTTGTGTGAACCTTTAATGTTCTCAAATACTTGTCATACTTTCGATAAGACTCAATTCGTTGAAGTCTTCTCTTCATATTGTTTCCGTAAGACTCAATCTTTCAGAGTCTTCTCTCGATCATTATTCTTTGGATATTTTCAGTAGAAGTATTAAGGTTTACTATCGTCATCGGCTTTCATTCGAGAATCGATGGGTCTAACCTAATACGACTACTTAGAACCTTTCTGTTTAACCCTTGCATAGTCTTTCATTAGACTAACCAACCGGTTATATTCCCTTGCATGGTTGGCTGGTGTCATCCGTCTCATGCGGCACATCAGGTAAACTGCAGTTCCATGAAGGCTAGAAACGACGGTGAAGGCAGATGGAATTTTTGAAGTGTTTTACCAAGGTTGAGATCCTAGGCGTGTGATCGCTAGATCAAGACTTTTGTGTCATTTATTTTAAAAAGACTTCCGCTGTATTAAGACTTCCGTTGTAATATATTTTGGTTGTATTTGGATTATGGATGTAATTCCGAAACTTTGATTTAATCCAATACTATGACATTTCGTATTATAAATGTTGTTTTATGATTTGTATAAACTGGTTAAGCCTTGGGTGGCTTCGGATGTGGAATCTGAGGTCACTGGCGGTGATACCTTTCAAGGATATATTTGGGGGTGTTATAGTCTTATCGCTTGGAAGAGCTTTTCTATGTAGATCCTATCAAACTCAGTTTCAGTTCATCAATAAAAGTTTACCAGTTTGATCTATTCCGAGTCAATTTTATACGTTATGCATATTGAAATGATATTAATGTCGTGAAATACTTGGAGTTTGATCGGTAAACAGATGGTGAACACAAGGAACACCATTCGTGCTGGTGCTGGGCCAAGCAACAACCCCAGACTAAATGTGGGGAATGCCGCGAACCCAGTGGATGAGAACGAGTCAGTTTCTCACAACAATCCTGTGGGCAGTGACCAAGTTCCGGTCAACGCCCCAGTTATATTCGATGCTGCGGCAATTGAGGCAATTCGGGGGATTGTGATGCAAGCAGTCATCGATATTATGCGACCGATCGCGCCTCAGGCACAAGGTGTGCCAATTCCTCCTGTGGTTCCTAGGTTCGAGGAGCCAGATGTCCATGTACCTCATGAGGATGCGGTCAGGAACAGAGGCAATTATGGCCGAGCATTGAAGGCCATTATCTCTATGAGGCCTGACAGTTATGATGGGAAGGGAGAGCCAGTCAAAGTGGCGTATTAGTTCTCACACATGGAACGATTGTTCAGAAACGTCGAGTGCACTGAAGCTGAAAATGTGTACATTGCTTCTCTTCAACTAAAGGAGGTGGCTAGTGAATGGTGGGAAAGCACCGGTCTAGCTGATCACCCTGGGTTGAACTGGGGAATGTTTAAGACGAAGATGACTGATCGATTCTTTTCCCGAGCTATGAGGGAAGAGAAGCATAAAGAGTTTCTCTATCCGAAGATGGATGGATTGAAAGTGACTGAGCTTACGGCCAAGTTCAATCACCTGTTGCAGTACGCTGGGCCGGAAGTGTCTAGTGATGAGTAGAAAATCTGGCATTTCCACGAGTGGATGAATCCGGACATCAAGCCACTGATGGTGCGCCACGGATGCTCTACTCTGGAGTAGTACGTGGATGCTGCCTACAAGTTGGAGGTGACTCTGGAGGAGTCGACGAGGAAGCGCAATCGCCAGAGACCGGCACAGAGCCAGCCTCAGGCAAGTGGGTTCAAGCGACCCGCGCCACCGTCAAACTTTGCCAAGTCTGGCCGAGCTAGAATGGAGATGACTCAAGGAGGGTCTACGCAACGTTCGGGCCAGGGCAAGAATCCGATCCAGTGCTACAACTGTGGTACACCCGGGCATAAGAGTAATGAGTGTCCGAAGGAAAGGAAGACGTGCTTTGTCTGCGGGAAGGAGGGCCACTTGCAGACGTTTTGTCCACAAAGGAGGCAGAAGGGAGCTGAGTCACAACAAGGGTCCGTTAGTCATAACAACCGACCCAGATTCAAACCAGTGGAGGCTCCTAGCCCTTCAATGCAGACAACTGCTCAGAACAAGGGGAAAGGCCTTGCTGCTTCAGGAGGTCAAGGTCAGCGACTCTACGAGATGCGTGAGGCTGATGGACCGAATGCTCCTATTGCTCAAGGTACTCTATACCTTCATTCTACTTCTGTGTGTATACTATTTGATTCGGGTGCTACTCATTTTTTCATCTCGGAGGATTGTGTAAATAAGCTAGGCTTAGTATGCAATGAGGCTTGTGAGCCTTTTATAGTGAGCAGTTAGTAGGATCCAAGCGCTGTCAGAATTTCCAATTACCATTCAGGGTAGGAAGTTCAAAGCAGATTTGATCTGTATAGCCATGGCTCCATACGACATTATTCTCGGTATGGATTGGCTGACGCGCCATGGGGCGGTGATCGATTTCAGCTCAAGGACTGTGACAGTTTCATCTGGGGGCAGTTTGTATGCAAGTTTAAGGGTCGTAATGACGCTGATAACGGCAAGCTCATCAATGCGATAGCTGCGTGTAAGCTACTTCGACAAGGTTGTGTCGGGTACCTATGCTACCTGGATAAGCCCAAGAGAGATGAGGCTTCCATCCTTGATATTCCTGTTATTCGAGAGTTTCCGGATGTATTTCCGGAGGAGATTCCCGGGTTACCCCCAAATCATGACGTGGAGTTTACCATTGATCTTGAGCCGGGTACCGCACCAATTTCTAAGGCACCATATCGGATGGCTCCAGCTGAGATGCAAGAGTTGAAGAAGCAACTTGAGGATCTTCTTTAGAAAGGATATATAAGGCCGAGTGCATCGCCTTGGGGCGCTCCGGTCTTGTTCGTCAAGAAGAAGGATGGGTCGTTCCGACTTTGTATCGACTATCGAGAGTTGAACAAGGTCACGATCAAGAATAAGTATCCATTGCCGAGGATTGATGATCTGTTGGATCAACTGCAAGGAGCAAAAGTCTTTTCCAAGATCGATATGAGATCTGGTTACCATCAACTCAGGATTCGTGAGGAAGATATTCCGAGGACTGCTTTCCAAACGAGGTATGGCCACTATGAGTTCGTAGTCATGCCATTTGGCCTTACTAATGCTCCGGCGGTCTTCATGGATCTGATGCATCGATGTTTCCACCAATATCTGGATAAGTTCGTGGTGGTCTTCATCGACGATAATCTGATCTTTTACCTGAGTGAGGAGGCTCACGAGGAACATCTTCGGATCACCTTGTCAGTCCTTAGACAAAATCAATTGTATGCGAAGTTGTCTAAGTGTGACTTCTGGATCAAGGAAGTGGCTTTCTTAGGCCATGTGATCAACGAGGATAGGGTTATGGTCGATCCCCAGAAAATTGAAGTGGTAGCCAACTGGAAGCGGCCTCAGAATGTGAAGGAGGTGCGCAGTTTCTTGGGACTCACTGGATATTACAGACGGTTCGTGGAAGGATTTTCTAAGATCGCTCTACCTATGACCGGTTTGCTCCGCAAGGTCCATAAGAAGTTTGTCTGGGATGACAAGTGCGAGGCCAGTTTTTAGAAATTGAAGGAATGTCCGACCTCCACACCAGTGTTGGCGCTACCGGAAGGAGCTGATGGTCATGTGGTCTATAGTGATGCTTCAAAGCATGGGTTAGGATGTGTATTGATGCAGAAAGGGAAGGTTATTGCGTACACATCTCGGCAATTGAAAACCTATGAGGCAAACTATCCGACGCATGATCTGGAGTTAGCGGCTGTAGTTTTTGCGTTGAAGATTTGGAGGCACTATCTCTATGGTGTTAGGTGCCAAGTCTTCACCGATCATAAGAGTCTCAAGTATGTGTTCACTCAGAAGGAGTTGAATATGAGACAATGTCGCTGGTTAGAGCTACTCAAGGACTACGACATCGAGTTGCTGTATCATCTGGGCAAGGCTAATGTAGTAGCCGATGCATTAAGCCGGAAGATGCCGCACGAGACCGTAGTGGCTCTACTCACTGCTCAGACCAAACTGAACCAAGGGTTGTGCGAGATTGATGTCTTGTACGATCAACGTCGAGGATACCTGAGTATGCTAGAGATTCAGGCTACGCTACTTGATCAAATCAGGGAGAAGCAAGTTGATGATCTGGTCTTGGTGAAGTTAAGCAGTGAAGTGATGGACGGGAAAGCTCCCGGATTCGTGATTCAGGAAGATGGATCACTCTGGTTTCAGGACTAGATTTGTGTGCCTGACGTTGATGGCCTTCGCCAGTTGGTGATGAAGGAGGCCCATTCGTCAGCTTATTCTGTACATCCAGGCTCCAGTAAGATGTACAAAGACCTCAGAAAGAAATTCTGGTGGCCCAACATGAAGTAGGACGTAGCGGAATTTGTGGCTAAATGTTTGACTTGTCAGAAGGTCAAGATAGAACACCGTAGACCATGTGGTGAATTGCTACCACTCCCAGTGCCAGAATGGAAGTGGGAGGATATTGCTATGGACTTCGTCACAAGGCTGCCGAAGACTTAGAGTCAAAAGGATGCTATATGGGTAATCATTGACAGGCTCACGGAGAGTGCTCACTTCGTGGATATTAAGTCAACTTGGGGAACCCAGAAGCTATCAGAAGTGTTCCTACACGAGATTGTCCGTTTGCATGGTACACCAAAGACCATTGTATCGGATCGTGACGGCCGATTCATATCGAGATTCTGGAAGGAACTCCACAAGGCCATGGGGACCGAGTTGAGGTTTAGTACTGCGTTTCATCCTCAGACGGATGGACAGTCTGAGAGGACTATCCAGACATTGGAAGATATGATGAGAGCTTGCGTACTTGATCGTCCGACTAGCTGGGAGAACAGCCTATGTCTGATTGAGTTCACGTACAACAATAGATGGCATGCTACCATTAAGATGGCTCCATTCGAGGCATTGTACGGTCAGAAGTACAGATCTCCAATTTGTTGGGATGAGAATGCCGACAAGGTTCTGCTCGGACCAGAGTTAGTCGAAAGGACTGCCTCGGACATTGCTTTGATCAGACAAAGGATGTTGACAGCTCAGAGTCGACAAAAGTCTTACGCAGATCTGAAGCGCATGAATGTCGAATTTGAGGTTGGTGACAAAGTGTTTGTCAGGGTGTCACCATCCAAGGGTGTGTTTAGGTTTGGCAAGCGTGGGAAGCTTAACCCTCGCTACGTGGGACCGTTTGAGATCCTTGACAAGGTAGGATCTCTAGTGTATCGTTTGGCATTACCGCCGTCGGCGCATCCAGTGCATAACGTGTTCCACGTGTCCTTGTTGAGAAAGTACGTGCCAGATGTGTCTCATGTGCTGAGTTATGAGGACATCGAGATTCAGGCAAATGGTACCTACGAGGAGATACATGTGCGTATTCTCCAACATCGCGAGAAGCAATTGCGGAACAAGGTAGTACCATTGGTACAGATTCTTTGGTCCAAGTATGGATCTGAAGAGGTTACTTGGGAAACCTGGGAGACTGAGGCGGATATGCTTAGTCGCTTTCCCGATTTGTTTTCGGCCTAGTTTCGGGGTCAAAACCTTTTTAAGGGGGTAGTGATATAACGCCTCGTTTTTTTTGGTTATTTCGGCCAAGTTTCACGGTCGAAACTTCTTTTAAGGGGGAAGTGATGTCATACCCCTCATTTTTAGTAAGGGTATTTGGGTAATTTCCCAACCCTCGTTCTGTAATCGTTTCGCATTTGGCGAAGTTCAGAATTTCTGTAACGCGTATTATCTCTGTAATAATTCCCTGAGCATTATAATATACATTCGATGTATTTTGGAGGGTTAAAATATTTGTTTGGGTACAAATATTAATTATTTTGAGATTTTATCACGTGTTCAATTGTTTCCCGGGAAAAAGGACGCGAATAGGCCTTTTCCGCGACCGCGGCAGATTTCCGCGACTGTGGAAAATGAAGCGTCGTCAGCCTCGCGAACATGCATTTTTCCGCGACCGTGGAATATTCCCGCGACCGCGGAAAACGCTTCGAGCATCGTCTTCAATGGCTCGCCGGTTGGTTGGCCGTCGATTCGCCGAGGGGGGGGGGATCTGGAGTGGTTCGCCTGGCCTCCTCGATGGCTATAAAAGGTGGATCGATGGGGGAGGTTTGGCATCCAGATCTCAAGCTCTCAATCTCTCTCTCGTGCTCTCGTTTGCTCGCCAGAATTTCTCATCGTCGACGGAGCTCTCGTCGGTGGTTTTCGTGGTCGAGTGGTGGTGCGTTGGAAGCGGCGTGGCATAGGGAGTCGAAGCCCTCTCGTTCGGAGCCTCGTCGTGTCGTCGCCGGTGAGGATTTAGTTCGCTAGGGTTGTCGGATTCATGGCCGCGACCGCGGACATGAACATCCACGACCGCGGACGATGTCCAGACATCCGCAACCGCGGAATCCAAGCTGCGACCACGGTTTACCTTAGCAAACGTGATCGTGGCCTTGGACAATCCGGTCACGGATGGGACCCTCGTTCTTTCGTTTCATTTCGTTTCCTTAGATTCATATTATTTAATTATCAAATCTAACCTAGGGTTTCGTTGTGGGTTCGTTGTCGTAGGAATCTGTAATCTGATTCCGTTCCCAATTCTAGACCCAGGAACCCATCGTCATTCGTTCGTTCGTCTCGATCAAGGCAAGTGGCGGTTCGCTCTTGCTCATCATTCCGTGTTTCCGTTAATTATCAATTGCTTTTAATTGTTAATTAAAATGGGATGAATGTTGTTTTCGTTTGGGAACAATTTTTATAAACGTATGTGATTAAAATGTGACACTATAATAGGTTGTATATACTACTAGAAACAACGCTATTATATCTGTAATTACCATGATGGTATTGGTGTGGACTATTGTGTGGTTTTAACTGTTTAGTTAGAACGAGTATTCGTAGGGACACTATGTACCTCGCGAGGTCTAGTCGTTTCTTTATAACTGGTATTAGGAGGATTTTGCCCTAGTACTCTCTCTGGTCATGATTGTACCCTTACTCAGGGTAGGTGCACACAGCTGGTGCCGACATTCGGAATTTATTCCCTCCAATATCTCTCACGATGAGATGATATATCTTAAAAACTTGTAACGTAAATGTACGTTTTGGAATTTAATAAGATAAGTGTGATTATGCACATAATTAATATACCCTCGGGCGAGGAGTACAACGTGGAAACCGCCCGGACTTCGATTAGATTAAGTCTTCCTTCCAAATCTGAATTCGCATTGCGCGGTGAGGTTGGTCGTGGACCCAAATGGTCAAGTCTTTTTAAAAGCTTGTGTGAAATTACAACGTTCCCAAACATTTGTCATACTTTTCGATAAGACTCAATCTTTTGGAGTCTTCTCTTTATACGTTTCCCTAAGACTCGATCTTTTGGAGTCTTCTCTTGATCATTCTGTTTCGTATCTTTTCGTAGAAGTATTGAGGTTCACTATCGTCATCGGCTTTCATTCGAGAAGCGATGGGTGTAACCTAATACGACTACTTAGAACCTTTCTGTTTTACCCTTGCATAGTCTTTCATTAGACTAACCAACCGGTTATTTCCCTTGCATGGTTGGCTGGTGTCATTCGTCTCATACGGCACATCAGGAAAACTTCCCTTCTGTGAAGGCTAGTACGCGACGATGAAGAATGATGGAGTTTTTAAAAGTTTTTTCAGGGTTAAAGATCCTAGGCGTGAGATCGCTCCGATCAAGACCCCTATGTTATTTATCAAAAGACTTCCGATGTATTGAAATGAATTATGTATTTCAGATTGTATTTGGGATTTTTACAGATGTAATCCGAGACTTTGGTTGAATAAAATGTTATGATATTTAATATTATCGGTGTGTTTTATGGTTGATATAAAATGGTTAAGCCTTGGGTGGCTTCAGATGTGAAATCTGAGGTCACTGGCGGTAATACTTTCAAGGTAATATTTGGGGGTGTTACAATAATCATTTCTAAATTTATGTCCGACCACCCCATCCTTTTTTATCAGATTTGGAAGTAAAAATGGATGTGTACCACTATAAGTATCTTAAGAACATATATGATAACATAAATATAAAAGAAATAAAAAAAAATGTAACCAACAGAAAGACACAAATACACGAAAGTATAGATGAAAATCATTGCAAAATACATGTCACGTACGTAGCACGGGTCTGTCCTTCTAGTATATTTAAAAGTTAGCATTCTAGGTCATTGCATGCTAACTTTTAAATGGCAAACAACATCAGCTTTCTGCTGAAACGGGCCTGAAGGCCTTCTATGGTATTCTTAAAAGGCCCAGATGTTGAAACAACCCATTGAACGTTGGGATAATACAAGTCCCAAATGTTGAAATGGGCCATTGAATGCTGGGACAATATTAGGAGCATTGATGGGGGCTAATGGAAGAGGTTGGCCCTTTCACCTACACCAAATGTTGAAATGGGCCATTGAATGCTGGGACAATATTAGGAGCATTGATGGGGGATAATGGAAGAGGTTGGCCATTTCACCTACACCAACATCAATGTACAATGAAGAGGTTGTCATAAAACTCCAATTATGAGAATTTCTATAGTTATGAGGCTGGTCCTTTCACCTATAACCCATATCAACACACGATGAAGAGGGTTGCCTTTATAAAGTGTTGGTGATAACCACAAATACCTTCACTTCTATTAGCCCCAATCTCATACACCGTGACTTATTTCACAGACTGCCAAAGCAGCGCCTCCTCTGTTGTTCCTTCTAATGCATCCACATCAAGAGCGGATAAGATAAAAGGCAAGGCTATTAGCAGCATTACCAGACCTACAACGCCATCCAACAAGAAGGAATCTGTTGTAGTAGTGGCACACACAGACAAATCCTACGTTGCTTTCGGCGAACTGACTTTTGGTATGGCCTGCACAGTACGAGTAATGGTCTGTCGTACGTGGGAGACAACAGACTTGAAAGGCAAACCTATAAACACCGACTATATCATCTCAGATGAGCATGTATTGTACTATTTATTATCAAATGCATTTTTGCTACTGTATTATTGATTATCATCTGCCTTCACATTATCAACTGCCTTTTTGCTACTACATCATACACTTTGTTTTAAGGTAGGGCGGGGCTATGCATTGTACTGCATGGAGTGGAATTGCGTATCGGTTTACCACAAAACTAGAGGAAGGTAAGTGTTGCATTTTTAAAGGGTTTACCGTGAAGCCAAACAAAGCCAAATTCCGCCTGCGAAATGACAACAAACATTGCATCCAATTGGAAGGCAATACCGTGGTGAAGAACCTCGAATGTGATGCTTCCTTGTTTCAATAGTATCCCTTTCAACTAATACCCCTTGAAGATATTGATTTGATGGGTCCAGGTTCCTCCTCGGTATGGCATTATTCTCAAACCTAAAATATTGAAACATTTTCAAGTCAACTTTCCATAGTAAATCCTTGCTTCAATACTGTGCAGATGTGATAGGAATTGTGAGTCGTATTGGTCAGATCAATCCCACTAGAAATAACTCTCAGCTGCTTGATATCCATATTCAAAATGAAAGGTGTCTTTTTATTCTATGTGTACCCATGTCATACAAATATGTTTGTTAAAAGGATTGTATGCAGATAATTCCCTTAAATTCAGACTCTAAAGAACATACTTTGTTACCTCCTATCCTTTGTAGGGGAAGACATATCCGAATTACGCTGTGGGGCAGCCTGTGCGATGAGTTTGTCGAGAGAAATGCTAAAGCGCAACCCAACTACCTCCTAATCCTGCCCGATATGCATGTCAAAGAGTGGAAAGGTACTTCCGAACTTTAAAGTGGTCTTATTTTTGCTGGCTAAGATAGTCAAAGAATGAAATAGCCATATGATTGTAAGCCAAGAAAATAGAACTTCATATAAAAATGAAATTAACAGCACATTCACATAAAGTATGTTGGACCATTTAGCTATTTATGTATCCTATTTTCCATCCCATTTCATAAAGTTTGTAAGTGCATGAGAGATATACTGATCAAACACATGCTCATAAAGTATGTTGAACCAATTTACTATTTGTGTTTTCTTTTTCCCAACTCATTTTATCCATGCATGTGCATGAGAGATATACTTATCAAGCACTTCAGTAACCACAATATATGATGGGGAAGAAATCTCTGAGATACAAGCATTTAGAACATTGATGATGTACACCATTTTCTCCTTAAACTTACCATGTTGTGACTTCATATCACTTTCTAACTACGTTTCTCACTCCAACAATGCAGACCTTCCTGCTATTGTGCATCCACTCGGGCCCCAAGTCCCAACAGATGGAACACTCCTATAGTTGTTGTACCTGGGGAGGGAGCAAAAAGAAGACTGTGAGAAGGCGAGTTGTACACAATTCCTAGTATCACTTATTTACTACATAGCTTTGGCACATTCACTTATTGTGATGACAACAATCTATAGCCCTCTACTACAAAGTGAGGATTGATAATGTTAAGACAAAATATGGTTGGTCTTATTTCTCATGCGGTATTGCCAATTGAAAAAAAAAGAGTTAGTAAGGTCGGTGAGCAGTTCTGGTGTGACTCATGTTCGAAGATTTGTGAATTTCCCAGGCAAGGTAATTTGTTCCAAATATTTATAACCAGTACCAAAACTCCATATACAGACCAATACTTATTTACCTTCCCAAATTATGCACAGGTATCGGCTGCATCTGGATATTTTCGAGGAGTCGACCTCAATGGCTATAACTATTTTCGATGGGATAGCAGACACCCTGATAAAAAAAAAAGCAAGTTGTTGGAAGAAGTCGCGGTACATATTCCAGCCCCATGCACATTGAAAAGCTATACTTACAATTAACTTTCGATTCCCTTGGCTGGTCTTTGACATAAGATGATGAAGACCCATACATACTTTATGAAATGGGATGGAAAATAGGATATAGTGTCCCTCCAAATACATATCACGTGTTGGAGTTGAAGACCCATACATACTTTTATCATGGCGACCATGAAAGCTTTACTGCGAGCAAGATAGTTAGTAGTCTACCAAGGGCAAAGGTAAAATTTTTGAAGAAACAATCGAGCTCCCCTTTTGTGCTTGAAATCTATTACACCTTTTATGGTCCTTAGCTGAATATCACATCTGACCAATATATCATGTGAAGGATGGTACTTGTGCTCCTGTTGTCATCAAAGAAGTCCACAAGGAAGTTGATGCTCTGCATTCAGATGAACATGCAGTTGATCAAGAATCGTCAAGAGGAAATGACAAGTAAGGACAACTACTGTATTTAACATACATGATTAAGTACAAGGCTAGATGACCAATTGCCTGATTTGTAATGGTTTGCAGCGTAGATGAAGGATTGGAGGAAAGCAGTGAAATCAAGTTCCAGCAAAAAAAACGCAAACTGAAAATATTGTCAGATAGCCCAGCAGACCACAACACAACTCGACATGAAACACCTCAAAGCATTGTCATGTTAGAAGAAACACATGCATTTAGCATTATGTTGTTAATTTTGTCATTGCATAACCACATTTTACATGCTACTCTGCAAACTCGAAGACAACATTACAACAAATTCTGGAAATCCGCCCCCCAAAGAAGGAGTCTGTTTGTCCGCGATGACGAGGACTGAAAAACAATCTTCGTGCTCATTGTGGATTACTTAGGCAATCTGGGGATAAACTTAGTTTCCTTTCTTCAAATTCCATTTGTTTGAAATGTTGTAGCCTCCCAGGTTTTCAAGAATAATATTATCAGAGATTGCGTTTTCCTCATTTACATCCTACACATGAAATACTGACACGAAACACCAACTACATCTTATTTTTTTTATATGAGACAAGTAATAATAAGAATTTATAGCTGAGGTGCTAAATGTACTTTGTACAAGCATATTTGCATACTATATGCTTTCAATTCAGCATGATCAATGACTAAATCAACCAAGAAGAAAACAAGATGATTATATTTTGTAGACACTATTATTTAAGATTTGATTAAAAAAATAGAAAAATCAATTAATTTAATAATTCAAACTGAACTCAAAATTTAGATTACGCTATAGCTAGAAAGTCCAGAAATCTATATACTAAAATGTAATCAAGTAGCAATGCCGTCCTAAGTTGATTAAATAAAACAAAAACCCAAAAAATTGGATTCACTAAAAAGAGAGTTGTATGGGTGAATGAGAAACTTACCTTAAATATGGACTGTAACTTTCGGTTTCATCCAATCATCACCAGTATTTAGACCTGTGAACTGGGTTGGGCGGGTCGGGTTCGGATCGGGTCAAGTCGGGTTCAGATCAAATTGGGTTTGGGTCGATCGAGTCCGTTAAAATTTTCGAGTCGGGTTCGGGTTGACCCAACGGGTCGAAGGTACCCATTTTTTAATGATTAAGATCATGATTTTTAAAATAAAAAAATATTTATATTAAAAATATTAATATTGAATAATTATTTAATAAAGTATTTTAAATATTTAATATAAATGAAATAAAATATATGAAATAACGGGATCCCTCGAACTCGGATTCACTATTCGAGTCGGGTCCTTCGGGTTCGGATCCTTCTTGACCCAGTGACTTTCGGGTCGGGTCGAATTTCCGGGTCGGATCGGTTTTTGACAAGTCTACCAATATTCCATTAACGTATTGATCATACAACACTCCATCTCATGTAGCAATGCATCTTGCAACTGGTTTGGAAGACGGGCACCCTGGTACTTTTGTGAGGCATGTACCTAATATGATAGAGAAAGAGAAATAAGATAAAAAAATTCATTATGGGAGGGAGGGAGGGAGAGAGAGTACATCTTATCTCTATTCAAGGGGTATTAATTTCTAGAAGGGCATCTAGTAACTACACAAAATGTTGATCCAGTGCTTCCCGACTTGGTTCATTCCCCTATATGTATAGCAGCAACAAGTTAATCCCTAGTCAATGCAGTCGCCATGAGAATGCTAAGACCTTATTAAAAATCGATCTGAAAAGCCAATAATTGATGAAATACATCCTTAATTGACAAACCACAATAAAATCAACATTACATCCCTTCATATAACAAGTAGAAGCCAAAATATGATCGTATAAACATAGCTTTGGTTTAAATAGATTCGTTACAAAATGCAGGACACAATGAACCCTTAAAAAAATAACCAAAACAATCGGCTTTAAAAGGCCATAAAATCAATCTAAGTAGCAAGCCATCAATCTTCCCTTCAAAAAATCTACATGCTCAACTTCCGCTGCCATCATTAATGCATTACACTGCACCCGCAGTTCAATCTGCAAAAACAAAAAAAAACAGTCAGCTAGGTATCAAGCATATAGCTAAACCACATAACAAGATCACCTCTCTAAGCTCAACTTGCTTCTCCCATAGCTGCGCATGATTCTCAATGGTAGAGGGGTCCATTGAGTCAACTTATTGCATCAACCTATCTGTTTCTGTCTTTAGCAGGTCCAATTTTCCGTCCCCCACATCTACCTCATGCATAAAATGCCACCACATATCATCAACTATCTTCTTTCCTGCAACAACGAAAAAACAAATGAGGCACATACAGTTAGAAGATAATATTAGGCTCTACACTGCAGACAAATGGATGCATAACCTCCGCCCGAAAGTTGGGCCTCTCTTGCTCTTTTCAAAACTTCCCACAATTCCTGGTAAGCCTCGGTTTTGGGCCTGTACTTTGGTACCATGTCGTCTACCTGAATATTAATATAAAGATCAACACCTAAATCAAGACCGGTTAAATACAAGAGAAGATAAGAAAATTGAAATATCGATGAAGAACCAACGAGAAAAAGACATCATGAAATCAAGAACAAACAAATTAGCTGCAGCAAAAAACAACAACAACTTACCAGTTCAACAAGAAGCGCTGCCTAGAGAAACAAACGAAGCGATGTAGAGCACAACAAGGGAAAAACAAAGTGGGAAGAGTTCAGGGTTTTGGGTAACTCTGAGAGGCTTTTATGGTAAGAAACAGGCCTCAGAAGGCACATATTCCAATTAGTCAACACGTTAGAACTAGACACCTCCATTATTACTGTCTGTCATGAAACAGTACGTAATACACATAAAACAAAACACGTACAGTGAATTATTTCAGAACATTTATTGCATAGAACGAGTAACTAGGGGGGGGGGGGGAATTAAAGAGACAAAATTCTATGAAGCACCCATATGGCATTCCAATACCCATATGGCCCATATGGCTGTGCAGATATCATATTAAAAACCATTAATGTCCAAAACATACATATAGCAATTACATATTTACATAAGAAATTATATTCTTAAAATATTATACCAAGGGTTGTATGACATCAATAACTTCCACCAATGAATATTAAATGTTTAAACCCTAGCTTCCTCCACAGCTTCAAACACCCAAATTGTAGCACATTTCTACTCAGCCTCCATGAAACCACCAACACATTCAAGTTGTCGTTGATGCGATGAGGAAGACAAAGACGTCAAAGAACATGGGTACCCTTATCTTACGTCGACACCAATATTATACTTCTACATATGGAAAAGAACGCCATTAGTCAATAACAAAGGTATCTTTAGGCGGCTTACCAAATTTTACAAAATTCGGAATTCCCGTACAACTACTTATACGCACTATACGGAGGCATGATTGAAAGTTTCAAACCTTTTGTGGCTTACATATAACAAACTCAGGTATAGCAACAAAAGACTTACCAAACCTCGATGCAACACAACAAGCAGCAGTGCCTGCAGCAGATATATCAATTGGTACTACATACTTGCTTTCAGTAAAAACAAAGAGTAAGCCATCAGTTTAGTTGGAAGAATCATACCTGTGTTGATTAACTGTTAAGAATGGCAAATGCACAAAAGGAAATTGTTTGGGATACCACACAGAGTGCGACTTACTAAGACTGCCACATGTGTATAGGACACACCGCTGGTGTAGCCCCAACGCATTCACCAACTGCGCATGCAGCACATAAATCAAGTGGTAAGATCAACACATACTTGCATTTACTAATTCATATCAACCCAATTGTATAATGAACATCAACTGTCATACCAGGCACACACGTGTTATACGCACTACCACAAAAACATGATTTTAACCCGGGCGTAAAAGCTAATATAACTCGGATTTCGGCCAAAAATGGTCCGAGCTTTAGGTTAAGGGTATAATAGGTTATATAACCCGGACCCCTTTTGACACGCCCGGGTTAAATACATGAAAATAAAACACAAGGAAAACAGACTATATAACCCGAATCATGGAAACACGCCCGGGTTAAAAATGGGGTCAAATAACCCGGATCCTTTTCCGTCCGTGTTATATTGTGCTGTCTAAATATCACACTAGTAGGACTTTATAACCCGGATCTTTAAACAGTCCGGGTTAAAAAGTCCCATTAGCATCACATATCAAGGGATACTTAATAACCCGAGTATTATATTGTCCGGGTTATATTGTCATGATAGAAATGTGTTATATAACCCGGATGTGATAGGTCCGGGTTATATAATGTCTTAATAATAAATACCCGATTTATTTTTTGCATATTTTCAGCCTGGGATTAAATTGCACCTACCTTTTCTGAACTCATTAACCACTCTAAAATCCATACAAAAATGTAATAGCTATGTTAAAATGAAATGTCATATCGCATTTCAACAAAATAAGCCAATATTACAAAAAAGTAACATTGTTCACCTAATTTGATAATGTACTAGATAAACCAACTAAAGAAAGAAACAACACTAAAATCATATTAAGGCAATGCATACTTGTCTAGAGAAAGGAAAATACCAATTCACAATTCATGACCAAAAAAATTTAACACTAAAGCCTCCCTTCAGATTCTTCATTCCCACTGCCAACGTCTTGATCTCAAATCAGTACTTGTGTATTTCACTCCCTTTCATAGAGGCAACACATCCTGCACTTATGCACACAAAATAAGTCAGAACAAATTTGCATCCTTACAAACAATAACTACTGGCAATTGTTGAGATTTATTTGATGTGTCCAACATGTATTTTGTCATTTAAATAACACTCGTACATAACTACTTACCTACACAAGTGATAAGAAATAATCCAACCACTCCTTTCGCAATTCATCAATATCTTCGTGTTTGTAGGTAGTCTTGTCATCATACCACTGAAAAATCAATGTTGGTCAATGATGGAACCAATCAGTCAACATTCAAGAGTAAGCCAATATTTGATTCAGCAAGATGAACCCAAATAAACATTCTTCAACTATGAATATAAGTCCTAACCTCTTGCACTCAATGCAAGAAACCTACAACTAAACCAAATGTTGCTTTGACATTCAAGCTTTATAAGACTCCACCTCTTGAGCAAAATAGAAAATACAATCACCAACATGAAATTACTAACACCTTCCACACACAGACAAAATCATTATACTGGATTAAATGAACTCTTGAAAATTGAATTTTCAAATGCAAAAATAGATTAATATAGATGAGCTAGCACCCAATGGAAGATCAGTAACAATGAAGCAATTACTACGAGGAAAAAGCTATAAAAATTCACACCATTACTTGTGTAAATTGAGCTTAGTGTGGAACTGAAATAATTAAAGCAACCACCAATCTAAACCTCTCCACAATGTGCAATATAAATGAAAGAGACAATTCAAAGTACATAAGTCATGGATTTGTAATCCATATGGAGAAAATAATTTGTGACAGACAATAAAAGGTTAGTAATGATTGATCAGATGATATTAGAATTATATTTCATATACTCAAACAAAAAAGATATAATCCGACCTGACGGATTCGAACCAGCGACCAAAGGATTTATCTGCAGGATGTTCTACCAACTACAGTCCTCCGCTCTACCAACTGAGCTAAGGTCGGTTGCTTCACACCCACTTAAAAGTGACTGCATATTGATACGTCATGTGCAAAATTTGGGCAAGAGGGGCACTAGACCAAATATAGTAAATTTTATGTGAAAATATACTCACAAATGAATTTGTGGATCTCTTACTCCCCACTTCCATTCAACAGAACTGGTTTATAAGAAAAGATGACAAGGAAATCAATGTTGTAATTTTCCAGCAAAAGATACAAATGGCAGCAGAAAAGCATCAGCTAGGATTAAGAAATTCATCTTATTCATTATACTCCTGCATATAATGTGTCTCATTCTACCTTCAATTTCAACTTTCGTCCCAGCATTACGTATCTTAATGTCTTGCAAGCACCACTCTTAGTTTAGTGTTCAACTGATAGAAAATAATTGCAAGAAGAACAACAACTCAGACCTAATCAAATAGAATTCGAAATGATTTGGACTATCACTCAGGGTGAAAGAGCAAGAAGTGGCGCTACTAAATAAGTCATATTCTGTAACACTACATCACACAAATCATTAAAACCACCCCAACAAACTAATAACATAGGGAGTGAAATGTTTAATTCAAAAAATAAATGAAGATTCCACAGGCAGATTGGAAAATAAGGTCTCTAACTGAAATCACTTCATAATTTGTAATCATCGGAGAACCGATCAATTGTATAATTAAATGAAAGTAACCTCTTAATTAATAGTGGTCACTAACTGAAATATGTGAACTGAATCAGGGGCCTTCACAGAATTTAAATTGAAAGGGCAAGAATCATTTATTCATTTTCTAAAATATTCTAATCTTGATAGGCCAAAAAATTATAATTATATAGAAGCCAAGTATATATAGAATAGGCTTCACAAAACTCATAATACATGGTTTTGCTAGTTAGCAATATGTTCACAAAACAATGTTGAGAGTAGAGGCCAACAATGCAAATTTAATTATAATTATTTATACTTACAATGATAGTACTTTCTAGTTGAACGAGCATCCATCATCACATTACCAATCAATTCAGCATATATCTGCATTCATGAGAAAAACAAAGCATTGCCCAGTTATTGCATAGACATGAGAAGGATACAACAGTGTTTTTTGAGGCAACTGGTTCAAATATACAAATCACAACAAAAGTATTACCCAGCTTAGGACCTACTTCCAGGAACTGCATACGCTACACATTGTTAGTAGGCACTTTAGCTGGAATCTCAACAATGAATGGATTAATAATTCAGAAAAAAATAGTGCAGTGAAGGAAGATATGTTTGTTGTTTTGACTCAAATCAGAATGGATTAAGATTAGCAGGATTAAGTGACCTGCTGTTTCACTGGGTTAGCATGCCAGAAATAACTAAAGGATCAAATAGCCAGCACTTGCTGCATAAAACCCTTTGAATAGCAATAGGATAAAGCTTTGTCTCCAATTAAGTTTATCAACATTAAAGTTATGCTTCATATTGGCTAGGAAGATTAAACAAAAAAAAAAAGGAATAGTAGACAAAGCACTATGACACTTAATTATATATGCAGTATGCTATTTATGTGGTACATCCACTTGGACAAATAAAATCCTGAATCATCAACCGCCCACAACTTCGAAGAGCATCCATAAAAATGTCCATATATATTTGTAGAAAGAAAGTAATGAAGATCAAAATCTTGTAAAAGACCGTTGAAAGGGACTACATCAGTATACTGCAAAAGCGAATTTAGATGTAACAAAGAGGAAGTATGCTGGAAAATTGACACAAATGGATTATGGCCACCCAATGTCACTCGAAACACAAAAAAAAGACTAATAAAATAATTTCAACGTTTGAAATGAGAAGGAGCTGATCATATTGGAATTCACATCATGAAAGGAGAAAAAAGAAAACTGTGCCAGATCACTTTCTCATGCAATCAATGAAAGTCAGAAACTACACCTTACATATAACAAAGCATGTGGTTGTAGACTGGGAAATGTAGAAATAACAAACCTTCCGGGCAGCAAGTTTGTACTTCTTAGCTTCAAGGTGAGCCAATCCTGCAGCACATCGCAACTTAGCATTAGTCACAGGATCTAGGGCTTCGCATGTCTGTGTCACCTTGCTAACATAGCTTGTGACATGAGTAAATTGCCCCATCTCAATGCTAACCAGAATTGCATTCAAGCACATATGAATAATATGCTTTGCAGTAGTACAATAATCATGGGTGCGTACGTAATTTTTGAAGGCATCTCCTAGTGCCCCATGAGAATAATAGAAGTCTCCAAAATCATTGTAGCCCATCCTAATGCTTTCCTTTATCAGATTTGTTTGGATTATCAAATAAAAAACAAACCAATTCAGCACGTGTCAAATGGAAGAAATTAACATTAAAAACCAGACAGTATGGAAACAATCTGTATTATAGTTTGTATCCTATGTTTCAGAGGAAAGATCAGTATAGCAATGACCATGGCTTGGAAATAGACTACTAACACCAAGTCACAGACACAGGGAGCTAGAATCAAACAGTAGCAGCTCCATAACATTAACTTTTGTATAGAAGGCTAGAAGAAACTCCAAGTAAAACTTATTCTACACCATTCTTACCCATATCATATATTGTTAAATTGTTTCAGAACACAGAAACCTTCCTGGTCAAAGGCTTCCAACCCCTCTCACCAAAATCAGGAGGATGCTCGAACCCGTTCCCTCTTCCGAAGCCGTAGCCCTCATTCCGCCAAACCGTGTTCCTGTACCCGCAAGTCCCTTTCGTCTCGAAGAGCCACCGACTGTGATCGAACTCGGAAGGTTGTTTTTTTTTTTTTTTTGATAAAAGCTCGGAAGGTTGCTTGAAGGACTTGACAAGCGAAAGCCTCTTATCCATCCTGATCTCATCCCTTGTCGGCAGAGGCAGAGCACGATACACACTACAACACTTCACAATCCATAATCAAATGCCAAGAACCAAGAAATCATCAAAGAGATCACAAGACTCGTACAAAGCCTAACCGAAAAGACAAATATCCACGAAGACAAACATAGGAGGAGCAGCGGAGAGGTCCCCCACACTCTTCTTCGTCATCGACACCACTCCTCTGACCGGCTTCCCGGAAGCCCTAAGCGATTGGATCCTGGAGCACACGTGGGCGGAGAACACGGGGTCTCCGGCGGCTCCGGTGAACCCTAGGAGGCGCAACGGCGGGCGGAAGGTGGATCCCAATCGGACGAAGGAGGGGGAACGGATGCTGGAGGAAGAGAAAGAGCGTTCTACAATAAGTTAGGGTTTAGAACATCGAGGATAGCTTAGAGGCTTATCCTTTGAATTTGTTTTTTATTTAATCAAATAGCCCGAATTTCTTTACATCCGATATCTATTCTTCCTTTTATCAAAAAAAACAGATATCTATTCTTCCTTAAATAATCCGGACGTCAGATGCCTGAGTTATATTGTGATCAACTTTAAATACTAATTAACCGGGCGTATTTTAAATATAAATATCTGGGTTATATTATCAAATTGAAGACTTAATAACCCGGATATATCAATCCAAAAAATGCCCGGGTTATTCTCATACATAGCTCAAAGAGCTGCTTATTCAAATAACCCGGACATGTTGCCTTATATCTGGGTTATTTGATTATTTTATCAAAAATTTTTAAAAACAATTCAATTTTTTAATGTTTTGACCCCCTATTAAATCGAATATTTGACGTCCGCGTTATTATAGCACGAGTTAAAAGAGCATTTTTGTGGTAGTCACGAGAAGTTGGAGTTTCCTAAATATAAAAGTCGTTTCTGCAATGCCACCATGTGGAAGGAGGAGAAAAAATCGACATCAACAGAGGCAAATCTCACCTACTCCATATGTAGACCTGAGCAAACGCGGGCCGGCCTGCCCGCTAAACAATACGGGCCTGGACAAGGGTTTCAGCCTGAACGGGCCGGTTGGCCCGGCCCGTTCGGGCTGACGGGCCGGGCCCGGTAACATGGCCAAGCCCGTACGGGCCGCTCGGCCCGGCCCGTATAAAATTTTAATTAAATAAAAATATATTTAAAAAATACATTAAAAAATAAATATAACCTAAAAATATACATTAAAAATAATAATTTAACGGAAATACAAAAAAAACTAAAAAAATAGATTAAAAAATTAATTTAAAAATAGGTTGTATGCCTTGCGGGCTATCCGCGGGCCCGCCCGACCCAGACTTCTGGGCGGGCACAGTTACCACCTTAGGCCCGACAAACGGGCCCGGCATGGCCCGGGCCCGCAAAAACGGGCTCAGAAAATGACATGGGCCCGGCCCGGGCCCGTGTTTGATCAGGTCTATCCATATGCTGCAGGAAGGCAAGGTCAAGCTGCCAAGGTTAGAAGACACCCCAGAACCCCTAACATCTCCTTCAACGAACCAACGCTGAATGTGCTGATTTCAGACATAAAATACGCATATACAACAACATATTTCATTCACATCCTTTGGCACCCGAATTGATGAAAAATCAACTAGTCACGCGGGCCGTACACTTTTAGGATTTCATGCCAACATTACCACAAACTAGGATCACTTATGCCTGAAGAAGGAGAACCACCCAGATATGCTTAGTTATACTTCTCTGATACTAGAAACGAACTTCGCAATAGGATGGGGTGCATGAATCTGACCAGTAAGGACTTAGACCAATCTCCCGTGGTGGATTTGATGCAAATGCTGCATTCGACTAGCAGTATAGCCAAGGCATTTACAATGGCTAGAGATTGGGCAACATCCAATGACTCTATGGAGTTTACACTCAAACTCATTGGTTAAAGGAAGCCAACTGAAAGGCAATACAACCTCCATACAGTCTCTGAAGTGGCAGCCCTAATTGTCGGGGACTTTGGCCAGAGTATTGCCCCAAGAGATGTTTACATACAAAGTAGAGCAAGAGGCCCACAAAAGATATCTGAATTACATCCCCTTTACACGGCTTTACAACATCCACTGCTATTTCCCCATGTTGAAGATGGATTCCATGAAAACATTCAATATTATTCAAATAGTGGAAGGATGAAAACTCAAAGGGGACGTGTTACAATGACGGAGATCTATTCTTATAGAATTCAACAACGGATTGATGAAGGAATGACACTCTTATGCGGAGGGAGGTTATACCACCAATATTTGGTGGACGCATATACCGCTATGGAAGAACACCGACTCCGCTAAATTCAACCAAAAACAACCCGTTGATTTATATAATAAAATATATGATGCAATATTGAAAGGAGACACTAAAGCAAGGTATTTTGGTAAACGAATAGTTCTCCCAGCAACATTCAATGGCAGCCCAAGTTACATGGTCCAAAACTATCAAGATGCAATGGCATTGTGCATGACATATGGAAACCCTTCCCTTTTTATCACATTCATAACTAACTCAAAATGGCAAGAGATAGAAGAAATGTTAAAGGAAATGGAAGGACAACAAGGGGCTGACAGACCAGAAATCATGACACGACTTTTCAAGCGCAAGTTAGCCAAGCTCATGCACGACATTTACAAAAAAGACATTTTTGGCATAGCCACTGCTGGTATTGTGCCTTTTACATAAACACTCAAGTCTTACAATTCTAAAATATTTTACGCTATTTCTGCATAATTCTATATTACTAATTTAATCATCCTTTCATGTCACTAATCTATTTTAAAAAAATGATACGCGGGATCTTTCCAGCTTTCACCCTGAAGACACACTTCTCTGGATTTAGGTTCATGCCATGTTTGCGGAGTGTATTGAAGACCTCGCGTAAGTCATTCGCATGGTCTGCCACCCGCTTGCTCTTCACAACGATGTCATCTACATATGCTTCAACGGTAGAGCCAATTTGCTCGCGGAAGATTAGGTCGACCAGTCGCTGAAAGCTGGCTTCTGCATTCTTGAGCCCAAACGACATGACAGTGTCGCAGTAGGTACCTCTCTCAGTGATAAATGATGTGTGTTCCTCGTCCGCGGGGTTCATCCGGACCTGGTTGTACCCTGAGTAGGCGTCTAGGAAGCTCAGTGCTTCGTGCCCCGCAGTTGAGTCAACTAGCTGATCAATTGATGGGAGTGGATAACTGTCCTTGGGACACGCCTTGTTGAGGTCCGTGAAGACTACACACATGCGCCATTTCCCATTGGTTTTCCTCACCATAACAACGTTCGCGAGCCAGCGAGGGTATTGGACCTCGCGAATGAATCCGGCCTTCAACAATTTCGCCACTTCTTCTCTGGCTCCTTGGGCTCTCTCGCCTGCCTGCTTCGTCTTTTTCTGTCTCCGTAGCTTAGCTTCGAGGTTGATATTTAGTGAATGAGTCATGAGGCTCGCGGGGATCCCCTTCAAATCTTTAAGGGTCCAGGCGAACACATCACGCGAAGTAGCCAACAAAGCTTTAATTTTGCATTGTACCTCGGCCCCAAGTGTTTGCCCCATGTATAGCTTCTCCTCCGCTTGAGTGAACAGAGCTATGCTCACCTTCTCTTCTCCGGGAACTATAGCCTCCATCCTGTTTCTCACCTCAAGTTCAGTCTCTTCCTCCACATAAACTAAGGGAGTGATACCGGTGCTCTCGGACTCCACAGCTAGGATTGGGATACTCCTCTCATTCAGGGCGGCCAGATAACAGGTGCGGCTCTCCACCTGCGTAGGGAATTTTAGCGCGAAATGATATATAGAAACCACAACTTGAAACTTACACAGGGAGATTCTTCCCAAGATCGCGTTATACGCGAAGGGAGACTGGAGCACCAGGAACTCAATCTTCTCGCATTTTCGCGGGCCACTTTCATCCCCTAGGATCAAATCTAGGGTTATGACCCTGATTGGCTTGACTTGCTCTCTCGCGAACCCGACAAAAGTGCAGTCAGTGGGTAATAGGTCCGCGGGGTCTAGGCCCATCTTTTGGAAGGATTCCCAATGCAGGATGTCTACGGAACTCCCGGTATCTACCATTACTCTCTTCACGATTTTTGTGCCCATATGCACGTGGAACACCAGTGGGTTAGTACTCGGAACTGTCGCCTCCGCGAGATCCTCTACGCTGAAAGTAAGCTTGTGTTCATGGCGCGGGGGATTGGAGATGCTCATGACTGGACGCCCGGCCGGGAGAGGCGCATTGGCGATCCTCCTGCTTTCACGTTTACTAGGGCCCTTTGGCACATGCCTGCCAGAGATGGTGCCTACCTGGCCATCTGGACGCGGGAAGTTCTGGCCCGCGTGTGGATAAGAAGCAGCTCGGTTTGGGAGGGTCCTCTGCGGGGTAGGACCTAGCCCTAGGTGATGTGACCCTGCCTCCCATGACGGCCCAAGACGAGGAAGAAGCCATGAGCCTACGCTCAAAGGGCCCAGTGACAAGGTCTAGGTCCAAAGCCATCGCGTCCGCCGTCGCGTCACTTGTCGCACGCGTCGTCGCTGGCCAAGGAAGCCCAGACGCCAACCCAAGACTCATTGTCCTCGCCACCATTGGCATTGAAACATCGCGTTCTTCGCAGCCGGCATTGCGTGCACCCACTCGCGAGGCCATCGACCCTTCGTCGTCATTCCTCGTGGTGTTTGCATCCATGCCTTCGCCGCGTTCTTTTTAAGACGCTTTCTATAATTGTTATTATTGTTTTTTAGATAGTTTCCTTTTATAGTCATTTCTATTTTAGGGTTTGTGCCTTTTGCATGCTTGCATGGGCTAGCCCACTAGGCTCGACTCGGCCCATCCAATGTCTCGCCTCTAATATTTAAGTCAAACTATGTTATTTGTTTCAGCACGTTCAATTTTAATCAAGGTTTCAAGTAGAGTGTTTATCCTCCTTCCCTTGATCGGACGTCACCCTCTATCTTCGCATCCCCATTCCCTCTGCCACCGACGCTACGGCAATTGCTTGAACCTTCAAGCCAAGTCTTCCTTCACATCTCCCTTCCTCCGCAGTCGACGCTACGACACCAAAGGATTGTCTTTTCAAGTCATCTATCCCTCATCAAATCGCTTCCGCCATCGCTATCCATTCGCTCCATCAATCGCTTCCATCGCGTCCATCATCGCCACCAATTCCATCGCGTTCGCCACCGCCTTCGCCATCAGCGTCGTCTTCGCTGTTGTGACACTCAACGTGACACTCAGCCTCACCGACACCGCGATCTTCCAGACCACATCCACCGGGTTCGCTTCGCAGCACCACCGTGTCCATCTTGTCAACCTTTCGTGCAAGACAACGTGACTTCTCGCCCAAGACTAGATCCAAATATGTCACCTTTGACAATTGGCTTGTCATCAGAGGCAAGAGCACATCACTAGGCCAGCTCTCTTCCGCGGAGCACCGTATCCGCGACATTCATGGCTATCATGCTTGGTAGACTGGTGATAAAAGCAAAACTTCCCTTCTGACCTCGCGGGCGGTGGCGGTGGTGGTGGCACATTCATTCACAGAGGAGGGGGTGTGTACTGAGGTCTCTGCAGGTATGTCCCCGCCCCATCGCGATCATTCAACTCCACTGCGACTAGCTGCCTCTTTAGGGCCTTTCCTCGGTCGTTGGCCTGATGGCGGCGGGGTTCCTACGTACTTGAGTTTCGTTTGTGATTGTCGTTTTTCCTCCCGTTGTTCGCGGGAGGGGGATTCGTGGATGTTCTCCCCCTGGCCAACTCCTCCGCGATTATGTGTTGGTTGGCCTTCTCAAGCAGCTTGGTGTACGATATGGGAGGCTTCTTGCACACGTGGAGTTTAAAGGCACCGTTTCAGAGCCCTTGGATGAAGGCCATCCGTGTGACCTTCTCATCGAAGTCATGCGCCTGGATCACCTCCGTGGTGAACCTCTTCACAAAAGATGCAAGAGATTCACCCTCGCGCTGTCGAACGTTCATGACCTCTGGCATGCTGAGTTTCCTCTTCTGCGAGCACCCGAAATGTGCTAGGAAAGAGTCTGCGAGCTGTTGGAAGCCACTGATGCTCTTTGCGGGGAGGCTTATCATCCAGGTTAGAGTTGGCCCTGTGAGAGTGTTAGGGAAGCATTTGCACATGGTGGGTTCGTCTGCCTTGCTCATAAGCATAGTATACTGGTATCGAGACAAGTGGTCTTTGGGATCATCTTTCCCTGTGTATTCCTTGAGCGTCGGGATCTTGAAGTCTAGAGGTGGCGGTGCGAGCAATATATGGTCCACGAAGGCCGTGGACCCAAAGAGTGCTAAGGGGAACTCTGGAGCTGGATATTCCGGGTAGTACTGCGGTACAAAGTCCGCGTAGGGCCTTCGATAGGGCTCCCGCCGTGGCATGTATCGGGGCGGTTTGTGAGTGACCGACACTTGGTCGGCTGGGAACCTCTCCCCGTACCCTTCGCGTGGATCTTCGGTGACATATGGCTCTTGGGGCGTGCGCTCAGGTTGGCGCGGAGGAGCAGGCCCCTGCGGTGGGTGATCCTGGCGGACCCTCTGCCATTCCTGGAATTGGCGGAATTGCTCCCAATCCTCTTCACTCAAGACCACCTCTTGCGGGTGATTCCCAGACGTTTGGCGATGAGATTGCATCTCCTCTTGAGCTCCTACGGGTGGATCTTCGTGTTCTATTGTCATCGTTGTTTGTTGTTAGCTGAATCTAGCTGCGCGAGGACCTCCCCACGGTTGGCGCCAGCCGCCAGTGTTGAATTCTGGTTCAACGCTCGTGAAGATGCCAAAGATCAACACACCTTTGGCCCGGATTTCTCTGAGACTTGTATTTTTCAGGGATGTCCTCTTCAGCTTCGTGGCTACTGGCTTCGCATGAGGTGAGCTCTCCGACTCCTGACTTCAACTCTGGCGCTAGTGCTTCTCCTCCTTACTTCTCCAGATCGCCGATCGTGGTTCCTAAGCTCCGGCCGCCTTCTTGAATCTGACCCCCACAGTATTGATTTTTGGAATATGCATAGGTTAATTTCAAGTTCCCCACTTTTCATTTTACTTGCGGTGAAATTGATTGTGCAAATTAGCTCTCTCACGAGTCAATTTTTTGTTTGAACGTGCTCTGAAATCTATCAATTTAACGTATTAGCTGAATTTTGATTAATTAGTTACAAGTTACCATACTCAAATCTAATGGAATTGCAAAAAAGTGTGCAATTTGCCAAACATATGTGTAATCAGTTGAGATGAGAAAGCTTTCCTTTGAAGCCATGCTTGATTGCAAATTGCAGCTTAAAATCATCACTGACACACCTTCGTAGATCTGTTGCGCCTGAATATATTATATTGGTATATGATTCAAACTTTGCTGCAAAGCTATCAAACTCCCTGTTGTATACACCCAGCTAGTGTATAGTTTTACCATTTATTGCAAGCATTTTTACTATCTCGAAAGATCTTAACCTTCAAACATTGAGTGTAACACTTGGATTTCTCACACAAACTAAGTGTAAATGCATCAGTGTTCCTAGTATCATCATGCTCTCCTTTTTACAGTGCAAGCCAGCCTACAACAAAGCAAGGTGGTGTCAATTAATCCTGCTGCATCTTTTATGGAAGTTGATTTCTTTTCTCAAGTTTTCTAAACATGAATGAATAACCCTTTCATTAAAAAAAGAGACCCATTGTGGTGATATAAATATATAATGGAAATGAAATGTAATTGTAACAAATTTTGATTTACCTTTGAACTCAAGGGTAGAGATGTATGTGTGTCCTCTATGCTATACGTCAATACCACTCATAAAACATAAACTTTTTTGTAAAAAATGGTAACCGGTTCGATCTATTCACTGAGCCTCTATGATATTAAAGATGGATCACTAAGAAGAATTCTGAAAGAACAAAGGAAGTGAAAAAAAAATACTAGATTTATAGTTTAAGTTTGTTCCTGTTATTGCAGTTAAGTGATCAGTAACCAAATTTGTCTATCTTTTTAGATCTAAGCATGGATTTTCCAGTTAAAGCTATTCTGCAGCCTAAATCCATTATCTTAGCAGTTCTGTTATATACTCGTAATCAAGGATTAGTTGCTTATTAACTTTGTGATTGCTGAGTTGGAATCTGTTTGCAACATCATCTTGCAGGGGAATAGGCATTTCATTGGAATTGGTGTTCTGCAATCTGCATCTAATCCCCATAGTTGTTGACTGAAGTTGCCCAAGTCCGAGGATAGTCATATTACGTTACATCTATGAAGGTACTGCTGCAGAATTCTCAAAATTTCTGTGAAAAGATAGTATAGTTCAACATCTCATTTTTTAAGAAATAATGATTCTTGTGAATGAAATGAAATATTAAACTAATATTTAAGCACTCTGGTGATGAAATTTTAACAAACGCCCAACAATTATACCTTGTGGGATATTGATATGTTCATGTAGGAGTCAAGATTCAATTAGAATAGAGAATTTAGAGGTGGAACATAATTTCTCTATACCTGCATAACCCTTTTATCTTGTGCTCTGAAGCAATATGCACTTTATATTGATTACATTCTTATTCACTAGATACCACAAGAACGTGATGTAAAGTGTAGTTGTATCAAGATGATACTGCAAAATAATGATTAGTGTTCAATAGCCAATTCTTTCTTCCCCTTCTTCCTAAGCCTCTAGGAAATTATAATCTTATTGCAAGAGAATGTTTGTAGGAAGTCATACTCTTTATGTAAACGTTGATTCTTCTAGGATTACTCGATTTATTTTATCAACCAAATTATAGTAAATCGTTACGCACTTTATATCTAACCGGCCAAAACCAGATGAGCCTAGATTATAGACAGATGATTCTTGATTTTAACTCTATAGATGAGAAAGTTTGAATGGTTGATCTAATTCCTGGCATATGTTTGTGTTAAATGGGCCTTATGCACATGATAGCCCATATTGTACCTGTGCTCTGTAAGTATGTAACCTGTTTAATAGTACACGGCCACTCTGTAGTTTCTCATTTAATTGTTATCAAATGATAATTCAAGAACAAACTAAACTACACAAAGTTTGGTTCATGTTTATATCACAGTTGTGTTTTCGCTGGCAAATGAGACCACTTATCTTTTCAAAAGGAAGCCATAAGAGCATTGCAAATTTGTTCACATTAAAGAGAGCCTCACCTTGTAAGGTGCCATTTAATAAAAATGGATGAGTTGGTGAAACTAATGTCATCTTCATAATTAGACATGTCAAATTGCTGTTGGGGTTTGAGGGAATTTGACAGCTTTTACCTCAAGTTATTTTGAGTTGGGCTTATGCAAGTTTCAATTATTTGGGGTGTAGAGTTAAATAGTTTGTGGAACTCAATAGTTCAGTTTACATAGTGTTTGATCATGACACTGTTTTTGGCAGATCAATCACAGTATATGGACAAAAAGTCTGGTAAAGTGGTAAATGCCACCTTCAAAAGTCACAACCATAATGAAGGAAACTATATTTTTTCTCATTAAAACTAATGTACATATACAGAACCACACCAGAAAACCCTTCTAAAAACAACATGCAGCACAACCAAATCACAACACTGCAACTCAAGGGGTGGAAAACAAACCAAACCCAAAGAATATTACAGACTGGAGAATTAAACCCAATTATTCCCCTCACTGAAAAAGCAGAATGAAAAACACCAAATCAGAGGAATAATCAACAACTCAGGAAAAATAAATCCCAAAAAGAAGATGAAGAAAAATAAAAAAAAATATTCCTCCCTATCTCCTTGGCACTATCCCCTGACACAAGTTATGAAATGATGACACAGGCTGTTAAAAATAATAGAAAAGGGAAGTCCAATATTATCTGGCCTTCACATGCTGACTTTGATGAGAATGAAACAACACTCAGAAAGCACAAAAGTGTGCACTTGCTTTGCATTCTCCTCACATGCCCCTGCCCTCTCTGCACATGGCTTCTGCCCCCTTCACACTCAACTCCTTTTTCAATCTGCTGTTGGGTAGCAACAACACTATGCAAATTATGTTACATTGTTGACCCACAAGTGCCGAAATACACACACTATATTATGGTTAGCCAAGATATGAGATGATTCAACAACTAACAAGAAACAAGTAGAGCATGATCAATGCTTTGTAGGCTGGTTTGGATTAGGGTATTAGTGGTGTTCTTGTGGATTAGCATTTGACCGCGGTGCACTCGAGCTGCCGATAGCAGGTGGTGAGGTGGTCGTTGGTGAGCCCGGCGGCTTGCATGAAGGAGTGGATAACGGTTGGGCCCACCGATCGGAAGCCTCTCCTCTGCATGTCCTTGCTTATGCTCTCCGATTTGGAGGTCTTCACTGGGATCTTGTGGGAGAACTTGTACTGGGGAGAGATGGCTTTGTAGTTCACAAATCCCCATATGTACTTGTGGAATGACCCCAATTCCTTCTTCACCTGCAATTTTCAAATCCCCATATATTGATTGAAAAATGAAATGCACCCACATGACAATAACATTGTGTAATGTTATATGTATATTATGAGTTATGAGTAGTGAGTAGTGAGTATTGAGTATGATACCTCTAGGATGCGATTCGCGTTGTCGACCACTCCTCGTGTTCTAGCTATATCAATGCCATACTCTGTGCTAATTGTTGTTATTTGCTTCTCAGTCAAGTTAGCAACAACCTCGGCATCAAATTCAGAGAATGCAGTTCTGCAAATTTTCATTAGAGAGTCAATTTCATGTGAATTCAGAGAAGCTGTGTAAGAGGAATATTCACCTGAATTGTTGGCGTTTCTTTAGTATTGAAGTCCAATCTGAACCCACTTGTGCTCCACTCAAAACCAGCAATTCAAACAAAATCCTGCTCAGAAATTTGCAGTAAATCTTAGTTTGGCAAAGAAGAAGAAAAAGATCAAATTTGGTGTTGAGGAGAGAGATGATGAATTACTTGTCATCTTGTGCAGGAACTCCCCATTCTTCATCATGGTAAGCAACATAAAGAGGATCTGCACATGAAAACAATTCATCACAATCAATCTCAAAATCTATTTTTTTATTCAATCAACATAATTACAAGATTATTACAACTTTTTCAAACCTGAATTGGGAGTGATAAAAGTGCATCTCTTCTCCTCGACGTTAACACCAGTGTTGTCAAGAGGGGCAACAACAGCGCTCTGTTTAAAGCTTCCAAGAGACTCCATCAATGGAGAAACGAGCTTCTTGCTAACGGACTCATACTTGGCAGATTTGGACCTCCCGTAGTGAGCGATCTTCATCTTCCTCTGCGCGCACTGCTGCGCCACCTGCTCCCTCCTCACGGCGGCGAAGCTCCCCGGCGCCTCCGTAATCAGCGACGACGAGTAGCTCCGCGTCAGCACCGCCGCGGAACAAGGTTCCGGTGGCGCCAGGTGGGCGGCGCTCGAGAGCTTCTTGGATTTCTTCCTCTCCAAGGTGGGCACCCTGGGAGCGGCGGCGCCGGAGCCAGATTTGGGGAGGTGGATCCTGTCGGAGCTGGAGGTGAGGCCGTTGGTCTCGCTCCCGAGCCTCTTGGTCGCCGGAGGCCGGGGAGATCTCATCTTCGGGGACGTCGGAGATTTGGCGGCGGGTGCGGCGCGTGGCGGAGGCGGCGGCGGCGGGGGTGGGGTTCTTGGGGCGATTTTCTTGAGGGAGTTGCGGCGGTCGAGAGTGGGGACGACCCGGTTGCAGGTGGGCTGGAGAACGGGTCGGGTCTCGCTGGAATCCGGGTCGACCCGGGAAATTCTGGGTTGAGATGTGGGCATTTTTTGGGGGAAATTAGTTTGGAAATTTTGATTCGAGATGGATAGTTTTGGGGAAGAAGTAAGGAGGAGGAGAGGGAAGATTATATAGAGAAGAAATTAAGAAAGAGGGAACTAAAACAGTGAATGAGACAGGTCATGTTGTGGGGCCCACTTACATTATACTTTCTGATCCATTTGATATGGTTAGGGGACCCAAAAATTCCTTACTTTGTGCTAGGCATTGTATTATATTTGTTGATTAAATTGGTCTTTTTGTTATGGGTCTAATGTCTATATATAGTTGTATAGTGTAATACGGTGGTCTACACGTACATAGTTAATACTTGTGCATGATTCGTGTTTGGCTAGTGATATTAATTATAATGGATTGGGGCATACAGTGTTTAAGGGTGACGACTAATTGCATGTGGTCATGTGGGGTGAGTGATTCCGATTTGGGTGGGTAATTATGTTGAATTTATTGGTGATTACAACTTTAGATGTTATGGCTAGCAAACAAGTGTTTAGCATATGATCCATCTACCCGCAGAGTACGTAAATAAATCATACTAGATCCCATTTTGGTTTCGATACGAGGTTAAAAATCAAGTTTTATTACATTCTTCTTCTTCTTTTCCTTTTTTTGGTCTAAGAAGAGGTAACATTCTTCAAAGTTTTATTGAATAAAAAATAAGGCTAAACTGTAATCAAGCACGGGATAGCCCGTCTCCTAACATCATCAAACAAAAAGAACAAAACACTAACAGGAGGTTCATCTAAAGAAACAAAACCTAACGGAAAAGAAAAAGCATAACTAGCAAAGTGGTCGGCAACCGCATTTGTCTCCCGATAAATGTGACGAAGCTGGACATACCAGTCTCTACTGAGGAAGTCTTGGCAAGAAACAACCAGGCTATAGAGGGGATGAAAATGAGGTAACGTCTTCTGAAGAAGCAAGACAGCCAGTTGGGAATCAGATTCAATAATCACCCTGCGGAAACCACGCTCCCAAGCCATACGTAACTCATGCAAAATACCCCACAACTCGGCCATCGGAACCGTGCAGATGCTAATATAATGCACATACCCACAAATCCACTGACCATATGAATCACGAAGAACACCTGCAGCAGTAGCACGACCCTCGTCATTTCTCGCACCATCTGAATTCACCTTAACCCACCCAAACTCAGGCATAACCCATGAGACATTACACTCCACACGGGTCGGCCCAATCCTCGTAGGCCCAACACGATCGCACACAGACCTATACTCCTGCATATACTTCCCCACAAATACAGCTTTGTCCCCATGGAAGTCCTGCTGCTGAAACACACGTAAATTTATCCATTTCCAGAGAAACCATAATGCAGTGGCAAAGAAAGCAGGCCACGAATGAAATCTCTCATCAGCTGAAGACAAGCACAAATTCGAACGAAACCAATGAGCATAATCTGCAGAGAAAAAACTCGCAACGGGAACATGCAGCTGCACAACACTCCACAACCCTCTAGCAAGATCACAATCCCGAAACAAATGCCCCAAAGATTCAGAATCCTTATTGCAAGAAGCACAAACTGCCGAAACAGAAATATGGCGCCGAAAACGCTCCTTATTGGTGAGAATACGACCATGAGTAACTAACCAAAGAAACGACCGAACACGTTCAGGAACAAGGAGATGCCAAACCTTCATGAAAATGACCACATCAGTACTAGCGCCCCTAAATGACTGGTGAACCAAGTCATAAGCAGACGACACTGTATAAATACCCGAGGGAGAAGCCCACCAACTGATCATATCCAAAGCAACAGGATCAGCGTTAAGGGCCACTGCAGCAAGGCGCAATAAAACAGACGACGGGAGCGCCCCAACAAGAATATCCCAACGCCAACCAACATCGGGAATCCAAAACTCACAAACCAGTTGTTGTATATTCGCAACAGTGAGGTCAACAAGGGCTACATCAGATAATCTTCCATCGATCAGCCATTCGTCAGACCAAAAATGAATTGAGCGCCCGTCACCAAAGATCCATCGAACTCCCGGAATAACAACATTGTGCACACCATCTCTGACACTACGCCATATGTGAGACCTTGGGGCCTCCGTTCGACGACCAGGACACACATATTTACAACGAAGAATGTCAATCCATAGCTTATCATCTTCCGTAAGGAACCGCCATCCCAACTTCCCAACAATAGCTAAGTTGAGGTTTCGCATGGAGCGTAACCCCAAACCCCCCATAGCCTTAGGACGACAAATCGTATCCCAGGAAATCAGATGCATACTCTTATGATCAGACCAAGATCCCCAAACAAAATTACACACAAGTTGATCAATGCGACGACAAGTCGCCAAAGGAAGCTCAACTGTGGCCATCGAATAGACCGACAAGGCCGTAAGCACCGAACGAGCCAAAGTAACACGATCGTCCAGACTCAGAAACCTCCTTTTCCAGCCAGACAACTTCGATTGAATCCGTTCCAGTAGTGGCTCAAAATCATTCTTACAAACTTGGCCATGAAGAATGGGAATACCAAGATACTTACCAAGGTTAGAAGTAAGAGTAAACCCACTCGCCGCCTACAACCTGCTAGCAAGGGACGGACTCACATTAAGAGACACAAACAAGCAAGACTTATTGACACTCACAAGCTGACCAGGATCTCGACGCTCATGTCATTTTTGTTGGATTACTAGTTGTATGTTTATAAGATATCATGCATAATAAAACAATTAATTGTGTTTGTTTTGTCTCATATTATAAGAGTCCGTTTCACGTGCGAAATATGCTTACCGTGCGAAATGCGAAGCGGTCGCGTTCATTCGAGTTCATAAATAGACACCACATGTTCATTTTCTGAGCGGTAATGTTCATTATCTGGGGGGGTAATATTCAAGGGCAATGTACTGTTAAAAAAATGGGGGGATAGTGAATAGTGACGCGGTGGCATAACCGTAAATATGGCGATTTTTTTTTCGGTCAACAAATTTTTTTTTTTTTTTATTTATTTATTGTCTCTGATCGTTCTGGAATAGACAATTATTAACGTGCACATATAAGTACTATATGTTCATTGTATGTGCCGTATAAGTTCACATATAACATGATCATGTTCCAACACATGTCTTTGAACATTCAGTGCTTATTTGTGAACGTGAATGTACAAATAAATGAACATCTAGTGCTTATTCGTGAACCTTCTATATAAGCTTTTTCAGAATGATCACGGGACGAAAATGAAAAAAGAAGAAGTTGTTGACCAAAAAAAAAAAAAAAACGTACGGCCGAGATTATTTCGCATTTCGCACGGGAACCCAAATCCATATTATAAGCCCGTCACATATAAAGTAGTGCCCGGAGGGAGTATTATAATTAATTTAGGTCGTGTTTGTTTTTACTATAAAGTTAATTCTATTTTATCTTCTGATAATTATTATGTACTTGTACATGCATATCATCGATCGCGTGAGTCGGGTTTGGAAGCAATCGATCGATCCAGATGAGTTTGTGTCTGCAGATCTGATGGAAATTCAATCGCAATGAGAAGCTAGTGAAGAGTAGGGATCGTGGATGTTACACGGTGACTTCGTTTTGAATAATGAAGGTGCTATACAGATATTTATATATATCGTATGGTATTCTTAGCATTTTGACCTTTTAGATTATAATGCATGCATGATGCATCCATATGAATTATTGACGTACATTATCATTCACCACCTGTCCTAGCTACTTGCTCTATTATTCTTGTTTTCTTTAGTATATAGTCTATATATATAGTCTGTTAATTAATATGCCTAATTGCGATTAATGATTTTTAGTACAGTGCAAAGCCATTTTATGCATTAAGTAATAGCATTCCCCCTTATTTTATTTACCGTATGTATAGTTGTTACCGATTAGTTGAAATTAATCAAGACTTCACGTACAAAGTATGACATTTGTGCAAGTATATATATATATATATTCAGATCACGTCATTTTCTTCAATTTGCCTAATACATAAGTAAAATATTTAACAAACTCTATTTGGTAGTTGAAGACTTGGTACGTGGCTACTTTAGTTAGTTATAATCGTTACAAGAATTTAAAATATGTAATGGGACATGAAACAGTAGTATATATTACAATATTCTATAAGACGTAAGTTTAGCGGTTAGGGGAGGCCTAATGCCTAGACGGCTAGACGGGGTTTAGACGGAATAAAGATTAATGTCTGATTCATGTGATTGTTTAAGTGAGTTCTCCTGATGTTTATAAAACTATGTTGGGATATGATTTAATATTTTAATATAGTCGTATTCTACAGAGCCCAACACAAAACTTTTCATAATTTTTCTTTACATGGTCAAAATCAAAAGAGAATAAAATTGGTTAGGGTTTCACTCTTCCTCACAGCATCCGTCATCCTCTCTCTCCCTCACAACATCCGTCATTCTCTCCTTACAACAACCATGTCTTAAGGTGTTATTGACCACATTCGACCTCGCCTCTTACCCTTCTCTCGCTCCGCCTAACTAGACAGATTGGGCAAAATCAGGACGTGAAAAGACCACCTAGCTCCCAGACAACCCTAAACGGGAATTTTCATAACACTAACTACATATAATCTATTATTAATTATCTCAACCCAATGTCACCTGTAAAGAAAGACATTTTTAAAAAAGTCTCTTGCTAAATGTAAAGTTGTAAAAAAGGCGTTGATACTGAGAGAAACGCTCCGGTAAAACAGGAATTGTGATAAAATGGAGGTATTAATCTGGGACATTGGATGGAGGATGATGGACGGATGGATGGTTGGGTCTTATGATTGATATGGTATGAGTGTAACCACCATATCTTCTCTAAAAAGGCAGTTAGTGGATTTTACCATTAAAATAAGATAATTAGGAATATTGTTATAGGAGAGAAAAAATCTAAAATACTTTCCCAAATATACGTTCTTCTGAAGCTGCTCGTTCGTTCTCTCCATTGAAGTTGCTTGTTCGTTCTCATCAACCTTGCCAAGCGTCTTTGTTCAATCACTTTGAATATCCCTCTTGGAAACGTGAAAGATCCATCATCGAACAATCTACTTTTGGGTTGTTCAACTCGTATTATAATGAATTGAGGTTTGTAAATTGATTTTCCAACAAAACCCTAATTATTCTATTTCATGATATGTTGATCTTGTCTATTCTAATTGATTTTCGATCATAACATAGGGTTTAAATTCTGATTTCTTATTATGGTTTTCGCAATTTATGGTTTTCGATCATAACATGAGGATATTCGAGACCTAATCACTGATATTCATTGTTTGTAAATATTTAGTTAAAATTATGATTTTCGCAATTTGGAAGATACTTGTGCAGGAATATTGTTTGTTTATTCATGAATATCGTTAAATTTATTCATGAATATCAATAAACAGTACATGAATACAAAACAACTCATATTCATGAACGCAATTACGCGTTATTCATACATATTATACTGATATTCATGTGTTAAAATAAGCTTTTTGAAATTGAATCATGATCTTATGCTTTTGTTTTGTATATGATGAATATCGATTAACAATCGGATTTTGAACATCATGTTTGATGTTAAACTGATGATGGTGAAATGATATTCATGTACAGTTTATTGATATTCATGAATAAATCTATCGATATTCATAAAGTCTGTAATGATATTCGTTTACTGTGCGATATTCATAGAAATTGTATGGATGTTCTCTCCATTCATGTTGCCGATTGTGCGATATTCATGTACTGTGTATACATATTCATGAACCACAATATCGGTTTTCATACAATATTAAAAGGTATTCACGTACTGTTTTCGCATTTTCATGCAACCAAATAGGCGATATTCATATACACTGTAGTGATATTCATCAATTTGTGTTAATCTCAATAGTTGTAATATAATCACGTTTTATCGGGATTTTTTTGTATATTCACGTACTTTGTACGCATATTCATGCGTTCAATTCGTCGATATTCATATAAAATGTAATGATATTCATGAAATTGTGTTTAGATTGAATCATGTTATTCAAATGATATTCATATCCTTTTACTAGATATTCATTATAGTACTTAGATAGGTGTTGTTGTATGTGCATTTGTTCTGCATATCGATGATACCAATTTGAATATTCGTGCTTTTTAACGATATTCAATAAGTTGTGAACGATTTTGAATTTGATAATGATATTCATGTATTATGTATTGATATTCAAAATTTATTGCACGTGTCAGGATCGTGTACAAATAGTGTTTCAAGCGAAGATATGATGTCAGAAAGCTTAGAGGAAGTCATTGATGTAACGGAAAATGAAATATCAAAAGAAGATGATACAAAATCAAAGTTTGGAACGAAGTGCGTTTTTAGCACAAAGTGTATTTTTGATGAGGATGATACAAAATCAAAGTTTTGCAAAGAAGAATTGTAATTTCGTTATTCGTATTCTTTTCCTAGATATTCATGTTTTGCAAGTCGATTTTCATGTGTTTAGCATTAACAACATTTAGTTTGGTTTGGATATAAGTGATTTTTTTTATATTCGAATTCTACTTATTGATATTCATGTTCTTTGACCAGTTATTCATGCTATGCATTACATAATTCGTAATTTTTGTAAGGATATGATGGGATTTGTGGTATACTTCTAATCTTTTTACAAGTCATATTCATTCAGTCCGTGTGTAACGAGAGTAAGTTGTAGCTTGTAGCTAATTTACTGTAAAGAAATATGAATATGATTCTATAGTGGTATGAATATCACTACATTTTACCATGCATTCCACTTATAGATATTCATGTTCTTCGACCACTTATTCATGCTATGCATTAAATAATTCGTAATTCTTGTAAGGATATGAAGGGATTTGTATTATACTTCTAATCTTTTTACAAGTCATATTCATTCAGTATGTGTGCAATGGGAGTAAGTTGTAGCTTGTATCTAATATATTGTATCTAGAAACACGAATATCATTCTATACTGGTATGAATATCATAACATGAATGTCTGCATCAACAACATGAATGTCACATAATACAAAATGGATATCAATGATCAATAAATCATACAACACCATCAAAAAATGAAATCTCATCCAATATGAGTATTAACATTGTTATCATGAATATCACCTAAATCCTAAATCCTAAAATCCTAAACCTTAAATCCATACACACTAAACCCTAAACATAAATAAAAGCACCAATATTGATTGAACATGAATATCAAAAGCATAATACAAAATGGATATCAATGATCAATAAATCATACAACACCATCAAAAAATGAAATCTCATCCAATATGAGTATTAACATTGTTATCATGAATATCACCTAAATCCTAAATCCTAAAATCCTAAACCTTAAATCCATACACACTAAACCCTAAACATAAATAAAAGCACCAATACTGATTGAACATGAATATCAAAAGCATTTGTATGAATATAGCATCAAATAATTTGAATATCAATTGCAAACAATACAAACAACACAAGCAAAACATCAAAACTGATCCAACATGAATATCAACCGCATTATAGTGAATATTACATCATAAATATCAACTACTGAACGCATGAAACCTATATCCAATATGAATATCAAAAACATTTGTATGAATATCACATTAAACACTTTTAATATCAATTGCAAACAGTACAAATAACACCCCAAAACACCAAAATTGATCCAACATGAATATCAACAGCATTATATATAGTGAATATCACATCATAAAATTTGAATATTAACTACTCAACGCATGAAACTTACAAGTTCATCAAGTAGTGGCATGATCAAATCAAAATGGGATTACACTTCACACCAACTTTTCATAACTCACAATTGTGACAGATTAAAATCTTCAGTTTCAGTAACAAGAAACAAATACAAGCAAAACAAAATTGAAGCAAATGAATGTAAAATCAAGCATTGTAATCCCTGAAGCGAAGAATAATCATATTATTCACTAGTTTGATGAACGAAAACTTACAATTTGTAGTTTTATACATTAGAAGAAAACTAGAAGAATAAGAGAAAAGAAGAAATAGCAAAACACTAGTAATCCACTACAATTACAACGCCAAAAATTAAAAAAATTACCAAATAATTACTTGTACTTTTTCATCCTTTTCCAGAAATTCAAAACGAGAGATGGAGTGAATCCCCAATTCTACCATTTCCATGGAATTCCTCTGATTAGTCGGTGAATCAACCGCCATGAAAATCGGTAAGCACTCTCCTCATCCTCTTTCTCCATCCTTCTATCATTCCTCCACCAATTAGTCAGAAATTACAGAGTTGCGCCGAAATTTCGAAAAAGAAAAGTATAATTAAAAGAGGAACCGATGGATGGAGGAAGTCGTAAATGGCAACCGCAGAAGCAGTAGAAGAAGTAGAGGGTAGAGACGTGGAAGATCGCTTCGAATACGGAGACGATCTTGAAGAGGACGTCATCGAAGAAAGAGATGTGAAGGTTGAGCCTCTTCCATTGGAGGCATGTGGATGAAGAGCAGGGAGACGAAAGAGAGAGAAACAGAGGGACTGATCCTCTTCAACTTCATGTCCCTATCGTGGCTGGTGGAGATCCTAATATGTTTGTTTTAGGGTTTGAGAAAATTCATACCTGGGAGCTTGCTTGTACTATAGGCGGCTAAGAGAAATCCAGGACGACGATGATGGAGAGAGTCGAAGCGAAGTTGGGGAGAGTGGATGATGATGACTGCGAGACAAAACTGGGAGACGAAGACGACTCGAGAGGTTGAAGACGAAGAGAGATTAGGGGAGATCGTGTGAATATTCCAAAAATATCCGAAAATCACGTTAATTTGTTTCAATCGGGTGTGTGCCTCCTATTGTACAATATGTGCATCTTCCTACGTCCAATCTGGGCCATTGATTTGATTCTAATCTAAATGCCCTTATTTGTACTTCCGTTTTACCCTAAAGGTTGTTTCACCAGAACTAAAATCTTGATATTGATATATATATATATATATAGAGAGAGAGAGAGAGAGAGAGGAATGCTCCGGTAAAACGAGAGTTATGGTAAAACGGAAGTATTAATCTGGAGCGTTGGATTGATGGTGATGGATGGTTGGATGATTGGGCCTTACAATAGATATGGTAGGGGTGTAACCATCAAATCTACTCTAATAACGCAATTATTTACTTTTTTAATTAGAAAAAGATAATAAATGAGGTTGTTAGATGAGAGAGAAAATACAATATTTTCTTTTTCCTAAAACGCTGCAACCCGATTGATAGTAAAAACAGTAGTCGATATTCATTCAAAATATTATGATATTCACGTACTTTTTAAATCGATATTCATAAAAACAGTAGTCGATATTCATTAAAACAGTATCGATATTCATAGTTTAATTCGCACATGATGATTATCGGTTATAGGAATTAGGCGATATTCATACAAACTGTATTAATATTCGTGTGTTAATTTCAATCTTTTGGATTCGATTCGTGATCTTCGAAACTTTTTCTTTGTATTTGGTGAATATCGCATATCCAATTTTGAATAACCTGGTTGATTGTAAACTGATTATGATGAGATGATATTCATGTACAGCGCATACATATTCATGAACCATAATAGCGATATTCATACAATATTTTATGATATTCACGTACTTTATACTTTGTACGCATAGTCAATATTTTATGATGGAATGATATTCATGTATCGAGTATAAATATTCAAGAACAATAATATCGATATTCATACAATATTAATGATATTCACGTTATGTGTACGCATATTCATATCGCTTTAGGCGATATTCATATAAACTGTACTGATATTCATATCACTTTAGGCAGATTGATATATCAAGAAGAAACCAATATGCAACATCCCTCTTCTTCATCGTGTTAAAGACTCTACGAACCAAATCAATCGAACTTGGAGCAGCATTCCCAACCAAGCAAGTGGAGTACATATTCAACAAGGAATTAAACACAATCCTGCTAGCAAAGATGTTAGAGCGGAGCACATGGGCATGCACAGCCTTACCAGCTGGCAATTAAAGTGTATCGGCGCAGGCCTTGAGAATGGAGGAGTAGGTATAGGAGTCACAGCCCGTGGATGGAGTATACCTCATACGAGAATAAAACGAGAGGGCTTCACCGGGCATCTTGTTGCAAATGAAGCTGATGATGATGGTGTTCCATAGGACAATGGTTGGGTGGGGCAATGCGTCGAACAGTTGGCGGGCAACGTGAGGCTGGCCTTCTCCTTTTATTCTCAGCCTACATTCCAAAAGCAATCGAACCATGAATTTCCACCCAAAGTTAGACCGTCTGTTCAAAATTCAGCAAAACCGGGAAATAGAAACTGAAAACCCTAGAAACATAAACTGAACAATAAAAATACCTTGAGCTCAATGTGAACAACACGACAGAGGATCTTAGGAGGAAGGTTGAAGCGGGGAATCGTCTGGTTCAGCTCCTGATTCGTTGATGCCTCCAACTGGGAACAAAATCAGATAAGAAGGAAGGATTTGACCGGTTAAAACTGGAAACAACAAAATCAAACAAGAAACAGCAAAATCTAACAAATCAAAGGAAACATGAAATCCAATTGATTTAAATTATGAAGAATTACTTGCTCCATGTGGCCTTGCGGGAAGTCGTAGACCAATCTGCCCAAAGTGATATGAATATCAGTAGTAGACCAACCTCGTCGGCGACCCACACCACAACCTCGTAGATCCGGGCCGATGAGACCGATCTCGTAGATCTCGGATGACGATGCCATATTGGGGAGGTGAAGAAAAACCGCTCCACTGCCGAGCGTAATGCGAGAGAGAGGTTATGAAAGGGGAAACAAATCAGGGAAAGATTTGGGATTAAAACAAATCCCACAAATTATGCTAATTGAAAAATTGTATGTGGGTGAATCCACTAGCCTATTTTGTAACTTTTTAGATTAAATCATGACCATCAATTTTATTCTCATCTAACGCTCTAGATTAATACTTCCGTTTTATCATAATTTTCCGTTTCACTAGAGCTTAATTCTATATATATAATAGGTGTCATTAACCAAATATTAATTTTTTTATACCATTACATATTTGATTAATGAACTGAAAACCTATAAAGGGATCCAAGACAGCAATATTCTGCATACACAATAATACAAATCCTGTACCAAGATGATAAAAAGTATTACAAACTGTCAACAACTTTATTCCAAAATATAAATGGGCCGGGTTGTTAGTAAATGATGATTTAATTTAATTTCCTTTTAATTTGGAGAGATGGGTGCCCTTGCCATAATGTTTTGGGTTTGATTCAAGTAGTGGTGTTAGGTTAAAGGTAAGGTTTTCTGAAGATGGCCACTGTTATATGTTCTTGGCAATTCAAATGTAGTAGCTCAATGGTGGACAACAATGCAACTCTTTTGTCTTGTCATTCTCCTTTTAGCGGTCTAATCTATTTCAATCTTATTCTATTATTTAATTGGTTGGATCGATATCAGTATTATTATTTAATTGATAAAATTGTTTTAGCCGAATTTAGAAACGAGCCGTCAAATTATAATGGGGTGGAATATGGAGAAATGGAAAGTTTTGGGCGCCATTTAGGGTCCATTTGAAATCCCAAATAAGAAATAAAAAAATACATTATTTTGTATTAAATAAGGTATTTAATGTAAAATAATATAATTTAATATAATTTTCTGAGAATTCAAACAAATCTTTATTTTCTAAATTAATGATGATCCAATACATAACTAGTGTAGTACTCATACCTTGTACATGTGAACTTAAATTAATAAACTCATCAATAGTCATATAGTCATTCATAATTAAATTAAATTATGTTATATTTAAGTCGTTTTAAGAAGAAAAAAACTCTTATTGAAGTTGTTTAAGAATTATACAAATGAAAGATTGAAATAACATAAATTTGTTATTTAAAAGCAATATGTTCAACATTTTATTGTTAATTATATAACTTGTATAAATATATTATATTTTATTCATATATATTCTCGTATAGTTATCCTTTTTATTTTAATCATATAATTATTTTCATACACAAGATATTTTTGTTGAAGTCGTACGTATTCCACTACCATTTATCGTGTATTTTCAATAAACTATATATATTAACATAAAATATTAAAATTATGTCAATATTTTTATTATTAAAAACTATAAGTCACAATATTAGTTAAACATAAATATGTGTACTTATAACAAAATTCTAGCTTTAAAAGTGATATGTTAAAATTTTATATTAAAAGTATATTATTCAAAAATATGAAAATATCAATCATATTAACTCAAAAAAGAAAAAAATTAATGACTAATTGTAAATCATTAGTCTAAAAAACATCAAAAAAATTTGAAATACAAAAGAAGGTTATTCTTATTTGTTATGATGAATTTATTTAGATATATATTTATATTTAACGAAAATAGAAATAAGTTATTAAATTGAAAATGTTTAGGTAATTAAAATATACATTAAACAGTTAATGCTAATAAAATTTTATATCGATTTTCTAACCTATGCCTTAAGGGCACATGTTAAGAATTCTCGTTTTAGAAATTGTTCCCTAAAAATGAATGCTTAAATCCTTTTGTAAAATATTAAAATCCCTAATAAAATTACACCTAACAAAATCCTTCTAAAATTAAGTGCTTAACGTATGCCTAAGGCATAGGTTAGAAAAACCGCTTTTGTATTTAACATGTTATTAATTATTTTGTGGTGTAAAAATCATCATTGGAGTAGTAGCATAGCTAATACTACGATTTATATCGAAAAGAAGAGTGAACCTATGTAAGACTAAATTGATATGTTCTTAGAATGAGATTTGCCAAAAAAAATAGTGAGAATATGATGTATGTTATTTTAATAACATATCAATATTAGATTAAATGGAAATTGTTACATTTAACAATAAAAACTTCACTAATACTGTATATTAAATTGAGAAGTTTGGTTGGTAAAATCGAATTTGATAATCTGGTAAATAAAACATAAATAATGTAAGATATATTGATTTAAAATTCAGATGTTTGATTGATTAATATCAAACTTTGTTAATATCCATAATTTGACACATGAGTAATGTGAGTCCAAAATCGTTTTGGTGGTTCAAAAATAAATAATTTTAATATAGATATATAGATTTTGTAGATTATTCAACATAATAATAAATTGAAAAATCAAATAATAACACAGCAACAACTTTTTTTCTAAAAACACTCTCATAACTTTAAATGTGTGAGCTTAATAGATTAGGCATGTAAGGAAGTTCAACACTCCCTTGCAACAATTCCAAAAATTGGAAAAATCAACATATGTTTAAGGAATTGAGTCTCCATGCTAACTTCACTCGGCCCCGGGCCTATAAATTTAGGCCCTTACTTTTTAACGCATATGCGAAATTGCCTTTCAGCGCATATGCACCTCACGTAACGTGAAGAGATGTTCCACACGTAACGTGGAAAACGACTCTCCATGTTACGTGTGGAGAGGCTCCACACGTTACATGTGGAGCCTCCCCGGCTTTAAAAGCCAAGTTTCTTCTTCTTCCCCAACCTCTACCCTAAACCGCCGCTTGGATCAAAAAATTTCTCCCTTCCCACGTTACGCATCTAGCTAGTCTTCTCGTTACGCATCAACAAGATTCGCACGTTACGTAGATCCATATCCTTCAAAGGTTAGTAACATCCCAAATCTTGTTAATTTGTAATTAAATTTTTAAGTTTTTTTTATGATTATTGTAGATCCATATTGTTTTAGTGTTTTTGTTCTTGTATTTGTTGTTTTTGTGCAATTTTGAAGTAGTTATTTGCATTTTATGGTTAATTTTGAAGTAGTTATTTTGTATGAAATTGTAGAAATTTGATAGATTTGTATGAAAGGGTGTTTAGGGTTTTTGTTGCATTTGTATGAAATAGCCAAATGCAAGTGGTAGTTTTGTTGGATTTGTTTAAGAAGTGTTAGTTTTGTTGAATTGTGGTAAAATTTTGATGAAAAAATGCATCGCCGAAATCTGAAATGTAGTCGGAAATCGTCCCGGAAAGAGAAGTATCCACACGTAACGTGTGGATAATGCCCACACGTTACGTGTGGACGAGCTTCAAACATTACGTGTGGATACTGTCCACACGTAACGTTTGAATATAAATTTATTTGCGATACCCGAATTCAATTGTATAGTTTTAATTTTGTATTTTAGGTATACTCGGAATTGTATATGTTTGAGATAAAATGATTTATTGTTGTAGATGGAGCTTGGTGAGAGAACGAGGCGTAGAACCAGACGAAACCTCATCCGGGTTGCTTCGTTTCGGACTGAGGAGGAGGTAACCCGTAGGGTTGTGGGCGGTACTCAGGATGCTGGAGGATACGGGCAGGCGGGCAATGTTGACCCCCCTGTGTTCCCGTTTGTGCCATCATCATCGTTTCTTGTGGCGGGTGGTCCTGCGGACTCGGACCCGCATTTGTACCCAGAGTACAACGTGAGCCCGTTCCATGGTTATTCTAATACGATCGATCAAAATAACTATTATGGCCCTCAATTTAGTCCGCCGTCCCAGCAGAGCCATTACCGTCATCAAAGCCCGGCGTCCCATTAGAGCCCTCACCTCCATCAGAGCCCTCACCTCCATCAGAGTCCGCTGTCCTATCACAGCCCTCACCTCCATCAGAGCCGTCACATCCATCATCACAGCCCCATATATTATCAAGGCGGCGTAGATGATCAGATGGGGTACAACCCATAGGAGAGCTCGGGGCTCAACCCGAATGCACCTGATCCTATGGTAAGTAGCCTTAATATATGAAAATATGAGCGTATGATAAAAATGTAATTACTTATCATTTGTAAAAAAAAATGTAGGACGAGGATAGTCAGTCTTGGGCTCCAAGAGGTCAACCTGATTATACGGACGAGGAGCCAGAGGAAGCCACCTCTTCGCGGCCAAAACCTCCCCGAACGAAGAAACAGGGGAGATATGACCCTGAATTGCAGGTTAGAGTATATGGAGGTCCGGAGATTCCCGAACTTCTGAAGGGTTTTGCCAATCACGTGGCGTACACCCTTTACCAGCGCATTGTAAGTTGCATGGAAAACCTTATTCTTGTAATTTCACATTTTAATATAAATATGTCAAATCGATTGCTTACACTGGTTTAAAAATGCAAATATTTATAGCCTGTGCCACCGTTGAGGTTTCAGCAATGAGGCAAATAGACACGCGCATGGTGTTTGCAGTTGCAAACGCCATGGGGTGAACTGGCATCTAGATCAGGCATGTGTCATATTATGGATGTGATACATGAGCATGTGCACGAGACGCTGATTGGTGCGTTCGTTGAGCGTTGGAAACCTGAGACCAGCTTGTTCCACATGCCATGGGGAGAGATGACCATAACTCTCCATGACGTATTGTTGATCCTTGGGCTAAGCATCAACGAAAAAGACTTAGCACCTCCACGGGGTTGGCAAGAGCAGTTGGGTGTGACTGATTTGAAGAAGGCCATGGTGGCTGAGGCACATGGATTCTTTGAGTTGCCTGCTAAAGAGGTGACATCTGGTACCGTAACTACTGATACGTTCAGGAAGCATTGCAAAGAGCTGAATGACGAGAAGTGTGCGTCTGGGTACTTGCTGTACTTGTTGGGCTCTTGTCTCTTTCCGGACAAGTCCCAACACAAATTGCCACTCTACTATACGGCATTTGTGGATGATCACTCGTGCACCAAGGATTATGCATGGGGTGTTGGCGTTCTTGCCCACGTGTACCGCAGCTTGGGCGAGTGCACAAGAAAAGATGCGAGATTGACGTCCACGTGCTACACTCTGATTCAGGTATTTTTTTAAGGAAAAGTGTCAGGTGCGAAAACTTTTTATAATACAAAATACGAAAGCTTTTCAGCCGTTCCATCAATGCAAATCAAATGCTTCAAATCGAAAGCTTCAAATGAAACGCGCTTTTTAATTTTTTCTTCGCTCCAACTTTTTGCTCCAGCCTTCTTCTTCTCCAAATCTTATTTTTCTGATTCACATATTCTCTAAAATCTTAGTATTGAACATGGATCTAGGTAACCGATTGCTATTTTCGATTTCAGTACTATTTTCGATTTCGTTTTTGATGATCCATAAAACAGTAGATCTAGTTTTTTTTATTCATTTGCACTTCCTCATTAACCACTTTGACTTCTGTTTAACAGCTTGCACTTTCATCATATTCGCTTACACTTTTGTCATTTCGCTTGCACTTATTCATTATTATGATGCACTTTCTGTTCACTTGCTTGCACTTTACTTCGTATTCTCATGCACTTTCTTCCTATTGGCTTGCACTTTCTGTTATTTAATCTCTTGAACCTAAAGTGCAAGCATATAAGAAAAAAGTACAAGCAATTCAACACAATGTGCATTCGAATATACACAATGTGTAAGCAGAATAAACAAATGTGCAATGAAAACATAAAGTACAAGCATATAAGAAAAAAGTGCAAGAAAAAAAATACAAAGTGCAAGCGTATAAACACAAGGTGCATTCGAATATACACAATGTGCAAACTAATAAACAAAAGTGCAATCAGAAAACATAAAGTGCAAGCATATAAGAAAAAAGTGTAAGCAAAACAACACAAAGTACAAGGAAATAAACACAAAGTGCAAGCAAACATAAAGTGCAAGCATATAAACATAAGGTGCATTCGAATATACACAATGTGCAAACAGAATAAACAAATGTGCAATGAAAACATAAAGTGCAAGCATATAAGAAAAAAGTGCAAGCAAAAAATACAAAGTGCAAGCGAATAAACACAAGGTGCATTCGAATATACACAATGTGCAAGCGAATAAACAAAAGTGCAATCAGAAAACATAAAGTGCAAGAAAATAAACACAAAGTGCAAGTAAACATAAGGTGTATTCGAATATACACAATGTGCAAGCAGAATAAACAAATGTGCAATGAAAACATAAAGTGCAAGCATATAAGAAAAAAGTGCAAGCAAAACAAAACAAAGTGCAAGAAAATAAACACAAAGTGCAAGCAAACATAATAAAGCGCGTGTAATGACACACTCCATAGCGCGTATATATTTAATCGAATCAATAAAGCGTATTTTTCCTATGCTCCCCAGCCGTAAATCTGGCCACGGTGGACGGCTGAAGATCTTTCGTATTTTGTATCTTAACAGCCTTTCGCATCCGAACCGCGTCCTTTTTTTAATTATAAAAATTATTGTTTATACCAAATTTTATTGTTGTAAATGTAATTATTCAATAACATGGATTGCTTACGAAAATTGTCTTTCAGGCGTGGATATACCAATATTTCACCATGTTCAGACATGCAGAGAGTAGAGACTGAGACTCTGATCGTGCGGTCCCATACGCTCGTAGATGGGACCTTTCAGTGAAACCCAACCCAATGAGAAACTACAGATTGGAGCTCGATATGATGACTGTGGACATGGTAAGTGCATATATTTATGTTTAGGTTGATTGGATGCCGTTCGGTACGATTGATATTTTGCATCCTATTATGTTTAGGTTGATTTAGGTTGACTTTGATTTTTAATTATTTTGCATCCTATTATGTTTAGGTTGATTGGGAGCCGTACGGTACTATTGACTTTAACGATGCGAGCTTCGCTCCATCGCGCTTCCATGGAGTTATCTCGTGTCTTTGGATAACCGAGCCGTACATGCCAGACCGTGTGGTGATACAGTTTGCCCGTGTAAAAATCTTTTGAGGCTTGCAATGATTAACTGTCATCACCCTAATAATCTCCTTCTCTTCAGCGTTTGGTCGCCCAACTAATGCATGACCATACAAATTATCTTTGATCACATGATTGTGAGTTCCATGTTGTACATTGATCTTCCATGATCCCTTCGGCCCTTCTTTCAGCCTCAACATGAATGGACACCCACACTTCTTCGACTTTATGATGTCCCTCACTTGGTCAGCTTGTTTATGGATGTTTTGTCCATGCCTATCGCACGGTAACCAAGTCCCCCAAGGGCTCTATACGCGGAAGGTTTATTCCTCCCCTTTTTGATGCAGAACTTGTGACACATGGTAGTCTCCCGCACCCACATAAATGCTTCTTCTCTGGACTCCCAGATTTGGTCAGTTGTGAAGAACTCTGAATAATCAGCAGAGACGAAAACATCATCTTCTGGTGGTACACTAAACTGAGGCTGTGTGTGTAGGGATGGAAAGCAAAATTGTGGGTTAGCAGAAGCCGAATTCTTAGTCTCTCCATGAGATAAAGATGCTTCTGGAGGCAGACAACTATAGTCAAACGATCCAAGTGAGAAAGATGGTATATCATCTGGTGTTTTATACTCAGATGGTGTGTTCCATTCCGGCAACGGTTGATGAGGTGTTTCCCAATCAGAAAATGATTTTTGTGGGGTGCTCCAGTCATCGAGGAAAATATTGTTTAACCCCTCGTACAAATAATAGTTCGCCTGCATACACATGGAATCGTCTCATTAAGGAAGCATTCTTAGACAAGAATTTAAAGACACAGTTTGTGACAAACCGTGCCCTAAACCGTGCCCTTTTACAGAAGGCACAGAAACCGCCAGAATCTGGTTGTGGTTTCACACGTAACGTGTAGACACGCTGTACACGTTAAGTGTGAAACATGGCCACATGTAACGTGTGAACCACCATCTGGCACATGTTCCACACGTTACGTGGGGACATCTTTCACACTTAACGTGTGGAACTGTTCTTCAATGTAACGTGAATCTCGCTTTCTTACACATGTATCCCTCAAAATCTAGCATGTGAAACTTGGTTAAACCCTAAACAACAAATATCATGTCTAGTTTTCTAAACCCTAAACAACTAAAGCTCAAAACTTTGAACATGTCCAAAACAAAAAATGAGAACTTTAACTTTAAATAACGAAAATTACCTCATTCGGAAGTGGATCCTCTTCGACATTGTAGTTCCAATAATCATTGTTGTTCATATTGTCCATTTTTTTTTACAAAAAATGAGAGTGTAAAACACAAATTTTTTGGTGTTTGAAATGAAGTGTTTAGGCTCGAAATTGGGGCTTAGCCGGGGAAGATGAAGAGGGGACCATTAATTCAGTTAGGTGGGGACAAGACGGTTAATTCAATGCGTTCTACAATAGACGAAACCACACGTTACCTGTGGGTATCTACCACACGTAACGTGTGGAGTTAATTCACACGTAACGTGGTACTTATTTTTCCATTAAGGGTTTAGGGATTTAGGATTTAGGGTTTATGGTTTATGGTTTATGGTTTAGGGTTTTGAGGTTTAGGATAAAAGACTCGTGAATACAACTGTATACAACTATATACTACAGTTGTTTATTAGCTGTCAAAAATTTGTCAATCAGATTTCTCCTTTTTGAGGCTGGTTATTAGCTGTCAAACACATTGCCTTTTCACTATATAAGAAGCATTAGAGTTGTTTGTTCACTACAACAATTACAACACAAGCGACGCCTGAAGATACATTTTTGGGTAAGCTTCTTCTTTCAGTTTCTATTGATTTAGTAACCCTAATTTTTTTATATTAATGGATTCATGATATGACCTCACCTACCATGACAGCTGCAGACGAGGAGGAGGCTATGAGTCTTAGGTCCTCAGGTCCCATTACTAGAGCACGAGCCAAAGCTATTCAAGCTGCGACTCAATCACTGGTGACCAGACTCGTAGCAGGTCATGGACGTCCAACTACAGATGAGGGATCCATTCTGAGTTTAGTGACAGTTGGGACGTCTACACAGTCTGCAGAGATCCCGGATCTCACAGATTAGAGATATTGATCGCTATTCGCCTAGTTATCAATATTTCTGATTTATGACATTTTTAGTTTTTAGTCCGGATATTATTTATTATTATTTTCAGCATTTTTAAGGGAGTTTAGGAGGTCATTTCTATACTTAGAATGACCAGCCCCCTTAGAGTTATTTTTAGAGTTTTATTTGTTTTATTTTTAATCTTTTTGGTTAAGGAAAAGGAAGAGTCTTCCTTTTACTTAACCTAGCTTTGTAGCCCCCTTTCCTGGTACGTTGATATTCATAACTTTATGTTGAGAGAAAACCTCCATTGAAGTTCCTTCAACGTCACCTTGAATCACCTAGTTGAGCTTGCTCCTTCGTCATTCTCACATCAAATCCTTTAGATCTAGGTCGAGCGTGCTCCCTTCATCTAACCCGCCTCCAAAACCTCTTCTTTCCATCATCATTCAGTCCGTCCACCATCACCCTTCATACGGACTGCATCATCATCAACTTCACATCGCTTCCGCAATCGCTTCCGCTTCGTCGTCGTCTTGCAATCTCCATCAACGCAGATGCCTATTCAAGGAGTTGCTTCGCCCCACTACGGATTCATCACGATCTCATCCGGGACTTGAGACCTTCTTCATAGCAAGGTCACATCAACTGGTATCAGAGCAATTGTTGTGTGTAGGGGAGAAGATAAGAACTCTAAAAATCAAGCAAACGATTTTTTTGAGGACGAAATGCACTAGAGCAGTGAAGAACTAGAGAAAATCACCCAATTTTTGGTTAGAATCAATTCGGTTTTGAAGGAAAAAAAAATGTCAAATTTTTTTTTTGACTCTAAAAACTGAACTGAATAATAACAATCAGAATTATCACGAAAAAATGCAGGGAAAAAAAAATTTGAAATTTTTTGACACGAAAATAAGGTTGTGATAAGCAAGGAATCGATTCGACTTACATATTCGAAGGCTCTAATGCCAGTTTATGTGACCTTGCTATGAAGAAGGTCTCAAGTCCCGGATGAGATCGTGATGAATCCGTAGTGGGGCGAAGCAACTCCTTGAATAGGCATCTGCGTTGATGGAGATTACAAGACGACGACGAAGCGGAAGCGATTGCGGAAGCGATGTGAAGTTGATGATGATGCAGTCCGTATGAAGGGTGATGGTGGACGGACTGAATGATGATGGAAAGAAGAGGTTTTGGAGGCGGGTTAGATGAAGGGAGCACGTTCGACCTAGATCTAAAGGATTTGATGTGAGAATGACGAAGGAGCAAGCTCGACTAGGTGATTCAAGGTGACGTTGAAGGAACTTCAATGGAGGTTTTCTCTCAACATAAAGTTATGAATATCAACGTACCAGGAAATGGGGCTACAAAGCTAGGTTAAGTAAAAGGAAGACTCTTCCTTTTCCTTAACCAAAAAGATTAAAAATAAAACAAATAAAACTCTAAAAATAACTCTAAGGGGGCTGGTCATTCTAAGTATAGAAATGACCTCCTAAACTCCCTTAAAAATGCTGAAAATAATAATAAATAATATCCGGACTAAAAACTAAAAATGTCATAAATCAGAAATATTGATAACTAGGCGAATAGCGATCAATATCTCTAATCTGTGAGATCCGGGATCTCTGCAGACTGTGTAGACGTCCCAACTGTCACTAAACTCAGAATGGATCCCTCATCTGTAGTTGGACGTCCATGACCTGCTACGAGTCTGGTCACCAGTGATTGAGTCGCAGCTTGAATAGCTTTGGCTCGTGCTCTAGTAATGGGACCTGAGGACCTAAGACTCATAGCCTCCTCCTCGTCTGCAGCTGTCATGGTAGGCGAGGTCACATCAATTCATGATATTTGTAGGAAACCAAACACTACAACAAATAATGGTATCTTCATCCAAATCATCAACAAACGCAGATAGGCTATGCTATTGTAATTTGAAAGCCGTTGTCCGAACTTGGGATTTGCAGTGGAACTACGGAAGGAGGTATTGGGGATGCCCAGAAGTGGGGTGTCGTTTTAGGGAGTGGATTGATCCAATGTACGAGGACAGGGCACACGCGGTTATTCGACAGCAATGGCAGGAAAAACAAGATCTTGTTAACAAGATCTTGATAACATTCGTAGGTATAACTTCAATCTACTAAATCATATACATCGTAGGTGATTAATGTCGTATCTTTTGTGTAATGTTGTTTATGTACTATCAACCTTTGTAGGGAGCAAGCAAATTTAGTAAAGCAGAGATATCATATGAAGCGAACGTTTACCAGAGACTATCCTAATTTCTTCAAACGCTAAAGCAGTGTCATATATTTTCTCTAATTTTTTCTAAGTTTATGATCAATTTGTATTCTTTTCTGTATTGTGTGCTAAATGTGGTTGTAGTCAATCAACATAATGAACAATTTGTTTTGTCTTCTAGGTTGATGATAATTTTGTATTGTTCTTATAAAGATTAGAAAAAAGTTGGGCTACATAATGGGGGTAACCCTCCCCTAATGCCTATTTAGAAACAATAGTATGGTTCATACACAACATTAAAACACAAATAAATACTACAAATGAAATACCCCAAGTAAGTTGATAATGGCATAATGGTAAATTAATTAGGGATTTACTTAAAAATGGAGAAATGGAAATTTAGGGGATAAAGATCAAATTTGGGATTTGGTTTAAAATGAGAACAAGGGGTGTGCACTGTGCAGAAGGGAATTCATCCCCTTCGTTTTATCCCCTTCGTTCCATCTCCTTCGTGAAGCTCCCGCTGAGCAGCTGTGCTCCTTTCGCCTCCTCTGCCCAGCTGAGTCTCTTCCTCCAATGAACCAGAACCCAATCGCCGCTCCTCTCCTCTGCTGTCCGCTGGTGTGCTGTTGTCCTGTCTGCGACACTTCAGTATAATTGTAAGAACGTTTTGCTCACTTATTCTTTTGGTCTGAAATTTTGAGGAGGTAAACTAGACTCGTATATCTAACTCCTCGAGTTGGAATCATCGCATTCGGAGTCCCGAGCAGGGAGAACGAAATTGTACAAGTCGGAGACTGTGTTGGTTGCTGAAGTTCTGCTGTGCGTAAGCTGAGCTGCTTCTGTGCATCCACTGCTGCTGAAGTGCTGTAGCTGGTGGCTGGAATTCCTGTGATGAAGAGCCCTTCCCGGTGGCTTCCGTTTGGTTATCAACAAGGTAAGCTTAGGGGTTTTGATTTGAAATTTTAGGGTTTGGTATTGATGATTTTTGGGTAACAGATTTTTGTTGAAATTGGGCTGGTGTTCAGCAGATTGGAGTCTGTTATGGACTGATTTCGTGGTCCTTGTGCAAGTGCAGCGAGCAGATGAAGGTTTGAGTTGATTTGTGTGGGATTTTGCTAACATTGGAGATTTGGAGGTATTATGAATTTAGGGTTTGAATTTGGGGGTTTTATTGGTTGTGGATTGGTATGAGTTAATTAACGCCAGGGTTTTGCTCGGATTGATTTCGCAGGTTCGTTCGAGTGGTTTGGAGACCTCTGGGGTCGTTGCGGTTCGACTTGAGGCAAGAGGATCCTTGCTAACTTATATATTTTTTATAAATTGATTTATGCTTAATTTATTTCATAATTAAGTTTACCGTTGCTTGGTTGAAATGGGTAAGTGTGCGTGATAGTAATTGTCTGGTATCGTGATTGATTAAATGTGGACGCGATAGTCAATTGTGACTAAATATGATTGATTGTTGTAAATAGTGTTGTTGGATTAAATGGGTGTGTGTGTTGAATGTGTGTGTGTATGTTGGATTGAATGGGTGTGTGTGTTGAATGTGTGCATGTGTGTGTTAGATCGTGTGTGTGTGTTGGATTGAATGTGTGTGTGTGTTGGATCGTGTGTGTGTGTGTTGGATTGAATATGTGTGTGTGTGTGCGTGTGTTGGATCGTGTGTGTGCGTGTGTTGGATTGAATGTGTGTGTGTGTGTGTTGGATTGAATGTGTGTGTGTGTTGGATTGTGTGTGTATGTGATTATGTGATATTTGATTGGTTGTCGTATGAAGTGTTTGAATTGGTGTCGGGTAGTGGTGGAATGTTGTTGGATGGTGAAAGTCTCATCCGGAAAGTGTGTGTTGATTGTCTCACCTTGGTGATGTGGGGGTGGAGACGGGGATGTTGTGAATTGTCTCACCTTGGTGATGTGGGGGTGGAGACGGGGATGTTGTGAATTGTCTCACCTTGGTGATGTGGGGGTGGAGACGGGGATGTTTTGAATTGTCTCACCTTGGTGGTGTGGGGGTGGAGATGGGGATGTTGTGAATTGTCTCACCTTGGTGATGTGGGGGTGGAGATGGGGATGTTGTGAATTGTCTCACCTTGGTGATGTGGGGTTGGAGACGGGGATGTTGTGAATTGTCTCACCTTGGTGATGTGGGGGTGGAGACGAGGATGTTGTGAATTGTCTCACCTTGGTGATGTGGGGGTGGAGACGGAGATGTTGTGAAGTGGTAATTGTGTGAAAGGGTTGCTTGCGTACCTGATTAAGTGGTTGTTTGAAGTGATATATATGTATATTTTAATTGTTTGTGATTGGTTGAATATGAGTTGAGTTATCTTTCTTGGTTGCTTGGTCAGATATGGTGATGACTAATATATATTGATTATTGTTGTATTGATTGAATGTTATGATGATGAAATGGGTATGTGCGTGTGATATGAATTGTCTTGTAGCGTATCTGATTAAATGTTGACGTGGTAGTCAAATATGACTAAAGGTGATTAGTGTATGTTGACACGTGTGTGTGTGTGTTGGATCGTGTGTGTGTGTTGGCTTGAATGTGTATGTGTGTGTGTTGGATCGTGTGTGGGTGTTGGATTGAGTGTGTGTGAGCGTGTGTATATTGGTTGTGTGTTGAATAGTGGTTGTGATTGTGAGTTTCGTGTGTTATAGTTGTTGGTTGTAACTGGTCAAGGTGGTAAATTCTGTTGGTATGGTTGTTGTTGGTAACTGGTGGATTGTGAAGGTTAATTGAATTTGTTGTGTAGTGCAATAGTGAGTTCACTCTAATTGATTAGCTGTGGTTGTAACTCAGTCGTAAGATGCGTATGTGCATAGAGTTGTTGTTTGAGGTATTAGTAATGGAGAGGAAGTTGGATTGGATCGTTCTTTTCATTTATGCTTGTAATGAGTTGAGGTTGGATGGAAGAGATTAGTATCGTGTAGAATTGGATAAGATTGAGTATTGGATGATTATGTGATAGAGTGTGTTTGTGTTTAGGCGTGTATTTTATGTTGATTGGTCGGTTGATATGGTATATATTGTATGTATATATTGTATGATATGTTGTTGTTTGGTATTGTTTGATTGTCGTGATAACTCTATGGTTTTGAAACTGTTTTGGCTTGGCTAGTCTTGCCATAGTCTTTCAAAAGACTGATCAACTGCGGTTTACGTGCCACGGTTGGCTGGGGTATCGGGTCCCCCAGTCAATCAGGCTTTGCAGATTTAGCGCCAGCAAGGAGGATCCTGATCACCGTCGGTTTGGAGTCGAAGGCTTTACTCTTTTGGTTTGGACTTTGACTTGGTTGTGCGTGTCGTTTTGGTTTTGGACCTTGTATGTGTCGAACTTGTTGTATTGGTTTTTGGTTTGTAAAGTATTGTATTTTCTGTAGGTTAAGTTTGATTGTGGTTTCAAACTCTGGCAGGTTTTACAGGTTGTACAGGTTTTCCGCTGTGCTGCTTTTGATATATATGGGTTATGTTTCGCAAATTTTTATTTCACCCGCCTTATAGTCCTTCGGGACTATGACACTGTAGCACCTCTGGCCCGGGGTGTTACAGAAGTTGGTATCAGAGCTTTCTTTTCAAAAATGTGTTCTTTCCGAGTTTTAAACTTGAGAATTTTTATTCGTTGTGGTTGTGAACGATCGGGTGATCAGGAATCCTTGCTGTCAACCGTAGTGGGTTGTGTTGGTAAGTAAGTATTGGTTGTTTGTGATGTTTTGTGCTAATGTTTGATATATTTTATATGTGATGTTTTGAGTTGTTAAATTATATTTATGGTGTGTTCCCTGGTAAGTGGGACGTGCTAGAGGTTTAAGGAGTGTGGGTGTGGTAGAGGATGAAGCCGTTGGGCTTGTCGTCAAGAGGTTGATGCAGCTAGTCTGATAATTGATGATTGATATGAATTTGTTGTGTGTTGCTGTTATTGTTAGGGTTGAGAAAGACAGATTGGGCACTTTCAGTGATGGTTGTATGTAGAGATGAAACTTTGATGGTGAAGTATAGCTGTAAATCCTTGCGTATACTGATGAGTGCTGATCAGGGAGACTGTTACAGTTGATTTTGATCAGACTGTTGATGTTGGAAGCAGTAAGAAGCAGAGAACTCGGTCTGCATATGAAAAAGTGGGATTTCGCGACTATGGGTTTGGTTGAGTTGAGAAGTAGAATGTGCAGGTTGCTTCAGGCATATTGTGGCTGGTTACGTAAGGCTAAGAATTTTTGAATAGAACGGGAAATGTCAGGAGAGAGTTTCGAAGAACTCAGGAAGTGTTTGATTAGTGTGTCAGTGTTGGTTATACCGCAGGGAACATATATGTTTGTTCTCTTCAGTGATGTGTCTAAGCAAGGTTTGGGTTGCGTTTTGATGCAGAATGGAAAGGTCTTTGCATATGTTTTTTCGATAGCTCAAATTGTATGAGAGAGAATTGATCATGAAATACAGATGGTTGCTAGAATTGATTGAGGATTATAAAAAGATATTGTTTATCAATCAGAAAAGGGCTACTGTGGTAGTTGATGCTTTGAGTAGGGAGTTAACGCTCGAGTATATGGTTGCTTGCCTGACAGTTTTGTCGGATTGCAACTGGAATGGTGATGAATGAAAGTGAAAATGGTTCGGGAAAGAGCAGATACAACTGAATGTGATGGAATGTTGAGTGAAGTATGCAGTCAAATTGCCCAGGGAAGAGTGCAAGAATTCTTGTTTATGAGGATGGAGTATGGTGACTCTGAATCAGTTATGTGTGTTAACTGATAAAGAAATTTGAGAGTTGATTCTCAAGGAAGGTTATTCTTCGGCAAGTTCTGTATATTCTGGAATCAGTTATGTGAGGCAGTTATCCGCCCTATTTGATCTGAGTTTCGAGGACGAAACTATTGTAAGGGGGGGAGAATGAAATACCCCAAGTAAGTTGATAATGGCATAATGGTAAATTAATTAGGGATTTACTTAAAAAGGGAGAAATGGAAATTTAGGGGATAAAGATCAAATTTGGGATTTGGTTTAAAATGAGAACAAGGGGTGTGCACTGTGCAGAAGGGAATTCATCCCCTTCGTTTTATCCCCTTCGTTCCATCTCCTTCGTGAAGCTCCCACTGAGCAGCTGTGCTCCTTTCGCCTCCTCTGCCCAGCTGAGTCTCTTCCTCCGACGAACCAGAACCCAATCGTCGCTCCTCTCCTCTGCTGTCCGCTGGTGTGCTGTTGTCCTGTCTGCGACACTTAGTATAATTAAAAGAACGTTTTGCTCACTTATTCTTTTGGTCTGAAATTTTGAGGAGGTAAACTAGACTCGTATATCTAACTCCTCGAGTTGGAATCATCGCATTTGGAGTCCTGAGTAGGGAGAACGAAATTGTACAAGTCGGAGACTGTGTTGGTTGCTGAAGTTCTGTTGTGCCTGAGCCGAGCTGCTTCTGTGCATCCACTACTGTTGAAGTGCTGTAGCTGGTGGCTGGAATTCCTGTGATGAAGAGCCCTTCCCGGTGGCTTCCGTTTGGTTATCAACAAGGTAAGCTTAGGGGTTTTGATTTGAAATTTTAGGGTTCGGTATTGATGATTTTTGGGTAACAGATTTTTGTTGAAATTGGGCTGGTGTTCAACAGATTGGAGTCTGTTATGGACTGATTTCGTGGTCCTTGTGCAAGTGCAGCGAGCAGCTGAAGGTTTGAGTTGATTTGTGTGGGATTTTGCTAACATTGGAGATTTGGAGGTATTATGAATTTAGGGTTTGAATTTGGGGGTTTTATTGGTTGTGGATTGGTATGAGTTAATTAACGCCAGGGTTTTGCTCGGATTGATTTCACAGGTTCGTTCGAGTGGTTTGGAGACCTCTGGGGTCGTTGCGGTTCGACTTGAGGCAAGAGGATCCTTGCTAACTTATATATTTTTTATAAATTGATTTATGCTTAATTTATTTCATAATTAAGTTTACCGTTGCTTGGTTGAAAATGGGTAAGTGTGCGTGATAGTAATTGTCTGGTATCGTGATTGATTAAATGTGGACACGGTAGTCAATTGTGACTAAATATGATTGATTGTTGTAAATAGTGTTGTTGGATTAAATGGGTGTGTGTGTGTATGTTGGATTGAATGGGTGTGTGTGTGTTGAATGTGTTCGTGTGTGTGTTAGATCGTGTATGTGTGTTGGATTGAATGTGTGTGTGTGTGTTGGATCGTGTGTGTGTGTTGGATTGAATGTGTGTGTGTGTGTGTGTGCGTGTGTTGGATCGTGTGTGTGCGTGTGTTGGATTGAATGTGTGTGTGTGTGTGTTGGATTGAATGTGTGTGTGTGTTGGATTGTGTGTGTATGTGATTATGTGATATTTGATTGGTTGTCGTATGAAGTGTTTGAATTGGTGTCGGGTAGTGGTGGAATGTTGTTGGATGGTGAAAGTCCCATCCGGAAAGTGTGTGTTGATTGTCTCACCTTGGTGATGTGGGGGTGGAGACGGGGATGTTGTGAATTGTCTCACCTTGGTGATGTGGGGGTGAAGACGGGGATGTTGTGAATTGTCTCACCTTGGTGATGTGGGGGTGGAGACGGGGATCTTGTGAATTGTCTCACCTTGGTGATATGGGGGTGGAGACGGGGATGTTGTGAATTGTCTCACCTTGGTGATGTGGGGGTGGAGACGGGGATGTTGTGAATTGTCTCACCTTGGTGATGTGGGGGTGGAGACGGAGATGTTGTGAAGTGGTAATTGTGTGAAAGGGTTGCTTGCGTACCTGATTAAGTGGTTGTTTGAAGTGATATATATGTATATTTTAATTGTTTATGATTGGTTGAATATGAGTTGAGTTATCTTTCTTGGTTGCTTGGTCGGATATGGTGATGACTAATATATATTGATTATTGTTGTATTGATTGAATGTTATGATGATGAAATGGGTATGTGCGTGTGCTATGAATTGTCTTGTAGCGTATCTGATTAAATGTTGACGTGGTAGTCAAATATGACTAAAGGTGATTAGTGTATGTTGACACGTGTGTGTGTGTGTTGGATCGTGTGTGTGTGTGTTGGATCGTGTGTGTGTGTTGGCTTGAAAGTGTATGTGTGTGTGTTGGATCGTGTGTGGGTGTTGGATTGAGTGTGTGTGAGCGTGTGTATATTGGTTGTGTGTTGAATAGTGGTTGTGATTGTGAGTTTCGTGTGTTATAGTTGTTGGTTGTAACTGGTCAAAGTGGTAAATTCTGTTGGTATGGTTGTTGTTGGTAACTGGTGGATTGTGAAGGTTAATTGAATTTGTTGTGTAGTGCAGTAGTGAGTTCAGTCTAATTGATTAGCTGTGGTTGTAAGTCAGTCGTAAGATGTGTATGTGCATAGAGTTGTTGTTTGAGGTATTAGTAATGGAGAGGAAGTTGGATTGGATCGTTCTTTTCATTTATGCTTGTGATGAGTTGAGGTTGGATGGAAGAGATTAGTATCGTGTAGAATTGGATAAGATTGAGTATTGGATGATTATGTGATAGAGTGTGTTTGTGTTTAGGCGTGTATTTTATGTTGATTGGTCGGTTGATATGGTATATATTGTATGTATATATTGTATGATCTGTTGTTATTTGGTATTGTTTGATTGTCGTGATAACTCTATGGTTTTGAAACTGTTTTGGCTCGGCTAGTCTTGCCATAGTCTTTCAAAAGACTGATCAACTGCGGTTTACGTGCCGCGGTTGGCTGGGGTATCGGGTCCCCCAGTCAATCAGGCTTTGCAGATTTAGCGCCAGCAAGGAGGATCCTGATCACCGTCGGTTTGGAGTCGAAGGCTTTACTCTTTTGGTTTGGACTTTGACTTGGTTGTGCGTGTCATTTTGGTTTTGGACCTTGTATGGGTCGAACTTGTTGTATTGGTTTTTGGTTTGTAAAGTGTTGTATTTTCTATAGGTTAAGTTTGATTGTGGTTTCAAACTCTGACAGGTTTTACAGGTTGTACAGGTTTTCCGCTGTGCTGCTTTTGATATATATGGGTTGTAACACCCCCAAATTTAACCCCATTTGAAAGTGTTACTGCCGATGACCCCGGACGTAAACCCCGAAGTCACCCCAGGCTTTTCCGACGTCATAACTGACTTAAAACACAGTTACAATACTAAAATCGTAACTTTTATTAAACCACATGGTCGCGGAATTACACGATTCCTAAAACGACCCAAATTCATCAGAAATACAAAATAGCACAGCGGAAATCTTTTAAATACAACGACAAAACAACTTGTCAAAACAAAACACCGTTCATCTTCATAGTCGCTCTAGCCTTCTTAGATCTGCATGTGCCGAAACGGACGGAGGACACCCCCATGACGTTACCGATAAATAAAATACAAGAGTTAGTCTAATGAATAGACTAAGCAAGGGCTTCACCAATAATTCACACAAACACATCACAAGCAATTCCACATATCACGAATCACATCACAAACAGTTCCACATATCACAAATCACATGATTACAGCATATCTCTTATATTAGCGTTGATTCTAGCAGAATATACAACCTAATATAATATCAGATTTTAATTATTTCAAATTAATTCATAACCACTTGCCTGGAAAGACGAGCTCAAACAAAGCTTAAGAACGGGTTCCTGAATCCAAAACGGGGACAGATCTGGAATAAAAATCCCTCAAGCCAAACCACAAGACACACTCTCGGACAGCCAATACCGCGATCGCGACAGGTCGCGGTCGGTCGCGGTTTTAGTGCTGTGACAGTGGCTAGCTCGACAGCTTCCATGGCGGGAGAAAAATACCCACCTCGATTCAAGCTTCGTCTTGCATTTTAATTGATCACAAAGCACCTCTAAGCTTCACCTAACACCTTGGCAACCTTCTCCAACCCACGAAGCCTCTCGATTCAAGCCCAAAACCGAGCTCACAGCTCGAGCATCAATGGCGAAACAGGGGAAAACAGAGGAGAAAGAGAGAAGAAGAAGAAGAAGGGAGAAAGAAAGGGTTCGGTCTTCACCTCCTTTTATAGCCCAATTCCGACCACCTCCAAGGGGACAAAGGCGAAGGGCCACTTGGCCTGCCCAAAAAATATCCCAACCGAGCCAAAAATAGAGCTACAGTAACCGCCACGCGAGGAAGACGACCGGGTTAAACCGCCTCTGCAAAAGGCATTACCGCGATCGCGGCCGATCGCGGTGAATCGCGGTTGATCGCGTCAGGTCACGGTGAGTCGCGGTTTTAAGCCGACTTCGTTAATACTTATCCGAACTCAACTTGGGTTAATTTCTTAACTCCGGGTTAAATATATTCGTGCATCATCTAGCACAAACATCTCAAGCAATCACCTCGCACAATTACCGTGCACAAATATCTTATATAAATACCGTGCACAAATATCTTATATAAATATCTTGCACAAATACTTTACATAATTATCCTGCATATATTTGTGACACTCCAGGCCAAGCTAACACAGCTACCAAGCCACCACCCATCTTACATGATGCCGGTGCCGGTACTGGTGCCCGCCTGAGTCCACAATTATCCTACACGAATATCTTATATAAATATTTTACAACAATATCTTATATAATTATTTTGCAACGATATCTCATACAATTATTTCAACAATAACTCATACGAGTAAAGCTTAAAAATACCATTAAAAATTACGGGGTGTTACATGGGTTATGTTTCACAAATTTTTATTTCACCCGCCTTATAGTCCTTCGGGACTATGGCACTGTAGCACCTCTGGCCCGGGGTGTTACAACAAATAAACAATAGTATGGTTCATACACAACATTCATATACAACATTATAATGTTACTTAATAAAAAAACCACACGTTACGAGAGAATCAGATCCACACGTTACGTGTGGATCGGAACCACACGTTACATGTGGATCATAGCCAAACGTAACGTGTGGAACTATTTTTACCTCACGTAACATAGTGAGCCATGCCACACGTTACGTGAGGACCCTATGCGCTGAAAGGCAATTTTGCCTATGTGTTGAAAAGTAATCGTGTAAATTTAAGTAGTCGATCTTAAACCCATGGAACCATCCTTATTTTGGTTGACAAATTGACTCTGGAAACCAATATGCATGCATGTTACTAAAATTTTATTGAAGATTGTGAATCACAGTATGTTAGTTAGGGAACCGTAAGACTATTTTCTGGGTAGCGGAAATAATATTTCAGACAGGTAACGACAATACAACTTCTTAAAGAGGAAAACTCAATAAACCAAATAGTTGTATTGGGAAAAAACTCTCTAGGTGTTACCTTGGTAGGATTTCAAATGTCTACTTATATTATTAATCAAGTTGTACAATCTCGCAAGTCTTCTTTCCACCTAATCTCACACAGATCCTAGACTTCTAGACTCCAAGTATAATCAACTTAACAATAATTACAAGAACACAAGAAATCCTAAGCAAATACTCACAAAGTTTGTACCTTGTATCTCGGTCTCTATCTCCTAAATACTCTTGGCTGTTTTGTACCTTTCCCTAAGGTATAGACAAGTATGTATACTCATAGGAAAGGTGGCTTATTAGCTATCCTAATAACTCACAAAGTGCTATATAAGGTAACTAATAAAATATTTACCTAATCTATGCTCACACTCTAAAGTTCACTTTTTCCATATATAAAATATCTGAAGATATGTTAAACTCTTCCTATTTCTTCAAGCCTTGCAGCCAAAGAAATCGTCAAATCTTCTTTTCATATTTAACATTATTTCCAAAGTTCCTAGCGCAATCTTCTATGCATCATCGCATCGTTCATTTTGCGTTATTTCCTTTGTTCTTTTCCTTCTCAGTGCGCACATCACACTTTTATTAATTATGATCAACGTACGTCATTGTTCCATTGTTGACTCAATGTTCCTTACACTCATCTATTTTGTTTTTTCTCATGATTTTCATTGTTCCCTAATTCTTTCATCAAACCTGAAACTCATAGAAACAATATAAGCCATAAAACCTAAGAGAACGTAATTGTTCCCACAAAAATGTTTAAGCAGGCTGTTCATACATATTAAATTTGAGTGAGATCCTAACGTTGAACTTCTATGAGCTACTAACACCCCGTTTGAGAGCCCAATTTGTCCAAATTTCCACCTCTCTCACACTTACTCTTTCCATATATACGTCTCTCTCATGTAGTCACGCTCGAAATCCCAAAATTCTACTCCTGTGTGATAACAAATCAAAGCAACTCTAATAGCGATTTTTCCAAATCTTCAAGTCTCATTTATGTATGTCCTAAATTCAAGTAGTTTTGACAATTTAGTGAAAAATGGTTTGAGTTTCGGTGAGTCATTGGCCCCTTGAATCAATGTTCTAAAATTTTATATTTAAATTTTATATATTTATTCACATTTTTTTATATGTCGTCCATATTTTATTACTAACTTATTTTTTAATTGCTTACAAAATCTTACGATTTTACGATCCGATCCGAAGGTTCCCCTCTAATCTGATCCTAAAATCCCGGTTTTGATAACATTGCTTCATACATATCATGACTTCTTATCTAGCTAGCTAGCTTTTCTTGACAGATTAATTTCCCACAATATATAGTATATGCCAAGGCTATTAAAATTTTGATTGGAATCTACGATTCTAACAACTCCACAATTCAAGATAAGCGGAACGATTAGTGATTATAGCTAGAATTTTATTAGAGGTAGGATCTTAATTGATTAAAATAAAATGAGTAGAATCTTGTGTACGATTCAGATCCTACATACGATTTCAACTATTCTATACATATGACAATAACATTATACTATTTAGTATGAAATTGATATAAGTTATACACAATTAATTACAATTTTAAATCATGTAAATACTAATCATGTACGACACCACTAGAAAAGTTTAAAAAAAACACTATTCTATTATCATATATTGATATTATTAAGATTATGTCTCAATTCTAGTTAATTTTTGAAAATAATAGTACTTATCCAATATCTAATATTTATAATATTTTTGAACTTTATATTTAATATATTAGGTTATTACTACGTAATTTAGTTATAATGTAGAATCTTACAATTCACGATCTGATCTTACGATCCGATTTAAAAAACCTTTTAATGATCCGATTATAGAATTCCGATCTTGATAACCGTGGTATAGATGCACTCGAAATTATAAGGCAGCTGCTATATGAACGACATTTTTCGCCTATATACACGACAATCTGTACGCACAGAAATTGCGTACGCAATTTTTGTGCATACAAGTGAAAATACGTATAAATTGTAAGATTATACGTATTTTATTTTTTTTTAAAAAAAGTATAAATCGCTACGCATTACTTTAGCATACACTAAAGTAATGCGTAGAGATTGGGCCAGCCCATATTAGGGCCGTCCCAACTTCTAAACGCTTGCTCCTTAGGATTTTTGGCTCCTACGCCAGAATCTGGCGTACGCCGGATTAAAAAAAAAAAACCCTGGACACAACCAATTAAACAATAATTTTTTTTAATCTGCAGTTGACTCTAGTAATAGACATTTTCAAGTAATCAGGGTTACATGACAATAAATTCGTTTGTATCATGAGGTTTCAATATACTTTTATTCATATACGTTTCTCCACCAATTCGTTTGATATTAACTGTTTGTTATTATTATTCTCGAAAATCACATATAACTATGGTTATATCTTATAGTTATATCCAATTTGGTTATATCTTATAGTTATATAATACGGTTATGTTCTTTAGTTATATACTATGGTTATATCCTATAGTTATATACTATGGTTATATCTTATAGTTATCAATTTGGTTATATCTTATAATTATATACTACGGTTTTATTCTTTAGTTATATACTATGGTTATGTCCTATAGTTATATACTATGGTTATATCCTATAGTTATATACTATGGTTATATCTTATAGTTATCAATTTGGTTATATCTTATGGTTATATCCTATAGTTATATACTATGGTTATATCCTTTAGTTATATACTATGGCTATATCCTATAGTTATATCCAATTTGGTTATATCTTATAGTTATATCCAATTTGGTTATATCTTATGGTTATATCCAATCTGGTTATATCTTATGGTTATATCCTATAGTTATATACTATGGTTATATCTTATAGTTATATCCAATTTGGTTATATCTTATCGTTATATCCTATAATTATATATTATGATTATATTTTATAGTTATATTCAATTTGGTTATATCTTATGGTTATATCCTATAGTTATATACTCTGGTTATATCGTATAGTTATATCCAATTTGGTGAGTGCGGTTCCGGTGCGGAGCACTCTTTCCGTGCGGACGTGCGGACATGCACTATAGGGCCTTATTTGTGCACTTTAGAGCCTTATTTGTGCACTTTTGCAAAAATTTTGAAAAATGCTTGGAAAACAATTTGTAAAAGAAATTTTTTTTTTGAAAAAGTGCACAAATAAGACATTAAAGTGCACAAATAAGGCCCTAAAGTGCATGCTCCGCACGTCCGCACGGGAAGAGTGCTCCGCATATGATCCAAACTCCCAATTTGGTTATATCTTATGGTTATATCCTATAGTTATATACTATGGTTATATCATTAGTTATATATTATGGTTATATCCTATAGTTATATACTCTTATTATATCCTATAGTTATATACTATGGTTAAATCCTATAGTTATATACTATGGTTATATCTTATAGTTATATCCAATTTGGTTATATCTTATGGTTAATTCCTATAGTTATATACTATGGTTATATCCTTTAGTTATATAGTATGGTTATATCCTATAGTTATATACTATTGTCCTATAGTTATATCCTATAGCTATATACTATGGTTATATCATATCGTTATATCTTATAATTATATACTATGATTATATCTTATAGTTATATCCAATTTGGTTATATCTTATAGTTATATACTTCGGTTATATTCTTTAGTTATATACTATGGTTATATCCTATAGTTATATACTATGGTTATATCCTATAGTTATATACTATGGTTATATCTTATTGTTATATCCAATTTGGTTATATCTTACGGTTATATCCTATAGTTATATACTATGGTTATATCCTTTAGTTATATAGTATGGTTATATCCTATAGTTATATACTATTGTCCTATAGTTATATACTATGGTTATATCTTATAGTTATATACTATGGTTATATCCTATAGTTATATACTATGGTTATATCCTTTAGTTATATCTAATTTGGTTATATCTTATGGTTATATACTATGGTTATATCCTTTAGTTATATACTATGGTTATATCCTATAGTTAAATCCCATAGTTATATCCTATGGTTATATCTTATAGTTATATCATATCGTTATATCTTATAATTATATACTATGATTATATCTTATAGTTATATCCAATTTGGTTATATCTTATGGTTATATACTACGGTTATATTTTTTAGTTATATCCAATTTGGTGATATCTTATGGTTATATCCTTTAGTTATATACTATGGTTATATCCTATAGTTATATACTATGGTTATATCCTATAGTTATATACTATGGTTACATCTTATAGTTATATCTAATTTGGTTATATCTTATGGTTATATCCTATAGTCATATACTATGGTTATATCGTATAGTTATATCCAATTTGGTTATATCATATAGTTATCTAACTATAATATAGATGATATAACCATAGTATATAACTATAGAATATAATCAAATTAGATATAACTATAAGATATAATCATAGTATATACTATGGTTATATCATACATTATATTATATAGTTATATACTATGATTATATCTTATAGTTATATCCAATTTGGTTATATCCTTATAGTTATATCCAATTTGGTTATATCATATAGTTATATAACTATAAGATATATGATATAATCATAGTATATAATTATAAGATATAACGATATGATATAACTATAAGATATAACCATAGTATATAACTATAGGATATAACCATAATATATAACTAAAGAATATAACCGTAGCATTTAACTATAAGATATAACCAAATTGGATATAACCATAAGATATAACCATAGTTATATGTGATTTTCGAGAATAATAATAACAAACAGTTAATATCAAACGAATTGGTGGAGAAACGTACATGAATAAAAGTATATTAAAACTTCATGATACAAACGAATTTATTGCCATGTAACCCTGATTACTTGAAAACGTCTATTACTAGAGTAAAATGCAGATTTAAAAAAAAAAATTGTTCACTTGGTTGCACCCAGAAAAAATAAAATAAAATTTTAATACCTGTGCCAGAATCTGGCGTAGGAGCCAAAAATCCTAAGGAGCAAGCGTTTAGAAGTTGGGTCGGCCCTAATATGGGCTGGCCCAATCTCTACACATTACTTTAGCGTACGCTAAAATAATGCGTAGAGATTTATACTTTTTTTTTAAAAATAAAATACGTATAATCTTACAATTTATACGTATTTTCACCTGTACGCTCATATATTGCGTACGCAATTTTTGTGCGTACAGATTATCGTATATATAGGCGAAAAATGTCGTTCATATAGCAGGCTTCAATTATAATGGACAACCGTTCCCAATGATACAACTGTCAAAAATTGATGGTGGATTCTCCAAAAAACACAAATAACTGTTGACCAAAAAAACACAAATAATGATCTCAACGTTCATATTTTGTACAAACTAATTATTGAAAAGTCTGTGTCAAAGAATGATATTACATTAAAATTCGTTTCATATGATATAATATTTTCAAATCTACTTATAATTATTAAAATTGTAAGAGCTAAGTTATATGACATCTTCACATTAGATCATGTCTCTTTATCGTTACATGTCGTTATTTCTGTATTTCATATTATATTTTAATTATATTCAATATCTTTGATATAATTTGACTTTATTTTTAATATATATTATTTTACATGATTATTTTAATATGATTTAATTTCCTTTTAAGTATATAGAATATAAATAAATAATATATATAATTGAAGTACCAAGCTATATAAGATCTGTTAAACCATGATTCGAATCAAACCCGATGGGTTCAAAAGTTCTGGGGTTCGATCAATCCAATCCGCTGGATTGATTTGACCTGTTGTTTTACTTGTCAAATCCATTTATATTAATATTTTATAATTGAAATATTAAAAAATAATAATATTTCTTGTTACGAATAATCTAATTATAATATTGATCTTATTTGATTTGAAATATTTATGTCATTAATTTGATTATCAAAAGTATTTAAATAATCATAAAAATTGGGTGCTCTTGATCTGTCTTGTAGAATCCACACCAAATACATTATGAACCAACTTGATTGGCCCATACATTTTAATGAAGCGACTCCATTAACATGTTAAGTTGTACTCCCTCCGTCCCAGATAGAAGTTTCCAGTTTGACTGAGCACACTTGCCGATGCGAGTTTTGTATCGTTAATATCTCTAATTATATATTAATAAAAATTATAATTTTTTGATATTATCAAAGTACTCGTTAAAACGGATCAAACAAGACCCCACATGACTATGTTTTTTCTTATATATTGGAAGAAATCTCAAAGATTCTCTTCAACTATGAATAGTGTACAAAAAAAAAACGGGAATAATTCAATGGGACGGAGGGAGTAATATTTTCTGCAAATTAAGTGTATAGTCTTGCATATGATTGTACAATTGTGAATAATATAAATTCTTGTATTTTGATTAAAAAAAATTGTCTTTTGTTGAGATAATTATGCTTATTTTATAAGGGTGTGATAACTACCATAAATTTGGTTGCAACCAGTAGTAAATTAAATCAAATTTAATTAAGAGAAAAAATATTGATTGATGAGAAAATAAATCGATAAAATAATGCATTTTTGTGAATATTTTATTTTTGTTGAAAATCTCAATGAACAATCATATCATACTTCGAAAGTATAATTTTCAAGCAACAATGTTGGTCATACACTTTAATTTTCTACATGCTCATTATACAATGAGATACTATATACTCATTTAAATTTAATGAATATAGTTTTTTTTAATGTGTTGCGATATGACTATCAACAAGAGTCAGGATCAATCTCTTGCAACAATGAATTTGTACTTCTCACATTTTGTTTTCTTTCATTGTCAATTTATGTCACAACATCAACAATTACTAATAAAAAAAGGTTATATGTTTTAATATATGATAAAAATAAAAAATTATTATTATAATCAATATTATAAATTTTGTACAAGAAACGGATTCTAAGCTTAAAGGTAATAATTTTTCAGAGGTATATGGCAGACACTTTGCGATTCACCTGAAGATTAGTGTTTGATTTTTATGGGTAAGGAAAATCAAACAAATATATAAAAAGCCTAAATTCATATTCAGATTTATATGTTGATAAATATGCATTTGTGGTGAATCATGATCAAACAGTGCTCAATCGGACCCAACCACCATATCACACTAGACCAACCCAATTCTATTATCTTTTCCATTGTGTTTTGTTTTGTTTTGTATCTGGTTTAGTTAATTGAGAGAGATCTTTTCCATTTTCCATTTTTTATTGATTGTTTGGTGTGCTACATTGAGAGAGATGTTTTTAGAAGCTTTGATAATAAAGTTATTATGTAGTATTTTCAGAATATGAGAACCCGTAAACTGGATCTACCTGTTTTACCGCCGCAAGATATACAGTGACTCGATGATTATCTATTAGTAGTAATGAACTCTTTTATAGCTATATTTGTTTAATATTATATAGTTGGTTATTTATTAGTAGTAATGAATTCTTTTATAGCTACTTTTATTTATTATTTTATAATATTATTTTGGCCTCTTTTTTAAAATGTTCTGATTCCGCCACTAAGGATAATGAAGGTATGAAAATGCAGGGTGTGGGAAAACAGAGGCCGGAGACGTGCAGTCCAACACCGCCTATCTCCCCCACCCCCATGTGCTCTTCTGCTTTCTTTCAAATTTGAATACACACCCAACCCAACTCCAAGTCTCCAATCATTATCATTCATAATTCAGTGTATATCTTAATTGATTACTTCAGTTTTACACGAGGCATCCTTTGGCTGGAATGATGTTTCATCGAAACTACTAACATCACATGATATATGTTTTTCTTTGCCCATTCCAAACATCACAATAATTGACAACAATGGGACAAATTGCTGCTCAATATACTTATGTCAAAAGGGACATGGAGTTATTATCCTAATGGGAAGCCTTAGGGCATCACAATTGAAAAACTTTGAGTTTCTACAAAAGGAAAAAAGGAATATAGAGGGGATGTGTCATAAGAAATTAAGTTGGTTTAAGAGACTACAATAGAAATACCTTTTCAGAGCATTTTTAGTCATAACTAGGTCTTTAAGCCCGAGTCATGATGAATGTGTTAGGGAAATTTTTTTAACTATGTTTTATAATACATGTTTCATGATGGATGCGTTAGGATAAGTTTTTTATCTATGTTTTATAATACATGTTTTTTGTTATTTTAGTTATTATTAATTTATATAAATTTCAAAGGTGATTAACTCTTTTTCCGCAAATAGTAAATAAATCGTATAATTCATTTTATTATGTAGGCAATACTCAATATAGAGTAAGTACCACACTTTTTTATCATAATATATTAATATTGAGTTTATATGATTGTGTAGAATTCAGGTTTTGTCGATCCATAATGTATTTTTTTATTATGGAAATATCGGTGTATTTATAGCCATTTTTTGTTGTAATATACTATAGTTTAATTCATATGAAAGCTATATAGTTCTATATGTGATTTGAATGGGCTGGAAATGTTAATATTTTGTGTTTATATAATACGTGACATTTCATTAGTTTTGTTAGAATCTTATAACAAACAATAAATCACAATTTTTTAAAGAAGACGGATCACGCGCTTTGCACAGGTCGGTACAAATGTTATCATAGTTTGCTTGATATGTAAATGAATATAATATGTTAGTGTTTTAGCTATGTTAAGGTATGATTGTACGCATGAAGTGGTAACACATTTAAGTTTTCTATATTAAGGTCGCACATTTTTTTTTGTTTAGAATTGTTTGATTTGAATAAAATCCTCCCACAATAAAAACATAAATAGATTCAACAGGCTTAAAGAAACTTTTATAAATTTATATACGACAATAAAACATATACACAATATACATGTGCAATATATTATTCTTTTACAAATATGCTTTTTTAAAATAATTGAATGAACCATATCTCCAATATGAAATGAGAAACTCATGAAATTCATCATGTATAGCTACAAAATGGTTGAAAACATATATCTAACATGTTTGTAAACATATTTGTAAAAGTATTGGCCCAACCATTGGCTCATTTAAGCATACTATAGAAGGTCTTTGGACCCATTTAAACATAAAGTTGGTTTTGTCTTTAAAAGTTATCATTCAATGACCTAAAATGTTAACTTTTAAATATATATAGATATCCATAATTTCTTAACATTTTTTTTTTAAAAATAAAATATAGTGTCACAAAAATCAATGCCAAAAAGGTGATGAAGTATCATATATAAGATACTCAATTTTTTATTTACTCGAAATTTGTGACATCTTTTCTAGTTGTTGTTTTCTTAATTAGTTAAGATACCTGTACACAGTATCACTGTTTTGGGGCGAAAAGATCGGACGACCTAAATCGCCTTAGACGGGATAACTAGTCGATCGGGTGATAGAAAACAATCCAAACCAAATAGATAATAGACAAGCAAAGAGCAAATGCAGAATAGCGAAATGATTTTATTAGATAATATATTGATCGGATTGAATCGAGATACAACTTATCGTAATAAGGCAGAGTGACCTTATTGGATTCGACCGGTAATTCTTAGGTTGCGACCGGTGACGAATAAGCAGGGGTGATTGCTGGAGAGCTAGACGGGCAGTGAAAGTGTTGTTCTGTTTTGTTTCTGAACGAGAATGCTTGAGTGTGCATCGTTCTTGTATCCGTCCCCCTCTTATCTTCCTCTTCGTCCATATATGGTAAGTTCTTCGTGCCTCTGACCGTTATATTTCGATCTCATCCTTATCTTCAACGCCGGGATTTAATTACGGATATTCTGTCACTAATTGCTGCTATTATGGTGTTGTGTAAATGCTGTGGCCGTTGATCAATCCTGGCATTTAATGCTTGGCGGGATCTTCGCGATCTTGTCGGAGGACGTTCGACTAGAGAAGCCTCGTCGCCTTCTCTGGGTTTCTCTTCTGTTCTTCCGATCCGTCGTGGGCCTGGGCTTGTCTTGCTCGATCCACCTTCCAAGGGGACGTCAGGCCCAACAATCACCATTGAAAATCGTCTTATGATACATTCTCCTTTGCATTTTTTTTTTTTTGATTATGAAATGGAGAAATTCAAAGTCCATTGTGGATGCTCTTTATACTTGTATTTTCTTGAGTATTTTATGCAATTAAGAAAATAAAAACTAACAAAATTATCAGATTTTTTAAATAAATCAAAAAAGGAATAACTTAAGATGGTGCCCCCTCTACTTTTTACATTGATTTTAAAAATAATTTGACATCACTTTTTGTTTTTTAAATATCATAAGAAATTATGGATATCACCATTTAATATGCTTGTAGTTACTCGTTTCAAAAAAAACACAAGAACTATTATTTCTTCCATTGAGTCGCATGTAACTAACAAATACATACCTAACTAGCTATAATGTGCTGAATTGGTGGAAATGACATTACGTAACTATAATGTGCTGAATTGCTCCCTGGATCTTTCTCCAATGTAAACTTTAGTTTTTATATAGATCAATCAAAAAGCATATTAGCCTCTCGATAGATGTTTCAAATTCCATAATTTAAGACCTATTGGGATTAGATGTGGAATTTCAGAAAATTATTTTCTAGCATCTAACAAGGATCTCATGTATGAATCAATTAGAGATAGAATTACATATCTAACCATGTTACACAAAGGGATAACGAAAGGTAAAATTGTACTCTCTAATTTCAATTCGATAAGATTGGTAATTGAATTGGTGGAAATGACATTACGTAACTATAATGTGCTGAATTGCTCCCTCGATCTTTCTCCAATGTAAACTTTAGTTTTTATATAGATCAACCAAAAAGCATATTAGCCTGTCGATAGATGTTTCAAATTCCATAATTTAAAAAAAAGGGAAAAAAGCAAACCCAAAAACGCTCCCAAGGGGAGCGGCTGGCCCTAGCCTTGGGCTGGGTTATGCTGGTTGCTACGAGTTCCGACCTAACCCTTGCTCTGACCGAGTCTTGCTCTGCACCGAGCCCCTGCTCCGACCGAGCCCGCGACGCACCTTGCCACCGTTTCCGACCGAACCCTTTGCAAACCCCCAAAACCGCCATCGCCGGTTGCTGCAAGAGGCGGAGCTCCGATGTGCCGCGAGTGGCTGCCGTCGCTGGAGGCTTTTGGTGGGCCAACTCCTTGGACTCAACCTCCACCACCTGAACAGTGTCCTGGATCCGGATCATCCGCCCCACTGCGGCTCCATCCAGGGCGTCCTTGCTTCCCGCCACCGCGTCCGCCGACGATTGGGATCTCCGGAGACGATGCCGCCTCCGACCCTGCTCCTGGCTTCTACTGCTCTCGAGAGTGAAGCCCCGAGTTGGAGCCCAATGCCGTGAACGGAGGCGGTGCGGTGGCTTGGGGGCGTCAAATCTGCGTTGAAGTTTTCGTTAACAATGGTGGGTTGGGTGAGAAGGAGGTGGGGGATATCAGATATGCGTCTCCTTGTCCCAACCCCCGCCGCTCCGACCGAGCCCTTACCCCGCCGCTCCGACCGAGCCCCGCTCTGCACCGAGCCATCGCCGACGATGCCGAGGACAAGGATGGCCCGAGCTGTTACAGGTTTTCCTTTAGGTTTGATTGGAGATTGTTGTTTCGGTTCGAGATAAGATAGTGATCGTGTGATCCCTGGTGGTTTCTACTGACGAAATGCCTCTAGATTGTATCTTGTTTCTTCTTTCCGGCTGCTTCTTACGCCTTGTTGGTTTTTTCCAACCCATGTTTGAAGCCTTTCTCGTAGATTAAGCCTTGTTGGTTTGCTTGCTCGGTTGAGTCTGTTTTCTTGTTTCTTTGTTGTGTCTGTTGTTTTTTATTTTTGTTTTTCTGCTTGTCGTTGTTTGTTGGTTGTTTGCTCTTGTCGGGTGTTTCGACGCCGTTTGATCAGCCTCTCGAGTTTCCAGGTTTGGTTGTTCTCGATTCTTGAATTCTTACCTTATCAAAAAAAAATCCATAATTTAAGACCTATTGGGATTAGATGCGTATAAGCGGAATTTCAGAAAATTATTTTCTAGCATCTAACAAGGATCTCATGCATGAATCAATAGGAATCAATTAGAGGTAGAGTTACATACCGTTTGATGCGAGTTTGAAACGTTCCTGCAGGATTTCAGCGGAGATCGAAAGCCCCAAGTGTGACTTTTCTAATTGGTCCACACGAGTCTAGAATCTGAATCGCCTTTGATCTCGTCTGCTAGAACGACGAACGAAGAAAAAACAAACGAAGCTTTTTCTTGGAGTGGTTCGGCCGTCCTCATGAATTGGAGGATGAAAGAGTTATGTATTCTTTGTTTCTAAGAGAAACAATTAATTATATAAGATCTAATCTTATCATTATTTATGGATATAATATCTATATATTATTTCCATATATCTTCTAATAAGATACCTCCTTATCAAGTAATTATTAATGATAACTTTTATCTATTAATAATAAAAGCCAATCTCCCAATTAAAGCCAATGGGCCGAAATCCATGTCTCACATGGGCTTCCGGTTCGGTTTGACCCAGCCCGATAACTCTATGTGTGTGACCTCATAGGACCCGATTATTATAGCCATGGGCCTAACCCAATTAAGCCCATTGATCGTAGTTGGCTTCTAGCAAAACACTACGACCCCTAAAATTTCCGGATTGTAAATCTCCATTAATTGTCCTATTCCATGTTCGGTAATTGCACCTTTGATAAAAGGACACAATTCCTTCAATCTCCCACTTGTCCTTAAAACAAGTGTGCAATGTTAAATCCCTTTGTCTCTTAGTGTCTGATTTGATGATATGATGACATCCATATCTCCTATCAAATGCGTTTCTTGAACTCTTGAGTTTGAACTGTCAAATAACGGATGATTACAGATAATCCATCCGAGCATGGCCATGCATTTTTCAGTTCTCGCTCTTCAAGTGTCCGAGACACCATTCCTGTCCATGTATCACTGTATACATGAAGGAGGACTTCTCCAGTCTTGTATGACTATAGCTCCCACTCAACTTTTGACAATCTCAATCATTGTCTTTATAACTGCTTGTTACGGTCAACGTTTAACAGCGTCAAAGACATATCAATCATCAATAGAAACCATATCACACTCATGTTTGAGGAATCTACCAATCATGGTTTGACTTAAAACTCTTCAATCCCTTTTGGAGAGTCTTAAGGTGGGTCTTATCCTATATGTATCATCCATACATATCTATGTAATTGACTAGACATCTCCATGTCCCCATAGCCCATGAAACCTGGCGCTATCAGTCAATTTACAATATAGTCTTTAATGAAGTCATTTATGTCCTGGTTAATGACTTAGACTATGGACTCTGATTAATTCATAACTTCAGTTCACTTAATGGAGTTTCATTCACCAAATCACTTATGATGAGCCCATTTGCGAATTATAAATTATTTAGACATTTTATTTAATTCCAAGCAATAATCAAATAAGAATGAAAACTGTATATCATATAATCAAGCATAAAATGTGTCTGACATACATAAAACAAAGTTCATAATGTAAGACAATACAATCTCAAAGCCATTCTCCAATGTGCTTGAGGCCCTTAGCCCTAGTGTGACTCTCATGCTTGGGCCTAGGCATAGGCTTGGTCAACGGATCTGCAATGTTGTCATCTGTGTGCACTTTGCACATTCTAACGTCTCCTCTATCAATGATGTGTCGAATAAGGTGATACTTCCTCAGTACGTGTCTGGACTTGGAGCTTGAACTCGGTTCCTTGGCTTGGGCTATGGCGCCATTGTTGTCACAATAGACGTCAATTGCCCCTGATATGCTAGGAACAACGCTGAGCTCATCAATGAACTGCCTAATCCAGAAAACCTCCTTCGCCGCTTCACTAGCGGCGATGTACTCTGCCTCTGTCGTAGAATCAGCCACTGTGTCCTGCTTGGAGCTCTTCCAACTCACAACTCCTCCATTCAGGATGAAGACATATCCTGAATAGGACTCAAAATCATCCCGGTCTGTCTGGAAGCTTACATTAGTGTATCCTCGAACGACTAACTCGTCATCACCCCCAAATACCAAGAAGTCATCCTTGGTTCTTCTCAAGTACTTCAGGATGTTCTTGGCTGCACACCAATGTGCCTCTCCAGGATTCGATTGGTATCTGCTACACATGCTCAGAGCAAATGCAACATCAGGGCGTGTACATATCATGGCATACATGATAGATCATAAAGCTGAAGCATAAGGGACCTTGCTCATCTTCTCTAGCTTAGCAAGTGTCTTAGGATACTGCTTCTTGCTGAGGTATATGCCATGTTGCATGGGTAGAAATCCTTTCTTGGACTCCTGCATTTTGAACCTGTCAAGAACCTTATCTATATAAGTTCCTTGACTTAGTCCAAGCAACCTCTTAGATCTATCTCTATAGATCTTGATACCCAATATATACTCTACTTCTCCTAAGTCTTTCATTGAAAAACATTTCTTCAGCCATCCCTTAACGGACTCTAGCATCGAAATGTCATTTCCAATGAGCAGTATGTCATCCACATACAAGACTAAGAAGACCACTTTGCTCCCACTAAACTTCTTGTAAACACAAGGCTCTTCTTCACATCTGATGAAGTCAAACTCTTTGATAACTTCATCAAATCGAATGTTCTAACTCCTGGATGCTTTCTTAAGCCCATAAATGGACTTCTTAAGCTTGCATACTTTCCTAGTGTCTGTTGGATCTTCAAAACCCTCTGATTGTGTCATGTACACATCCTCTTCCAAATATCCATTTAGAAAAGTGGTATTGACATCCATTTGCCAAATCTCATAATCATAATAAGCGGCAATAGCTAGGAGTATCCTAATGGACCTGATCATTACGACCGGTGAAAATGTCTCGTCATAGTCAGTACCATGAATCTGTTTAAAACCCTTGGCAACTAGCCTTGCCTTGTAAACAAATACATTTCCATCTTTATCTGTCTTGAGTTTAAAAACCCATTTGCATCCGATGGGTTTTGCCCCATCTGGCAAATCTATCAAGTCCCAAACTTGATTCTCAGACACAGAATCCATTTCATATTTCATGGCCTTAAGCCATTTCTCGAAGTCTGGACCCGTCGCTGCTTGCTTATAAGTGGCAGGCTCTTTGCTTTCTAAAAGCAGAACATCAAGGCTTGCAGTCAAGATGAAATCATCATATCGTCTTGGTTGTGCCCTTGGCCTGTTTGATCTACGTGTGGGTTCAACAACTGGAGCATTTTCCACAACTGTTTGTGGGTCCTCAATTGAATCTGGTTCTTGAGGTATTGGTTCCGGTACCTGGACGACTTCCCTTTGGGAATCTATGACTCCAGATACTAGAATCTCCTCGTCAACATCGTCCATGTCGGCTTGTTGTTGGGTTTGTTGCTTACTTCTTCAAGATGAACATTTCTCCCACTTGGCTTCTTGGAAATAAACTCTTTTTCCAAAAAGACACTATCCTTTGCAACAAACACTTTATACTATGTGGGATTATAGAAGTAGTATCCATTGGTTTCCTTAGGATACCCTATAAAAAAGCATTTATCTGATTTGGGTGCAAGCTTATCTGATAATAAATGCTTTACAAAAGCTTCACATCCCCAGATTTTCAGGAAAGACAGACTTGGAACTCTTCTAGTCCATATCTCATATGGTGTCTTGTCTACATTTCTAGACGAAGTCCTGTTTAGTGTGAACACATCGGTTGTGAGGGCATATCCCCAGAAGGATACCAAAAGATTAGCAAAACTCATCATTGATCGGACCATGTCTATCAGGGTCCTGTTTCTCCTTTCAGACACACCATTCAGTTGTGGCGTGCCTGGTGGAGTCAGTTGTGTTATTATCCCACAACTTCTCAGATGATGATCGAACTCCTGGCTCAAATATTCACCACCACGATTGGATCGAAGTGCCTTTATCTTCTTGCCAGTTTGAATTTCTACTTCATTTTGAAACTCTTTGAACTTTTCAAAGGATTCAGATTTGTGCATCATTAAGTAGATATACCCATATCTACTCAAGTCGTCAGTAAATGTGATGAAGTATCGATAGCCTCCTCTAGCTTCTGTGCTCATTGGTCCACATACATCAGTATGTATTAGGGCCAATAGCTCAGTAGCCCTTTCACTCGTCCCCATGAAAGGTGATCTTGTCATCTTGTCCATTAGGCATGACTCACATGTCTCAAAAGATTCACAATCTATTGATTTGATAATTCCATCTTTATGGAGTTTCTTCATGCAGTTCAAGCTAATGTGGCCCAAGCGACAGTGCCATAGATAAGCTTCACTCAAATCATTCGATTTTTGCCTCTTAGTATTAATGTTATAAAGTTCAGACTTGAGGTCCAACACAAAGAGTCCATTACTCATGGGAGCATTGGCATAGAAAATATCATTCTTAAAAACAGAAAGGCTTCCAATTTTAATGATAAATTCAAAACCTTCAAGATGCAAAACTGAAATTGAAACAAGGTTCTTAGTAATTGAAGGAACGAAATAACAATTATTCAATTCCAAAACTAAGCCAGAGGGTAAAGATAGACTATAATCTCCTACGGCAAGTACAACAACTCTTGCTCCATTTTCAACGCGCAGGTCTATCTCTCCCTTCTTCAACTGCCACCTACTTCTTAGTCCTTGCACATTCGAAATAATGTGAGAACCACATTCGGTATCTAATACCCAAGTAGTAGTTTTGGTTGTTAAGACTTCAATAACAAAAATACCTGAAGTGGAACTCACAGTTCCATTCTTCTTGTCTTCTAGGTATTTGGGGTAGTTTTTCTTCCAGTGCCCATTTGCCTTGAAGTAGAAGCAGTCATGCTGAGCATCCACCTTTGGCTTCTCAGCTGCCTTGGGTTTGGCACCTTTCTTGCCTTTCCCTTGGTTTTGTTGCTTCCCTTTAGGCCCCTTCTTGAACCCTTTTCCATTGTTGACCATAATAACTTCTTTCTTATTGTCAACTTGGACATTTTGCTCAACTGTTTTGAGCATGCCATGGAGTTCATTCAGAGTTTTGTTCTTCTCAACAATTGAGCGCATGGTTAATTTCAAGTTATAGTTGCTATACATGATTTCTACAAAGGAAGTAATATGCAGATAAGTTTATGCTTGACATGCAAAAGCTCAAAATTAAACATGCTTTAAAATTTAAGCAAATGCACATTTTATTCAGATTAAGTTTGTCCCTGGTGAATAAAATGATTCCAAGACCCTATCTCAGATAAGACCCAAGCGTACTTTGGCACTTTCTCAAGTCTTATATGATCAAGGTAAGTAACATTTACTAATTATAACTCCTTATAATTCTTGGTTGATGTCCCACATCCTATGTCAGGCTCATCTCTATGCCTCAAGATCCAAAACTTTGCCTTTTGGTCTCTTGTTGAGTATAACCATATTAAAATTTATGAATCCCTTATATAGATTCACCCTTACTATCCCAAGGTCAAAGAAGGATACCTCGCTTTGGCGAAACCTATCCAACGAATTCCAAGGGCCTCATGAGTTATGACATGAAAAGACAATACCTCAATATTCTTTTAGGGACTTAAGCATGCAATGGTTGTCTATCTACTAGTGAACAAAATAGCATAAACAAACAATCATGCATGGCCGAAAATAATAAAGCATTCAAAATGCAATAATTTAATGTGATCCTAATATGGCCCCTAAAAACCGAAATTAAAGATTTAATCTTCATGAATCTTGTTCTTTATGGATCTCCATCTTTGGTACCCTTCATGAATCTCCATCATTGGTCTTCATAGGATCTTCACTTCTTGTAATACATAATTTTCTAAATAATCTAATTATTGAAATTTAAATTACAAAAATACATAACGATACGCAGATCGTGTACAAGAAAACATAACGATACGCATATCGTATTTTCTATCCTAAAGTGGGCCATACCAGTCACCTCATGCAATTAATAATATCATAATATTATAAACATGCATGCAATAATAATATCAAATATTATCACAATATTAATCTAATTAATAACAGGAAGCAATTTAAATAAAACATTATAAAATTAAATAAATCATCTCCTGAGATAAATAATTCAATATCAAATTCTTAATTCAAATTAAAATCAATATATAGAATTAATTATAATTAATCATTAAAATGCATTATTGGATAAGATATGCATAAACAAGGTAAGATATCAAATATCCTTATCTTAATCTAGTAGGAATCTATCCTAATAATTTTTAGGAAATTATATTGTAGATAATATCAAATCTTATCCAATTAGGCTAATAAGATCTTATTTTATTCTTTTTAGGAAAATATCCTAAAACGCCAAATCTACCCAACCAGACCGAGTCAAACCCGAACCGACCCGTGCCCTATCGAAACAGCGCACCCAGCTACACGGACCCAGGCCGCGGTCCGGCCTGCTGCACCCGCGCACAAGCCTGCCCGCGGACCATCCGCGGACCCACGCACGCCCAGCAGCAGTCCGACGAACCATAGACCCGCGCCTGAGTCGCAGTTCTGTCATACAGAACCGCGCCAGTCCTCGCGAACCGGCTTTGGTCCGGTCTTGCTAGATGTGGTCCGCACCCACCCGACTCATCCCCATGAGATGCGTCGAACCGGATCCAATCCGGTTCAGTCCGTTTTTTTCTCCAAAATTTTTCATAAAAATCAGAATTAATAAAAAACAGAATTTTTGTGGATTAATTCATCTTATGAAAATCATAATCTTCATCTAATGATTTAAAACATGCCAAAAAATCATATCTCTTGCATAATTAAATCACATGAATCAAGTGTGGGTAGAACAATTTTACATGCATATTTGTTCATAAAGTTTTTCAACTTTACTAATCCAATCAATTAAAATCAGAATTTTAATCATGTAAATTAACCTACATATCAATTTATCACTTAATTTGAATCAAGACATGCATCAAAATTAACTCTTTTAATATTTTGACCCTATCAATTTATGCAAGAGGCTCTGATACCACTGTTGGGATTAGATGCGTATAAGCGGAATTTCAAAAAACTATTTTCTAGCATCTAACAAGGATCTCATGCATGAATCAATATGAATCAATTAGAGGTAGAGTTATATACCGTTTGATGCGAGTCTGAAACGTTCCTACATGATTTCAGCGGAGATCGAAAGCCCCAAGTGTGACTTCTCTACTTGGTCCACATGAGTCTGGAATCTGGATCGCCTTCGATCTCGTCTGCTAGAACGACGAACGAAGAAAAAACGAACGAAGCTTTTTCAAAGAGTGGTTCGGCCGTCCTCATGAATTGGAGGATGAAAGAGTTCTGTATTATTTGTTTCCAAGAGAAACAATTAATTATATAAGATCCAATCTTATCATTATTTATGGATATAATATCTATATATTATTTTCATATATCTTCTAATAAGATATCTCCTTATCAAGTAATTATTAATGGTAACTTTTATCCATTAATAATAAAAGCCAATCTCCCAATTAAAGCCAATGGGCCGAAATCCATGTCTCACATGGGCTTCCAGTTTGGTTTGATCCAGCCCGATAACTCTATGTGTGTGACCTCATAATACCCGGTTATTATAGCCATGGGCCTAACCCGATTAAGCCCATTGATCGTAGTTGGTTTTTAGCAAAGCACTACGACCCCTAAAATTTTCGGATTGTAAATCTCCATTAATTGTCCTATTCCATGTTTGGTAATTACACATTTGATTAAATGACACAATTCCTTCAAGACCATAGTTTTTTTTCTTCTTTTTTTGAAGGGATTAAAGATCATATTTTAAAGTTTTAAAATACATACTTCTAATAGTATTTCCTATTATTTATTAGTATTTTTTATTCTCAAGATTATTCATACGAAAAGGTACATACTTACATGAATAAGAATCAGATGATTTACCATAAAACAAGGAAAAGTACATTATTGTGTATGTGTAGCCAAAAAATGATAACGGGTGTCTTCAAACTTGTTTGTATTCTATTGTCTTGAATATATGTTGATTATATGGATTCAGTATGAAAATCACTCCATGGGGTTGGTTTTAAATTTTAATTAACATTAAACCGGACACGGCCATGATTTAGTATTGTTGATTTAATTAAGAATATCCATTAGTGATGTACAGCTACCGTATCCCCTTGATCCTTGACAGTTAGTGTGCACCCTCTTTTCCAAGGCACACAATCTCCGTTATCATTACACGTATATATCTCAAATCCGTTTTTAATTATACCTAGCCCAAATTATGATTTTGATCCAGTACCCTTTATATTTGTTTGATGGAAAGTTCGATAATTTGTAATTGCAGCCAAGTCAGAGAAATCTATTTAGTTTAGAGCACTAACTTGAATTTATTTTCTTCAAATTTCTCTCATCTGAAAAAATATATCACGAGAACTTAATTTCTAGAAATTCTATTTTATAAGGCAAGTCTAAAGGAGTTACATGTTTAACCGGACACATAACTTTTGATAAATTTCAGTTTCACTCATTTTGAGGTTAAAATTAATTTATAAGGACATTCAAGTATAGGCTTTATAATTTTGTTTTATAAGTCTAAAACATAAATATCAGATGAATGTGTAATGAGCAGCAAGATGCCAAAGAAATCACAGCAACACAGCCAACCACTCCAATACTAGTTAGTGATCATGATCATGAGCAGTAAACATAACGAGAACTCTTTATATAATTTTGAAGCATATAGATGCGTGATCGGAAGGTCGCAAAATCCGGATTGTCCCGGAAGTAAAGTGTTCAATTGGCATTACCCAAGAAAGATTCATGGCAGAATTAATCACCAAATGACACTCCAATATCATAGCACCCAGAAATATACACCAGTTAAAAACAGGTTGTCAACCTCTCCAAACTCATCCTGCAAGACAAATTGCATTTGCATAGGTAGGTAATCCAGATCCCCAATTACATCTCTTGCATCACAAATGTTTTGGGGCGAAAAGACCTTACCGATCCTAATCGCCTTTGAGAGGGCAACTAGACAATTTGTTAGACGAATATATCTAATAAATCCAAATCAAATCAATAGAATAGATAAAATTGAAACTGAACGAGCGACTGAAGAGCTTATCTCCCTCGAATTGATGATCTATCGAGTGAGATTTTAGATGTCGGTCGCTTGAGTGAATCTAGAATACTTCTGATTAGGAGAACCGAATTCGAGGGAGTTAAGCTCTTCAATCGCTCGTTCGGTTTCAATTTAATCTATTCTATTGATTTGATTTGGATTTATTAGATATATTCGTCTAACAAATTGTCTAGTTGTCCTCTCAAAGGCGATTAGGATCGGTAAGGTCTTTTCGCCCCAAAACAATTTGGCGCCCACCGTGGGGCATCTAGCCAATCAAGGATCCAAATCAATCATGGACGCCGCCGGAAACCCCGCAATCACCACTGAAGAGCAAAATCAGGTCGACCCCATGGTCGAAGCCCTGACCGAGAACACCAACGCTCAACCAACTGGAAATCCTCAAATCCAGGAACTCGCAAAAGCCATAGAAATCCTTCAAGAGGAATTGGTCCAACAACGCACCAGGACCGAAAAGCTAAGTACTCAATCTGAATCTGAATTTACTCGACTAACCCGTGAGAACGAAATGCTGAAATCTCAGGTACAATCGGTTGCATCAAACCCTGGGGGATCCAGGCGTGTAGTCAATACTGAAGGACTACCCACCAGACTCGATATGGACGGAGCAGACGTGACTCCTATCGCACCAACCCAGGCTTCTATGCCCGCTGGAATGTTTCAGACACCCCAAATCTCTGCTGGTATAACTAACAATCTCGTAGCCGGACTCCCAGAAGTCCGAGCAACCGCTCCACAGGTACCGGCTCCAACCGATATCCAAGCTCTTATCCAACAAGCTATCGGGGAGCACCTCAAGGCCCTGGACGATTGTATCGTGCGAATCCCGGGGGTTCCTCAACCGATCGAGAAAGAAGCGATCGATGGATACAAAGACTCGCCCTTCACGGAAGCGATTGCACGCGTGGAAATTCCCAAGAAATTCCATGTCCCCAACATGCCCAACTACGACGGGACCGGGGATCCAGATGACCACGTTTCAATTTATAAGAAAAAATTAATGACTATTTCGATCCCTAGGGGGAACCGTGAGGCCATCATGTGCAAAAGCTTCGGCACGACCCTCACGGGACCTGCACTAACCTGGCTTATGCACTTACCGCAGGGATCCGTCGCCTCTTTCGCTGACCTAGTCAACTCATTCAAAATCCAATTCACCAGCAGCCGGAGGCTGGAAAAGCAATCAAGCGATTTGTATCGAATCGTGCAAAGGTATGGCGAACCCTTAAGAGATTATCTTAACAGGTACAACAAGAAAAAGGTCGCTATCCCGCATTGCGACATTCCCACGTCAATCGAGGCATTCCGCCGGGGTCTGGTCAGGGGCAACGAGCTTTACCGCGAACTGACCAAATACCCGTGCAGAAGCTTCGAAGACGTCCAAGCTAAAACCATGGCACAGGTTAGGCTCGAAGAGGATGAAGAACCTTTCAAGACAAGCAAGAGTCCCGATCGCGTCGATCGGAAAGGACCGTCAGATCATCGACGCGACCGACGACACCAACCATACCCTAAGGGGTGGAACGACTCCGGTCAGGTAAACAATTCTCATGACAGGAACCAAGACTGGCGAACCAACCCCGCTCTCCCTCTGAAACTCCATTCTTACAACTTTAATATATCCGTGTCGGAACTTGTGAAGAGTTTCGACAAATACGAAAAGGAAGTAAGATGGCCTCGGAAGAGCGACAAGCCAGACGCCAGAAAGGGTCAAAGCAGCAACAACTGGGGACTTTTGGATCGGCCCAAAAAGTAGCATTGGCTGGCCAGCCCAAGCTACGTATTGGGCCCAATCTGATCCAACCCCGAGCTCAGCCAGCCGGTCCGGTCCGGCCCAACCCGACCCGACGCGACTCGGCTCGGCGCGCGTGTGTTCTTGATGAGCTAGGTCCTCTCTCCATTACACATTGGTGGTGACCCAAGGCCACAACCTTGGATCCAATTTCTTAGTATATATACTAGTGAGTTTATCCCCCAACTTCCAATGTGGGACAGAATTTCACCCCAACATTTTCCCAAGTTATGCATTGCATGCAACCAACTTTGGGCCTCCATTTCTCATTCAAACGGAATTCATTTTTATCATATGAGTATATTACGAGAATGTGCTCACGGAGACGAAGCCAATGCTTCCATTTTCCGGTGTTTTCATTGGCCGGAGCCCACCGGAATTGTGCCCAGAAAAGTTACCGGTGGCACTTAAAAAATGAGTTCCAACACATAGAAGACCGGAAGCACCTCGCATTCTCCGGCGGTGACGATGAGCATAGCCAGCGGGACCTATCCCTAACCCCGCTCTTCTTCTACACGGCCCACTTATCCTCGGCCTAATCCGCCACCGTCTCCGGCCCTGTCGCCGCCTTCGCTGCCGCAGGCAACCCCGTCAAGCTCTACAACTTCTCCACCTGCTCGGAGATCGGCTCCCTCATCCCTCACTCGTCTTCTTCGGTCACTCCTCTAGTGCCCTTCACCCCTCCTTCTCTCAGCGCCTCCGCGAAGTCTCCTCAAGTTTGTGCCCGCCCGTAAGCAAGCCGTCAACGATGTCGCCGTTCGTCCTCCAGGGAAGCTTGCGTTGATTGTGTCTCGGGGTGGATAATTTTGGAGCTTCTGTTGTGGGATGGATAAGGAGGCTTCAGTCGCGAGTTTCTGTGTTGATGGTGCACGATTCTAGAGATGCCATGTTGATGGCCGATCTCGTGCGCACAGAACCTCTCCGGTGAGGAAAACGCCATCGTGAAGCTCTCCCCTATGGCCGTCGCCATTCATGCCTCTACGTCATCTGGATGAATTGCGGGTCGGAATGAGTCATACAGGTTTATTACTTATGCTTAAATTATATCGATGATGAAAAAGTTTGCCTGCTGGAATCCTATTTCAGCCCTTGATTTACGATATATTTGTGTTATTTTATGCCGAAGGAATGGTAGAATGGGAAAGATAGAGTTAAGCTAGTATAGAATTGCAATTAACTAGCTCAAATGAAGAATGACATGGTAGAATGGATTATTTAATATTACTCTTGATAGTTGATGGACTTAGAGTTTTAGGATTCGACCATCTTGGTGAAACATGATATCGCGAAGCTAATTCGGACGCCCTTTAATAGGTTAGACACTTGGCTTGATATAGGAGACGATCATATAGTTTTTGGAATCATCCATACTTGTTTGATGTCTTGTTTGAACGCCAGAAAATATATACTAGCATTGTAGATATGACTTCCCTTGAAATAATCTACACTACCAGGTTCGACGCCTCACTAATGAAATAAAGGATGAGTGTACTCGTCCAAGGTAATTTGGCGAGCAAGTAAATCTCTTAACCTTATCTTCTCTCTATATATATATAAATGCTTTTCGTATGGAAAACTGACTTGAGCGTCGGAGTTGCAAGGCCTCCCTTCACTCATGGCTTTCCAACCATACGCCCTCCACGAGCTTAGAAAAAGCAAGTGGCAAGTGTAATACGCGAAAGCAATACACTAAAGCAAGATACGCAAAGTTAAGCAATACGTTTGACCAATATGAGATGCGTGATACGGAGTAATACCCTAAAAAGAAATATAACGTGTGATGTGTAAGCAAACAAGTTTTAAACAAGTTGTGAAAGCAAGCAAGCGAGAGCAAGAAAAAACACGTCTTGAGAAACAATTTAAAAAGTGTGCGAGTATGAAAGGCAATATGAAAGAGCAAGTAGAAAACAATAAAAAAGAGCGAGTCTTGATAAGCGATTTGTGAATGCAATTCGGGAAAAGGAAGTCTTAATAAACGATATAAAAAAATGCACGAGTACAAGAAAGAAAATACGAGAAAAAAATAAGTGAAAGGCAATACGAAAAAACAAGGGAGTATGCAATACATTTGAAAGCAAGTTGAACAACAACGCGAGAAAACTAGTGAAGTCGCCTTCGCGAAGGCCTTCCCGGCCTTTGCGTAGTATTGGTGGCCCATGCTCGTGGCCACCCGACTTGCGCCTATGGCACTTCACAAATGCCATCCTTCACGTAAGCCATACTTCATGAAGGCAATGCTTCAAGGAGGCCATCCTCCACGTAGGCCATTTTTCACGTGGGCCATCCTTCACGAAGGTATCCTTCATGAAGACCCCCGCCTTCGCTCCATGGCTTTGTGGCCTTCAGAAAGGCCTCCCTTCGCTCATAGCTTCCCAACCATACGCCCTCCACGAGTTTAGAGAAATCAAGTAACAAAAGCAATATGCACGAGAAAAAGCAATGCAAATGTTTAAGGCAATTTGTACCCGAGAAAGACGACAAAAAATTAAAAGACAAAACAAAATGGCAAGTAAAAGCAACACAATAAAGAAAGTATAATAACAATCTAAAAACCGAGTCAGGCTCCTCACAAGTCCCTTCGCGGACCTTCAAAATAATAAACACTGGGGCTTCACCCCCTCACGTGTTCCATTCACGAACTATAAAAAAATAAGATGATGGGGCTTCAACCCATCATAACAAGTCTTTATGTGCTCTAAAGCCGAAGGACGAATGAAATGTAAATCAAAACGAAGACGATGCGTGAAACGAGCAAAAACAAAGCAATGTGTGAAAAGCAAGTCAAGAAGTGCAACACGCAAAAACAATATGAGAAAAGCAATACGAAAGAGCAAGTCGTGGAAGCAATGCAAAAAGGCAAGGGAATAAGCGATACATTTAAGAGCAAGTTGAACAACAACGCGAGAAAACTAATGAAGTCGTCTTCACAAAGGCCTTACCGACCTTCACGTAGGCAGTGCTTCACATAGGCCATCCTTAATGAAGGCTCCCCTTCACGAATATATTCACTTCAAGGCCTTCACAAAGGCCCCCCTTCGCTCATGGCTCCCCAACCATGCACCCTGCATGAACTTTGAGAGAGCGAGTAGAAAGACAATATGATAAAGCAAAGGATTAAGCAAGTAGAAAGGAAATACGAAAAGGCAAGTGTATAAGCAATGCGAGGAATCAAGTAAACAAATAGAGTGGAAAAGCAAGCTGGGCAACACGAACAAACTAGTGGAAACACTCTCTCCGACACATGGGGCGGTCCCTTGTGCACAAACGCGTACACCCTTCACGGGTCTATTTTCTATTACGCACATACATGTGCTTCTTTATGCGCAAGTCTATATCCCCTAATGAAAAGCTCACATTTTTGTTCAATACAAGGTTTGTGCCTGCACTCCTAACAAGAAAATGACAAAGCAAGAATAAAAGAAATACAAGTAAATGATTAGAAGCAAAGTGCAAAGCACACCAAAAAAGCGGTCTAAATAGAGTGGAGCCATGCCCCCCGAAGTGCAGTATCTTGGGGCTCCGCGCCCACTCGACTAGTTTACTCGCCCACTCTAAGTCATTCTTCGAAAAGAAAGAGAAAAGAGGAGACAATTTGCAAGAAAGGTCCGTGAAGCACCCGAGCAAGTACAAGCTCTTACGAGGCCATCAGTGAACCAAGCCTTCACCTTCACTTCGCGAAGCCGAAGAGCTTGGGGGGCTGGCTGTGGAGGCTAGAATTGGTTGGGCTTAAGGCCCACATAAAGAAAAGCCCATGACCCATCTTTAGGGTAGAAAATGGGTGAAGGCAATAGGGAACATGGGGGAGCGGCAGATTTGGGTGGATCGGGACAATATGGAGCAATTGGGAGGATGCTCTAATGGAGGGGGTGATGAGAGCGAGATTTCATAGAAGACCGGAAGCACCTCACATTTTCTAGCGGCAACGATGAGCACAGCCAGTGAGGCCTATCCCTAACCCCACTCTTCTTCTACCCGACCCGCATATCCTCGGCCTAATCCGCCACCGTCTCCGGACCCGTCGCCGCCTCCGCTGCCGCAGGCAACCCCGTCAAGCTCTACAACTTCTCCACCTGCTCGGAGATCGGCTCCCTCATCCCTCACTTGTCTTCTTCAGTCACTCCTCTAGCGCCCTTCACCCCTCCTTCTCTCAGCGCCTCCACGAAGTCTCCTCAAGTCTATGCCCGCCCGTAAGCAAGCCATCAACGATGTCGCCGTTCGTCCTCCAGGGAAGCTTGCGTTGATTGTGTCTTAGGGTGTATATTTTTGGGCTTATGTTGTGGGATGGATAAGGAGGCTTCAGTCGCGAGTTTCTGTGTTGATGGTGCACGATTCTAGAGATGCCATGTTGATGACCGACCTCGTGCGCGCAGAACCTCTCCGGTGAGGAAAACGCCATCGCGAAGCTCTCCCCTATGGCTGTCGCCATTCATGCCTCTACGTTATCTGGACGAAATGTGGGTCAAAATGAGTCATAGAGGTTTACTACTCATGCTTAAATTATATCGATGATGGAAATGTTTGCCTGCTGGAATCCTATTCCAGCCCTTGATTTATGATATATTTGCGTTATTTTATGCCGAAGGAATGGTTGAACGGGAAAGATGGAGTTAAGCTAGTATAGAATTGCAATTAACTAGCTCAAATGAAGAATGACATGGTAGAATGGACTATTTAATATAACTCTTGATAGTTGATGGACTTAGAGTTTTAGGATTCGACCATGTTGGTGAAACTTGATATCGTGGAGCTACTTCGGACGCCCTTTAATAGGTTAGACACTTGGCTTGATATAGGAGACGGTCATATAGTTTTTGGGATTGTCCATACTTGCTTGATGTCTTGTTTGAACGCCATAAAATATATACTAGCATTGTAGATATGACTTCCCTTGAAATAATATACACAACAAGGTTCGACGCCTCACTAATGAAATAAAGGATGAGTGTACTCGTCCAAGGTAATTTGGCGAGCAAGTAAACCTCTTAACCTTATCTTTTCTATATATATATAAATGCTTTTCGTATGGAAAATTGACTTGATCATCGGAGTTGCAAGCCCGGGGAAACCCTCGGGTCTTTTTCAAGTTTGAAGCAAGCTAGAGGGGAGGCATTTCGGCAATGACGAGAACCGATTGACATGGGAGTTAATTTATGAGATCAAGAACAAAGAACACCGGGATTAGTGATGTGTTGATCATTAATTAATTCACATTGTTGAACCTGGAATTAATACAAGTCAAGTGGAATCTTCATGCCGTGCATTTTCTTCAAAAGCTCAATGACTCCTACAAATTCCTTCTGACGAGCAAAACCACAGATCAAGGTTCTAAAAGTAATGATGTTTGGGTAACAACCCTTGGCCTATATTTCTAGAAACAAATTGTGTGCTTCTCGCGCCATCTCCGCTTCACAGTACCCATGTATCAGTGTGTTATATGTAACAACATCACACTTGTAGCCATAAATTTCCATCAAACACAACACATCGCATGCATCACCCATCCTCCCTTCCAAACATAGGCCTTTGATCAAAGTGTTATAAGTATATAGATAAGGAAGTTCACCCCTTTGGGTCATCAACTTTACCACCTTTATTGCTTGTTGTATGCATCCTTTCTTGCAAAAATTGTTAATTATGATATTGAATGTCACCACATCTGGTGAAATACCATCTTCAATCATATTTTCCAACAATGTTTTCGCCTCCTCCTCATTTCCAGAAAGGTACAACCCATTAATCAAAAAATTATAAGTGACGACATTTGGAGAAATGGAACGACTTCTCATTTGCAAGAAAAGCTCTTTGGCCTTATCAATGTACCCTCTTTAAGTAATCCATCAATCAAAGTGTTATATACAACTTCATTTGGAGACACACCATCATCAAGCATTTGCAAGAAGAGCTCTTGAGCCTTACCCATATGCCCTTGTTTACACAGCCCATCAATCAGAGAACAGTAAACGTAGACATCCGGGGAAATACCACTACCCTGTATTTCGAGGAAAAGCTCTTCTGCCTTCCTTACATTCCCTTCTTTACATAGTCCGTTAGTCATAGTGACATAAGTAACTTGATTTTGTGTGCAACCACCATTCACATCAGTCTTTTTCATGTCGTTAAACAAACTTATAGCATCTCCAACTTTCTTCACATGAAACAGACCTTTCAACAAGGTATTTAAAGTCACATTCTCTGCAATAATTCCCCTGTAGTTCATATCTTTGTACATAATTAAAGATTGTTCGAACTTTCTAACTCTACAGTAGCCATCCAATATTGTGTTATATGTTATAGTGTCAGGGAACTCGCCTTTATGTATCACCGTTTCCGTAACCTGCTTTGCTTGTTCCACCTTGCCTTTCTTGCATAGTAGATTTATGAGAATGCTATATGTGACCACATTACGATGAACACCACAATCTATCATTTCAGCAAAGAGAGACTTGGCATCTTCTTCCATCCCAGAACGACACAACTGATGTGTTCTTGCCTCTGATGACAAGCCAATTGTCAAAGGCGACACCTTTGGATCTAGTCTTGGGCAAGAAGTCACTCATTCCTTGTCAAACCTGCCGTGGAATCCTTGGGTGCAAACCCGCGTTGTCTTGCACGAAAGGTTGACAAGATGGTGGCGAAGCGAACCCGGTGGAGGTGGTCTAGATGGTCGCGGCGTCGGCGAGGATGAGTATCACGTTGAGTGTCACAACAGCGAAGACGACGTTGATGGCGAAGGCGATGACGAACACGATGGAATTGGTGGCGATTGTGGGTGCGATGGAAGTGATTGATGGGGAGAATGGATAGCGATGGCGGAAGCGATTTGATGAGGGATATATGACTTGAAAAGACAAGTCTTTGGTATCATAGCGTCGACTGCGGAGGAAGGGAGATGCGAAGGAAGACTTGGCTTGAAGGTTCAAGCAATTGCTGTAGCGTCGGCGGCAGAGGGAATGGGGATGCGAAGATAGAGGGTGACGTCTGATCAAGGGAAGAAGGATAAACACTCTACTTGAAACCTTGATTAAAATTGAACGTGCTAAAACAAATAACATAGTTTGACTTAAATACTAGAGGCGAGACATCGGATGGGCCGAGTCGAGCCTAGTGGGCTAGCCCATGCAAGCATGCAAAAGGCACAAACCCTAAAATAGAAATGACTATAAAAGGAAACTATCTAAAATAAGCAATAATACCAAATATAGAAAGTGTCTCAAAACTATGCCAAAACAAAGGCAATAAACCTCTAAGTGTCAAAACGACGCGGCGAAGGCATGGATGCAAACACCGCGAGGAACGACGACGAAGGGTCGATGGCCTCGCGAGTGGGTGCCCGTGATGCCGGGTGCGATGATCGCGATGTTTCGATGCCGATGGTGGCGAGGACGACGAGTCTTGGTTTGGCGTCTGGGATTCCTTGGCCAGCGACGACGCGTGCGACAAGTGATGCAACAGCAGCGGCGATGGCTTTGGACCTAGACCTTGTCACTGGGCCCTCTGAGTGTAGGCTCATGGCTTCTTCCTCGTCTTGGGCCATCATGGGAGGCAGGGTCACATCACCCTCCACTACTTGGCGGTGAAGCATCCCCGCTTCACCATCATCAAACTCAGGCTCAACATATGGTGTCAAGTCCGCCACGTTGAAGGACGCATGGACTCCAAAATCTGGTGGGAGCTCGAGGTGGGAGGCATTGTCCCCTATGGCCTTTATCACGCGGAATGGACCATCTCCACGCGGTGCCAATTTGTGCTTACGCCGCGAGGGAAACCTTTCTTTTCACATGTGCACCCAGACGAGGTCCCCGGGTGCAAAAACGACGCGGCGTCGGCCAATGTTCTTCTCTGAGGCATACTGCACGGCCCTTCTCTCCAATTGGTCCCTGTTCCGTCGATGCAGCTCTTGTACTTGCTCGGCGCAATTGGCGGCGGAGACATGCACTGGGTCTTGCAGTGGTTGCGACGACAAATCAAGCGGCATCAATGGGTTCATGCCATACACCACTTTGAAAGGTGTCAACTTGGTCACCGTGTGCCTGCATCTATTGTAACAAAACTCTACAAGTGACAGTAAGTCCTCCCAACGCCTAGGGTTGGCTTTTAGCATCGTGCAAAGGAGGGCTCCTAGGGTTCGATTTGTGACCTCCGTTTAGACATCGGTCTGGGGGTGGTAGCTAGTGCAAAATAGGAGTTTGGTGCCTAGCTTACCCCAAAGAGTTCTCCAAAAATGACCAACGAACTTAGAATCCCTATCACTCACTATGGTACAGGGGACTCCATGAATACGCACCACATGCTCAAAGAATAGATCGGCAATCTCACTAGCACTATGGGTTATCTTACAAGATATAAAATTTGCCATCTTTGAAAATCTATCTACGACCACAAAAATAGAGTCTTTACCTCGTCTAGAGAGGGGAAAACCCGTGATGAAATCCATAGACAAATCTTCCCAGGGGGCACTAGGAATGGGCAATGGTGTGTAGAGGCCGTGTGGGCTTGACCTAGCTTTGGCTCTTTGGCATGCCACACAACTTCTACAAAACCTAGTCACTTGGTGGGTCATCTTAGGCCAAAAGAAATATTCTCTTAGGGCGGCCAAGGTCTTACTAATCCCAAAGTGTCCACAACTTTTGTGTGCTTCCTGAATCAAAAGGAGCCTAATGGAAGACCTAGGGATGCAAAGGCGACTAGCCTTGTATAAATAACCCTCAGAAAGGAAATAAGACTCAAACTCTCGAAATCTTAGGCAATGCTCGAATATAGGTGTAAAGAAAGGATCACTAGTATATAATTCCTTAATCAAAGCAAAACCCAAAACTTTAGTTTGCACATGAGTCAAGAGTACATACCTTCGAGACAACGCGTCGGCGACAATGTTCTCCTTTCCCTTCTTGTGGACCACGACATAAGGAAATGTCTCAAGAAATTCCACCCAACGAGCATGGCGTCGATTGAGGTGGGCTTGGCTCTTCAAATAGCTCAAGGATGCGTGGTCGCTATGGATGAAAAATTCACACGGCCAAAGGTAATGTTGCCATGTCTTTAGCATGCGTATTAGGGCATATAATTCTTTGTCGTAGGTGGGGTAATTGAGTGTGGCCCCTGTGAGCTTCTCACTGAAATATGCAATGGGCCTTTTCTCTTGGTGTAGCACACCACCAATACCAATGTCTGAGGAATCACACTCCACCTCGAAGTGCTTGGCGAAGTCGGAAAGCTGGAGCAATGGTGCTTGACACAAGGCCCGCTTCAAAGCCGAGAAGGCTTCTTCGTGGGACTCAAGCCACAAGACAGTGCTACCCTTCTTCGTCAACTCATGCAAAGGCGCGGCAATGGAGGAGAAGTCTCAAACAAAGCACCTATACAATCCTGCGAGGCCGAGAAAGCTTCGCACCTGCGTCGGCGTTGGCCACTCTTCATCGACGCGCAGACCATCACTACTCACGACATAGCCTAGAAAATTTGTGGACACGGAGCAAAATGAGCACTTTGCCAGATTGTCGAATATGCTCTCGCGTCGAAGGCACTCGAGCACTTGGCGAAGGTGATGGACATGCTCCTCTAGGATCCATGAATACACAAGGATGTCATCGAAATAAACGACGACAAACTTGCCAAGGAAGGTTCTCAAGACGTGGTTCATCACGCGCATGAAGGTGCTTGGCGCGTTCGTGAGCCCAAATGGCATGACAAGCCACTCGTAGAGCCCATACTTCGTCTTGAATGCGGTCTTCCACTCATCACCTTCTTTCATCCTGATTTGGTGATAACCACTCTTCAAATCTATCTTGGAGAAAAGTGTGGTGCCATGAAGTTCATCAAGCATATCGTCGAGGCGTGGAATAGGATGCCTATACTTGACGATGATCTGGTTAATCGCACGGCAATCAACACACATTCTCCATGTTCCATCCTTCTTGGGCACAAGGATCACATGCACAGTGCAAGGGGAGAGAGATTCCCTTACGTAGCCACGATCCAACAACTCTTGCACTTGGCGATGGAGCTCTTTGGTCTCCTCTGGGCCAGCTCTATACGCAGTGTGATTGGGCAAGGAAGCACCTGGCACAAGGTCAATCTAGTGCTCAATTCCTCTCAGTGGAGGTAATCCTTGTGGCAACTCATCGGGAAAGACATCGTCGAAAGCTGCAAGTAAGGTCGCGATGGCTGGCGGCACGGACGCGGCATTTGACGACTCAGGGATGCATGAAGTTGGTACAAGCAGAAAACATGGGGCCTTGCCAGTCAAACATGGAGTTAGGTCACTGGCCCTGGCTATAAGCAAGCATCGCTCACATTTTCCTTGCAAAGGAGACGTCTGCGGCAACGGATCGGCAAACTTCGTCAATGGTGAGGCGCTTGTTGATTTTTGTGGGGGCACTGGGCATATGTGGACCAGTGCTCGAGCCAGAAGTGGAAAATCCTGGCCAAGTTTCTAGAGTGCCTTTCTTGGCCTTCCCAGCGGCACCAGCAGCGGCGCCATGATGATCCAGATGGGCACTTGGTGTCCTAGTTGTGGCGTTGTTCCTCTGCTTGTCAGTGCCTGGTGGAGACAAAATTTTGCCAGAATTGGAGGAGTTGTGCCTCTGGAGTGCCTTTGGACACTCGTTTGACCTAGTAGACGCGGTCTCAATGGCCTTCTGGCGATCACGCTCAACCTGGTCCTGCAAGATCTCATGTGGAGACATTGGATGCAAGGTGATGCACTTCCCATGGTAATTGAACACATAAGTGTTCAAATAGCCATCATGGAGCACGCGCCTATCGAATTGCCATGGACGCCCAAGCAAAATATGGGTGGCGTCCATTGCAACGATATCACAAAGTATAGAATCACAGTATTGTCCTATGGAAAAAGAAACTAAGCATTGGCGAGATACTGTGTTACCTGGGCTGGAAGATATCCATTGGAGGGCATAAGGCTGTGGATGAGGCATCGTAGGCAACTTGAAGTGTGTCACAACCTTCTCATTGACAATGTTAGCACATGATCCTCCCTCAACTATGACACTCAAGGAAGCCGTCTGGACGAGAGCCCTTGTGTGGAACAAGTTCTCGCGTTGGTCGTGGAGGCTCGCTTCCTTGACTGTGAGGAGACGACGCGTCACCAAGCTCAATGGTGTGCCCGCGTGCAGAGAAGCGGGTTCACAGTCGTAGGCGTCTTCCTCATCTTCGATGCTTTCATCGATGGCCTCTAGGATTTGCTCCTCGTCGTCGCAAGACTCATAGCCGGCGGCGGCCGTGGAGAACAAAACCTTTCAAGCGTTTGGGCAATCCTTCTTATAGTGGCCTCTTCCACCACACTTGTAACACTCAAGGTCGCGCGCGCGATCTGTGCCCACTGGAGCTTGTCTGGGCGCGTTCTGGCGTGGCGCGGTGTTTGGCGTCAACGGCTTCGTTTTGGGGGCTTGGCTCGACGCTGCTGTGGTAGAGATACTAGGGCAAACATTAGTAGAAGGCAATCCACTAGGGTAAGAAGAATACCTTTGTTGGCCACTTGGAAAAGTGTAAGACTTTCGGCGAGAGATTTGTGCATGGATTTGCATCGCCGTGTGTGTGAGGGTGTTCAAGTCTTTGATGGGCAAAATCTATAGTTGATCCCGGATGTTTGTGTTCAAGCCACTCAAGAACTTGGTCCTCAAAGTCGATGTTGCAACGCTTATGTTGGCCTTGTAATACATGTCTTCAAGCTTGGAAAAGAACTCGAGTGGAGTCTGCGAGCCTTGGCGAGCCATGGCTATCTCCATTCGCATTTGATTCCTATAGTCTGGAGGCACGTATTTCTTGGTCATCACGTAGACTAGTTGGTGCCATTCTGTGACTCTGGTCCTATTGCGATGCACACAGTCATCTTCGAATCTATAACATAATACGCGGGCGGCTCCTCGGAAGTGAAGTGTCGTGACATCGACATGCTCCTCAGGTGGCACTCGACAATATCTAAGGGTGTACTCCGTATCCTGCACCCATTCAAGAAAAAACAGATGGATTGTATTCACCAAATAAATGCTCGATCTTTACCTTGACTTCGTGTCGTTGGTATCGAGGCTGGGCAGGTGCTTGGTTGAACGCGTTGTTTGGCGTGGTGGCGTAGAGAGGATTCTCATAAGCGCGCACACCATGGGGTCTATCGCGTCCAACCTGGCATCTATCGCGGTCTTGGTGATCTTCGCTGCGAGCAAACTCATCCCTTGGCGCGTAGGCGTCATCGCATCGGTGTCTTCGCAGCTGGGCGTCATAGTCGGCTTGGCGAATGTCCCTTGGCATGACATCACGGCGCTCACCGCCAATATCACGAACGCGTTCTCCTTGTGGCTAGAGACACGGTGGAGGTATCCAATCCGAAGGGTGATCCTGCAATTCAAGTGGATCTCCAAGAGGGGGGTGAAAAAAATTAGGGTTGACCATACCTGATTCCTCAATCTCCTCGTCGTCATACTCGGCGAAGTCGTCGCGGACATTGGGTGTGATTGACGCGTAGCCGTCGGATCCGTAACGCGGCGTCCGAACACTTTGTTGTCGAAGGTGGTCTCGTACATCATGGCTCAGTGGCTGGATAGTTGGTGTCCTCAAGTTGGTCTCATCGCGTCGCGTATGCCCACTGGGTTTGTGACCGAGTCTCCTTGGCGTCGCATCAGCTTGCTCGGCTCGGCGAGGGCGGCCTTCGCGTGGCGATGAGCTCGGTACGCGTCTCTGGGTTCTCCTAGAGGCATAGCAATCATCAAAGTTGTATGGTTCAGAAAACTCACCTTGAGTGTCCTCTGCATCGCGGTCGTTGTCGGAGCCGGTGTCGAAGCCAACGGGTGTGGCTCTGGGCACGTAGCGGTCCGTGTGCGAAACGAAGCCTTGGCGACTCTCGATGACACTTTCCATACGATTGAGTTGTGGTTGATGATGAGATGTCGAAGGCATTAGACCTTTGCCTTTGTCTACTCTTGTCTTCGATGGACCGGCGTCGGTGGGTCGGGGTTGAGCCGGTGCGTCCATAGTACGCAGGGGTTGTGGTGTGGGCATGAGTTGTGCGGCGCATTATTGGGCTCTCAAAGTTGCGTTCTCTGCTCCTCGGACAACTCAATGAGAGGGTCTTGTTGTGGTAGGTCAATCGGTGGTTGGTCTTGGGGTAGACCCAACGGCGGTGGATGTGGGTTGGTGTCGTCGACTCCAAGTTGTTCTTCACGTTGTCCAACCATCATGCTACCTATATCAATATGGCCAGACATGGGAGTAAAAACGAACCAAAAGACAACAAAGAACAACAATCAAGAAGATCACTAGTCAAGTCACAAAGTTCACGTAGGTAGGGTTAGTTTGGCTTGCACAAGAGATGGTGTATCAAGCAAGTTGCAATCAAACAAACAAGAACAAATTGAAACCCTAATGCAAACGTAAACAAAGCAACCTAATAAGCAAGAAATACCTTCTAGGAAGCTTGACCTAGACGGCAGAGAGAGAGAGAGAAGATGAGCTTAGATCGAGTCGAGTGGGTTAGGGTTGCCTTATTTTGGCTTTACCTAACTTTGGTAATTTTTTTTTTTGAATATCTTTTTGATATCTTTTTTTTATATATATCCGAGATCTTATCTTTTGATCTTTTCGGATCTGAAAAAGGAAACAAAAGAAAACGGCCTAAGTAACAAGAATATCACAAGTGTGATCTTTAGAGATAGGAGAGAGAAAATAAGATTTGATTTGATATATTTTAAGGAAATTGCGGCTAACAACCTAAAAAGTAGAATCTAGCAAACAAGGAAACTCTATCCACGCGTGAAACAAGGAAACAAAATATTCTAGCATGCAAGATAACAAATTACCTAACACACCAAAACTTAGGGAACAAGGAAAATTTTCGGCCAAGATATTATCTTGTAGAAACCGAGTAGGTGATGCAAAGATGGGAACTTTGGTTTTTTTTTCTCAAGATCTTATGAAAACAAACGATGGGGGTCAAGAAATTTTTTTGTGAACAAGATGCAAACTTGAGTTCGTGACTTACAAGACTGTTGGACTCTGATGCCAGTTGATGTGTTCTTGCCTCCGATGACAAGCCAATTGTCAAAGGCGACACCTCTGGATCTAGTCTTGGGCGAGAAGTCACTCCTTCCTTGTCAAACCTGTCGTGGAATCCTTGGGTGCAAACCCGCATTGTCTTGCACGAAAGGTTGGTGGCGAAGCGAACCCGGTGGAGGTGGTCTGGATGGTCGCGGCATCGGCGAGGCTGAGTATCACATTGAGTGTCACAACAGCGAAGACGACGTCGTGGCGAAGGCGATGACGAACGCGATGGAATTGGTGGCGATTGTGGGTGTGATGGAAGCGATTGATGGGGCGAATGGATAGCGATGGGGGAAGCGATTTGATGAGGGATAGATGACTTGAAAAGACAAGTCTTTGGTGTCGTAGCGTCGACTACGGAGGAAGGGAGATGCGAAGGAAGACTTGGCTTGCACGTTCAAGCAATTGTCGTAGCGTCGGCGGCGGAGGGAATGGGGATGCGAAGATAGAGGGTGACGTCCGATCAAGGGAAGGAGGATAAATACTCTACTTGAAACCTTGATTAAAATTGAACGTGCTAAAACAAATAACATAGTTTGACTTAAATACTGGAGGCGAGACATCGGATGGGCCCAGTCGAGCCTAGTGGGCTAGCCCATGCAAGCATGCAAAAGGCACAAACCCTAAAATAGAAATGACTATAAAAGGAAACTATCTAAAATAAGCAATAATACCAAATATAGAAAGTGTCTCAAAACTATGTCAAAACAAAGGCAATAAACCTCTAAGTGTCAAAACGACGCGGCGAAGGCATGGATGCAAACACCGCGAGGAACGGCGACGAAGGGTCGATGGCCTCGCGAGTGGGTGCATGCGATGCCGGATACGATGATTGCGATGTTTCGATGGTGGTGAGGACGATGAGTCTTGGTTTGGCGTCTGGGCTTCCTTGGCCAGCGACGACGCGTGCGACAAGTGATGCGACGGCGGCGGCGATGGCTTTGGACCTAGACCTTGTCACTGGGCCCTCTGAGCGTAGGCTTATGGCTTCTTCCTCGTCTTGGGCCGTCATGGGAGGCAGGGTCACATCAACAACCCATCTATCAAACAATTGTAAGAAATAACATCCGGAGAAATTCTGATATCATTTTCTTTTGTATCAGTCATAAGCCGCTCCATACAAGCACCATCAATCACATCACACGACATTGTGTTTGGCTTAAAACTCTTTTTGACAATACCCGCTTTACCATGTACCATTTCTCGTTGCAACTGAAGGGCTGTGACGACGTTTCCAGTCTTACACAAATCATCTACCATGATACTGTAAGTAATGACATTAGGACTACAACCCAACTGAATCATCTTTGAATACAAACCAACTGTCTCAACCACTTTCTTCTCTAAAATCAGTCCTTTGATCAGTGTATTAAACATCATGATATCAGGATAATAGCAATTCTTCAAGATGAGGCCAAAAGCAGAAAATGCTGTACTTCCTAAATTCATCCTGGAATAGAAATTTATCAAAATACTCAAGATGATGAGATTTGACCTAGACCCAAGAACACCAGAAGTAGCCAACGTCTTATAGAAGGAGATGTCAAGAGAGTATTGCTTAGACTTAGCTAAAGCACCCAATAGTGTACTCAAACATGTACTTGGCGGTGAATGACTCATAGAAAGCATGTAGTTGAATAAGAAATGGGCGTCACTTATGTCAATCTTGCCCGATTTACAGTCAACTTGCAGGAATTTGCTAAGTGCGGTCTTTCTACCCTTATACGAAACCACTGAAGAGAGCTTTTGTAAATTACCTCTGGAAGACATTTTATCAGCTAGAGTAGAGAGATAAACTCCAACAAGCAATGAATTCCAAAATTGCGCGAGATGAAGAGATTAAACCCCAAACACTGTCAAGATATAATGCCAATTTTCAATTTTGAGAAATGAATTTGGTAGAAACGGATGAATGCGAGTAAACTTAAAGTGTCGAGGAACAAAATATTGAAAGAAACCTTACCAGCGATGGTCGACAAAGAGTGTAGTGCCTCCGGTGGGTGGCGACCGAGAGAGAGAAAATGAAGCGATGAAAGTAACGTAACCCAAAATGAAGACTTTCAACTCCCAATGCAAGTGATCAAGCATCGCGGTGGGGTGTGCTTAGCTGGTGGAGGCGGGGTTCCAGGGGAGGAAGGTAGGGCAGCGCGTGAGGTGGTTGAGAGTTGAAAAGAGAAATGTAAGTTCCCTACAAGAAATTATATAGATGAAACCGAAAAAAAGGATTTTCAGTTGTTTCTCTCTTTTTCTAATCCGATTTACCTATAGTAGATTTAATTTAAGGAAAATTCTGTTTGGTACCCTTGTAGTTAAGGTTATTCCTGATGGTGTCCCGCATTTAAAAAGTTTTCCGTTGGTACCCCCGTAGTATATGATTAGTTCGGTCTGTGACCTTAGTGTTAAAATTTCTCATTTTCTGTTAGTTTTTTTTAAAGTAAAAACAATCACAAAACAGAAAAAAAAAACACAAAAACAAATCAAAACTGTAAAATCTTGCTTTTACCTTTTACCACTTCAACTTCATCCTCAACCCCCGACCTACTGTAGACAAGACGAAGACCTCCTACTGTGGACAACCTCGGTGGTGTGCAAGGTCAGAGACGACCGACGGAGGAGGAGAAATATCTACCCGGCGGCGGACACGAGTGACCCGGTGGTGCGAACAGACGACCGACGAATGAGGTACACCCGGTTTTGCGTTTGTTTGTATTTTTTGCGAATTTGGGTGTAATTAGGATCCAATTCATCTAACTTGCACTATAATTTGCTCTTATTACTCTCAATTTAGAATTTCAATTGAGTTAGGGTTGTTTTTTAGGGTTTCAATTAGGGTTGATTTTAGGGTTTGAATTAGGGGTTAATTTTAAGGGTCGAATTAGGGGTTGTGAATTTAGATATTAACTTAACTAAAAGCTTCTAATGTATTATATGCAAATATTTTGATTTTAGCCTCCATACAAGCATCTGTGCGAGCAAGCAAACCAAACAAGTGCATAACTGAAAGAATATGCGCTATTTTAAGTTGGAGAGAGAATATGTGCATAACTGAACTATTAGTAGTACATGTGAAGAATCAACCTATGAGTATTATAATTAGGGTGATGCTTATTCAAGGATGTACTGGCTTTTAGTGAATTAGGGTGATGCATCTGTACGAGCAAACCAAACAGGTTTGTACTATATATAATTAGGGTGATGCTTATTCATGGATGTGGGTTTACTGAACGTGTATGTTTTTATATATATTATATGTTAATGTTGTTTATCTAAGTTTGTTTGTTGTTAAGTTGAATTATGAAATGTAGTATGACGGACAAAAAGGTGTTGAGAATGCATCACAAGTGTATGGACTACTTAGATATTGAAGTTGATGACCCTGATAAGTGTAATATGCTGGATATTTTTATCAAAGTTTTAGAAGGGGTTGTGAAAAAAAGGTTTTGTCTTCCTGAAAATCCAAGTTTGTGGTATGTTCATGAATCTAAAAGTCATAAGTTGGAGAGGGACACCAATTTAGTGGAGATGTTTATCTTACTTCATGAGAAAGTTGTGATTAATATTGCCATTGGTTCTGCGGAGTCCCCATGTGAAACTTTGCAATTGGCAAGGGGCTTGCTTGAATCAAGGATATCATCTCTTGATACAAACCTTCCATCTTCCCACCACACTATCCCATCCACAGGATATATCGATGAAACACAACCCACACAATGTCCTCAAATAGTGCCACATGAACCAAACATTGAAATTCATGCACCTCAAATACCACATGAATCAAGGAGAACAATAAGTTTTGATATCCCATTAACTCTTTTGCCTAACCATCAAGAAAAGAGGATTCATGCCACCTCTACAAGACGAAAAGGAATATATGTTCCAAGCGGAAAAAGCACTTCTTCATCTGGTAATCAACCCGCTATAGGCAGTTTAGTAGAACACGAGGGGGGTATGTAATGATGACAACATGGAGAATAGAATTGTTGATGTTGCTGATTTTGAGGATGATGATGATGATGATGATGATGATGATGAATATGTCCCGTTAGATAGTTCAGGAGAGGAATCATCTGATAATATAAGCAATGATGATGAAATTGTTAATGAAGATGATATTTGGCTTCCCCATGTTGATGATGGATATGATCCTTACAAATCCAATGAATGGAAAGTGGATAAAGATGCATACTTTGACAGATTGTATGCGAATGGTGAGTTCTATGCTGATAACCAATTTGGGAACATCGTGTTAAGGAAATGGATGATTTTCTTCGATAAGGAGCACTTGTCACGTGTTTTGAGAGAGTATTGTATTCAAGAGGGATTTTTCACCATGACTCTAAAATCTGACATGAGAAGGCTGACAGCTACATGTGCATCTACAATTTGTGATTGGAGGATTCATGCATCTAAGCTGCCAGATGGATACAGTTGGGCTATTAAAAACATGACAGAGGTACATACTTGCTCAAGATTGGAATTATATAATCCTATGGCAACTGTAAGTTGGGCAGTAGAGAAGCTAATGGACGAAATTAGAACATGTAGAAATATCACATGGAATGAGATTAATGATAAGCTATTTGAGAAATTTGGCATTAATTTGAGAAAAACAACAACATATGAGACAAAGAAGCTAGCATTGAACAAGATTGATGGAGACCACGACACTTTGTATTCTAAGTTGCAGGCTTATTGCGAGGTTTTGAAAAGTACTAACCATGGTTGTAAGGCACATTGTGCTTGGAAAGTTGCTGAAGAGCATCCAGAAAAGCCCATTGTAGTCAAGAACATATTTATCTCTTTCAAGCCAATGATTGAGGGCTTTAGAGGACGCATGGGACTGATTGGTGTTGATGGTTGCCACTTGAAATGCAATCATGGTGGAGTATTGTTATCTGCTGTTGTTGTGGATGGAAACACTCAAATTATATGTTGTTTGTAATTAACTTATGTTGTTTGTAGGGTATTGAAGGAGCACTAGATGATGTATGGCCTACCATTTCTAGGCGATATTATTATAGACACTTGTGCACCAACTTCAAGAAGGTTTATCCCGGAGCATTGATGCATAAATTATTTTGGGGAGTGTATGATGCTTATTCTGAGTTCACCTACAACAAGGCAGTAGATGAATTAGAAAGGAAGGCTGGATGGGGTATTGTAAAGTGGTTGCATGAAACATGGGACAAAGAGAGGTGGACTAGGCACAAATTTGACCCAACTCTTTGTTTCGATGAAAATACAAGCAACTTTGTTGAGGCTTTCAATGCTACTATTGGAAAGGATAGATGCAACCCAATATTGAGTCTTCTCGAAGGTAATATTTCATAGAAGTTTTGGTTAGCAAAATATTCACTGTTAAAAGCTTCTTTTAAACAATATGTTGCCTGCAAACGAATAAACTTTGTAGGGATTAGACGTACACACATGGTTAGATACATTGGGAGACAAGAGAAAGCAGAAAACATGCCAATCAATGGAATAACTCCAAAAGTTGCCAAGAGATTGAGATTCATTGTAAGACAATCGTGTGGTATAAAGGTATAATCCTTAAATATTGTAATTTTAATATATTAGAACTCTTGTATGCATGTTTCAAGCCTTACTTGTTATAATTGACATGTTTTTAAGGCATCAAGTACAGAGTGTGAGGTTAAAGACGGTTTTTCTTACTTGCATGTCAACATCGCGGATCACACTTGTGCTTGTGGAGTCTGGCAGATTACTGGGATTTCTTGCAAACATGCGGTTAGGGCAATTATGCACATGAGGATAGGGGAAGCCTTAGAAGAATATGTTTCCAGATGGTATTCTATAGAAGCCTACAAAACTGCTTATTCTGTTAATTTTCACCTAGTAGCAGACGAAAAATAGTGGCATGTGTTTGATTTTCCCAAAATCAGTCCTCCAATCATGAAAAGAGGAATAGGGAGGCCATCGAGAAACATAAGAAGAGAAGAGGGCGAAAAACCAAAAGGAAAGAGATTTGGCACCGTACATTGTGATAAATGCAAGGTATGTAAAATTATTTGCCTAATTTTCCTTATGCATATATTAGTTTCCAACATACATAAATTTGTTTATTAAGGCATCCAGACATAATGCTAAGACATGTAAAGGCGGTCTGACTACAAGAGAGCGTAAAGAACAAGGTCTTCATGTTGAACAAAGGCAGAGACAAAAGCGTAAAAGGAAAGTGCAACCTCCAAATTCTCAGTTTGAAGACCACTTGTTAGATTTCGTACCTGATGTTATGGGATCAACACCATGGCAAAATCCGTAGCTGTGATGTTTTGGGATCAACTAGGCCAATTTTGGTGAAAACTTTGATGGCCTTTTATTTGGTGAATGATGTTTGAGGTCGCCCATGTGATTTGTCTAATTTTGGTCAAAATGATGGCTTTACTGTTTCATTGCCATATTCTGATATTTGTTTTGAGTATTCTGATGTTTGGTATAAGTAGCTACTCATTGCCATATTCTGATATCACAACTCACAAGCTATTGTTGGTTGTTTTGAAATGTATATCTTTATTGGCTTCCTATATTTTGAATTGTGATAGATGCTAAGGTTTATATAATGTTCTTGTCTTTCTCATATCTAGCATCTCCAGCCTACATAAATAACACCATTTATGTGGAAATACAATGATCCTCTTCGGGCCACGTATAATGCCAAAATGTTGATATATTCTTATGTTACTAATTAAGTAGCAAAATTGATAATGATTACATGATACCCATGTTCTATAATGATTAAATATACAAACTTCCAGTCATTGGCAACTTATTTTAACTAGTACGTATACACTTAGGGATCTGTTCAGTAAATTATGCTGATACTTATGCTGATATTCATTTTGCTGCTGAAATGATGTACTTATTTTCTATATGTATGTTCGGTAAATAATACTTATTGATAAATATTAATTTTAATTTTCATAGAAAAATCACCAAATTGTCCTTCAAATTTTGATTTTGATTTCACGTGCACATCACGTGAATTCCTAATGAATTCAGCTCATTCACCCACGTGAGCTGCACGTGACAAGCCTCCTTCAAGCCTCGTTGCCCGATCACTAAAGCCTCCTTCAAGCCTCCTTAGGGAAAATTTCGAATTTCGAATCACTAAAGCCTCCTTCAAAGCCTCCTTCAAACCTCGTCGTCGATTGGAAGCATCTACTGAAGGCTCGTCGTCCGCCTCTTGGAGGCTCGTTGTCCGCCGCTAGCAAGCTCGTCGTCCGCCGCTAGGAGGGTCGTCGTCCCTAGGATACTCGACTGGAAGCACCGAGACACACAACAGAACAAGGTCGGGCTTGATTTCTTGCTTCTACTTTCTTCTTACCTTATTAATGGTTTGTTGTTTGGACTGATTTAGGTCAAATTTTGGACTAATTACAAAATGGAAAATTTAGGGCTAATTACAAAGTGGATAATTTAGGGCTAATTTATGCAAATTCGTTTATTCAAATTCTGTTTGTATGCCTTGTCCAGTAGTTATTAGTTGATTTCTTCATGTGTAGTTTTTGTAGTGCTTGTTGTATGTGGTGATACGTATGGCTAAGTTATGGGGTGGTTGTGCTGGAATGTTATATAATGAAATGGAGAAAATAACTTATAAATTATTAGTCCATAATCATCTACTTTAAAGTTCAGAAGAACTATTATGGAGGAATATGTTCTTTTGGCTTTATACAATGAATTGATATAAGTTCTTTTCTCCTATTTTTCTGTATACATTATTTTGCTTTCTGTTTCTATGCATGTTTTGCATTAAAGGATTGTGTAATGTGTTTGCAAATAATATTAGGACATGGTTGAACAAAGTATAGATAGCCAAAATTTGAAAGTGAAAGGAACGGGAAAAGGGAAGGCCATAGCAATTGAAAAGTCATTCCATTGGACCGAGTCGCTTACGCTTACTTTTTTGGAAGTCCTAAGATTACTAAAAAGGAAAAATGGGTACGGTGTGCCCTTTGGATGGGCCGAGATATGTTCAGAATTTGAGAAGAAAGCAAAGATGGCTATAACGCCTAAAACTGCCCAAAATAAGTATAACACTCAAAAGAAATTATGGACCAACTGGGGAAAAATAAGGCACATGGAGATTGGTGTAGTATGGGATGAATTAACTGGTCGTATCATTGCGGATGAAAAATAGTGGCAGAAGAAAAGACATGTACGTCATATCTTACTTGCTTATGTAAACCAATTGTTGGCTTGACAATTCTTTTCCTATCTTTTTTACTGGTAAACCAATTTCTGGCTTGGCATGTAGAAATCAATATTACATTGTTATTTCTTACTTGCTTGTGTAACCAGAGATAAGTGCATAATTATAGGTACACTATCAAATGTTTCATGTGCATTTTATGCTTAAGCCATAAATTGTGGGAATATATACTAATAGCAATGCTAGGTTAGAGTGTGATACATCTTTTATTGTTTCTGTTCTCAACTCTTGTTTGGGTAGGTTATTTACTTTCTCATTGAGTATTTTACTATTTGGCGAACCGTTGAAAATAATTGATTTGTCGGTACTTGTAGGGTAGTTCATTAGTGCAAGAAAACACTGATATTTTGTTTGTTTGGGACTTGGGAGGTACCAAAAGTTGTAGGTATAGATGAAAGGAAATGATTTAACTTACAAGGGGCTATTCGGTGCTTTAAAAATACCCGAAGGGATTTAAGGGTGCTTAACACCTTGAGCTGTGTTAATTGCAATTCATTATGACTCAATAGAAAACCCTTTTTTTTACGGCAGGGCAAATACATCCTAAGATGAAAATATGTATCCAACTTCTTCCCATTATTTTTTCTCCATATTTATGTTTAATTCTACTATTTTGTGAAGCAGTTAGCAAAAGATGGGGTAGAAGATTGATATCCGAACAATAGCTTATGTGAATGGGTCTTGAAATTTCGTACTTGCTTGTGTAACCAGAAACTGTGTATTTTTTTGTCTCCTTTTTTCCATACATGTTTGCTTTAAATTTTATAACTATTGTAATGTATTTGTTCAGGAGTTAGGTGATGCATATTCGTCCTTCAGAAGGAAAGGGGTGAAACCAGAGATAAGTGATTTGTGGGACGATATCTATTATGAAATGGTGGTGTCCGAAAAGCACGCTATTGTTGCATCGATGGAACCTGATTCGGTTCCTCTGTGTGTTGATGAAAAGTTATTATCCACTCTGAGGATGACGATCTCCTTGATCGTCAATTGGAAAAAGACGCTGAAGAGGACACTATTGACATTATGCAAACCTTGGTGACTCAACCGAGCACAGATGGGACGATAGGAACGCTGCAATCACAGTCAAAAGGCAAATCCCATAGCATGGCAACTGAAAGGGCTATCCAAAAAAAGAGGAAAAGGCAATCGCCTTCAACCACCTTGTATAACCAACAACTTGCTTCTATGGAAGAGACTGGTAAACAAATGTTGACATTGATGACGAGTGATTTTGAGGCGAGCACCACATGGGAGGACAACAAATACAACGAGGATGTTGGGGTGCTCGACCGAATTGTTGAGAATAATCTCGTTGAAGAGGGTTATGGCCTTTGGTGTTTTGCCATGACTAAGCTGGACAAGGAAAACAGACGTCGAATTTTTATGAAGATAAAAAGCGATGAGTTCAGGGTCAACTGGTTGGCTCACGAGTACAGAAATAGTGGCAAAGCGTAGATGCACTCGTTGGAGTATTCATATTTGCATGTTGTGTTATATCTTTGCATTTGCACAAGTGGGTTGCATGTATGTTGTGTTATATCAGTTGGACGTTTATTTAAGGGAAATCATTATGGTTTAATATGTTCATTTAAGGTTTATATTACGCTTTAATATGGATTACTTGTTCAACTGTTACAGGGTGCTACAGACCCTAAAAGCTATGGCTGACCATCTCAAAAAAGTTGACGAGGAATTGGAAGAAGTTTTTCCAACACAGAACGACTTTATTCTAGGTTGTTTTGGCCTCAACAATTTCATTCTACAACACAAGCACCATGATTCACTATTTGAAGATGACGAGGAATTGGAAGTAGTTTTTCAAGGGCAAGAAGATGAAGGTACTGACGAACTTCCTGGAGGCATGGGCAAATTAAGAGCAGAAATTGCACGTGATTTGGAACAACAAAGCAAGGTTTCATTGATGATTAGTGGTATGAAAAGCTATGGGAAATCATTTTGGAGAATCTAGTGTTGATGTTTATTTAGGGTAAACCAGTAGAAAACACTCTTATGGTTTTCTAGGGTATTTTTGTTTTGATAAATCCCTAGAAAATATTCTTCATGTTTATTTAGGTTAAACCCAAACAAATCCCACTCTAGGGGGGGGGGGGGGGGTAACAACGAACTTAGCTAGATCAAACCACACATGTCATAGAATTACGGGCCCTTAAAAAGGTAACACAAACCGTGAAACAGTGCCATGATTATAATAATAATGTTCTTAGGGAGCAACAAACTAAAGGAAATACAAACGAAATGGAAAAACACACATGAAGTACGGAGGTAGATAACGAACAACAATAGATTTTGATGCACATTAATAATTGAAGACGCGTGCACACAACGCTTTGGTGACATGAGATAAGGGGGTTCTGCGGAACTTGCGGTAACTGTCGTCGATCTACAACAAAACACAACGCAACACCTAGAATGAACAAGATATGTAGTAGGAACACATCAATTCATAAAAACATGATTACCGATTTCCCTAAACTCACCGCAATTTTAATTTCCCAACAGGCAGCATCCCCCAAAATGGCCCCAGTTACGGGGTCACATTCAACATCGCCACTAGCTTCGAATTGGTGCCATAGGTGACAATTCTTCTTAAGGATGTTGAACTGGTTCTTAATAGATGCCAAGGAAATGGCTCTTCCAGTAGTGACATGCACACGTTCAACTATAACACGCCATTCTAGGGAACTAGAACGACCCAATTGGTCATGCCAAATAGAATTTTCCTATAGCAACGCGTCTGATTCCACAATGGTCTATGAGATACGCGACATATATAAGGGGGATATAGGATAGTGACGATTGTGTTTTTAATCAAACACAATCGTCTAATATATATAAGGGGGTAGAGGATTCATATACTACCAATACTATACCTTCACGTGATGATGTTAATTTTTTTGTCATGATAACCTATCATACATTCACATGCTGAACGTTCAAATGCATGAAGTCATGAGCCTGCATAGCAATAAATTGATAGCTACGAGCATCTTCCATCCATTGAAATAATATCATAGCAACAACAACATGTAGTAAATATGTACGAGCATCTTTCAAATGCATTTTCAGCCTTGATTCCAAGTCCTCTCTCCACAGCAACAGGTAGTACATATCTACGAGCATCTTCCAGCTGAAATTTCCCACCAGGCATCAAGTTGATCATGCCGGTGCACCTAAAAATATAGTATATGATACAACATATTCCAGCCATTGAAATGCTTTTCAACTATTGTCATTAACAGTATAAGGAAATTTAGCATAAGCTTAAGGAAATTTAGCACATCCATAATGTGCATAAGCTTAAAGAAACGTAAAGAGGCAATTAGTTGCCTTACATCAGTTAGCCTTACATGAATTGCCTTACATCTTGTTCCTTCCATCAATATGATACAAAATGGCAATTACTTGTGGCATGCATTGTCACCCTAACATTTCATCACTACGCCATGCATATATGATACAAAATGGCAAATGAGTTTTGCCTAACAGTTAGCAATTCTATGCATAAAGTTACAAAATGGCATACAAATTATATGCCATGTCCTAATACCATCACTACAGATGCATAATGCGCCCCATATAGACGATAAAACCAAGCAAAATCATGATCACAAGGACTAGTATCACATATATCGCAACCCTTCTAAAGCTTCTTAAACGGTCTCGTTCCAAGCATACCAGCACATGCGCAGTGGTTATACCCGCAAATCTGTCGGCCAAAGCACTATAAGCATTCTTAGCGACGATCTGATGTTGATTGTAAGCTGCAATGTCGAGCTCGACTTCATTGAGACGGCTTTGTTGTCTGTTAGCTAGGGCTTGTAGTTGTGCAACCCGCGCGCTTCCGGGGGATTCATTCAGTAAAGCTTCGTCATCCCTACATTCATCCTTAAGGGACTACAATTTAGTAAAGCGATGTCATCAAATCTAAAGTGCAAACTGGGAACGACAACACTAAACCCCAAGAGAAAACAATAGTGGAATTCTGCATAATATTCAACACATGTGTTCACTATGCAAATACTAATTCAACACTGAGTTTAAATTAAAGAGATCATAACAGCAGCAAAACCCTATTTCACAGAATTGAGTATTCCCTTTTAAACGTTTGAAAAACCTAAATTAAATGGGTATTTACCACTTATAAAGACCACAAGTTGCAATCAGCTACTTCAAAGCACACATGGCTTTAAGCATTTAAGTGTTTTAAATTAACATTTCATAAAAATACTCTCAGTTAATAAGTTATTTATCTATAATAACGAAATCACTTGCACTTTACTGATTTTAAATTGCAAACCACTAAAGCATTCATGTCGGGTTCTATACTGTTACTCTTAAACAATGACAGGTAAGCAAGCTCACATAATCTTAGAATCATGACTCTTAAACATAGTCGAAGTAAGTTCTACAAAGATGGACACAAAGTAACAGAAGACAAACTGACCCTTTTCTGACTGTTATCAACCACACAATTTAAATTAGACTTTCTTGTTACATGCAAATAATGATTTCCATGCATAATCTCACATTCAAAGGCATCCAGAAACCATGCATTCAGATGTATGACCTTCAGAAACCATGCAAATACTGATTCAACACTGAGTTTAAATTAGGCATTCAAAAACCATGCAAATACTGATTTCCATGCATAATCTCAAAATGTATGGCCTTCATAGCCAAGTTGATTGTTTCACTTCTATTTTTTTCGCATGATCAGAGTTAGCTTCACTATAATGGCAAGGTAGATAAATTTAAATGCATCAGAATTTCATATATAACAAGACTGAAATATACAAACTTTAACACCTTTCATTCAAAACACAAATCAATAGTTGTATCAAATCAGATATATGCAAAAAATGGCAAGGAGTGTATGTGAGAGAAATAATCCTGATGTCGTCAGAAAGCCACCCAAGGGATGAAACACTGTAATTGGTTAGCGTTTCCAGCACCTCTCTCAGCAATCCATAGTCGGACTGGAAGGAGTTCTGCGTTGGGAGCCAAAATTGATTTATGTCACTGAGCGAGTCTCCATTTTCATAGTCTGACATCCGTAATACCACCACACCAAAATAATACATTAAAAAGAGACAAAAATAATAGCACTCAGTCAATCATTATTGCTCTAATTGTATTTTAACTGCATTTTCCTCTTTTACTCTCCTCATTTCCTCCCTTTTCTACTGTCTTTTTCTCTCTGTTTTCTTGTGTTGTTTTTGTGTTTGTATCTAACGGCTTCCAGTAACCCAGATTTGCAAACAAAACAAGAATTTTATTTCACATAAAAGCCAAACCATGCTCAAACACAAATCATGCTCATAATCTATAAACATTAACATCATAGTAACATTAACATCATAAAATCATGCTCAAACACAATTCATGCTCAAATATATGCAATATTTATTTCACATCTGCAAAAATGAACATTAACATCATAATAACATTAACATTAGGCAAAGTGCTAACTACATTTTCCTCTTTTACACTCATCACTTCCTCTCTTTTCTACTGTCTTTTTCTCTCTGTTTTCTTGTGTTGTTTTTGTGTTTGTATTTAAGGGCTTCCAGTAACCCAGGTTTGCAAACAAAACAAGAATTTTATTTCACATAAAAGCCAAACCATGCTCATAGGGTCCAAACATTAACATCATAGTAACATTAACATTATCCAGTAACCCAGGTTAATGTTATCAAGTACTACTACGGTTTGCTTCAAGTACTAGAACACACTCATAGTAATCAGTAGACAAGCCAGATATCATCACAGTCTATCAATAACATATTCTATTGCCAAATGTCAACAGTTTGAAGAACACACCAATAATCTTGTTCAATTAGAAAATTATCTCTTCTCCTCATATCTCTAGTAACTACTTCAGTGTCTAGAAAACGGGTTTTAGCAGTTGATGCAGAGAAATTAAAGAACAATACGGATGGGCTAAATCATAAAATCATGCTCAAACACAAATCATGATCATAATCTATAAACCCTAAACCCTTAAAGCCCCAAATCAAAAACCCTAAAATCTAAAACCTAAACCCTAAATCGTAATGCCCTAAAAACCCTAAACCCCCAAAGCCCCAAATCAAAAACCCTAAAATCTAAACACTAAACACCCAAATCGTAAAGCCCTAAAATTATGTTGAAACTAAACACGAGAGCCCTGAACTCCCAAAGCCCCAAATCAAAAACCCTAAAATCTAAACACGAGAGCCCTAAACTCCCAAATCGTAGAGCCCTCAATTCGTAAACCACATTCTACAAATTCTAAAAAGCCCTAAAAATTCATAAAATCGAATCCCTAAACAAGAAGATGTAAAAAACGAGAGCCCTCAGTAGTGATTTGAAAAAAAAATGAGAGGAGAAACGAGATGCAGAAAGAGGCATGGAGAAGAAGAACCAGATCTACCTGTTGGGCGTCTTCTTCGTCTTCTCTTCCAAGAATTGCCAGATGAGCGACCTTTTTTTTCCATGAACAATCGAGGGTGGTTGGAATATCAGGGGCAAATGAGGGTAATCGAAAGGAGGCAGATCTGATAAGTAACATGAAGTAGGGGCAATCAATTTTTTTTTGACATTTTTGAGCAAGAGAAAGCATGAGTAAGCATGTTGAAGTATGAACAAGCGAACGAACAATCAAATGCTTATTTTTGAAAATTAAGTATGAGAAAGTATAAGTACCCAAAATAAGTATGAGAAAGCATGTCGCCGAACGGACCCTAGGTTGATTGAAAGGTGCTTCTATCACACTAGCCTCCTCTTTTATGGCTTTTATAAAATCAACTAACAAACAAGAAAAGAGGAAGAAGAGTTCATCAAATTGCACGGTCACAAATATGTCTGTAACAATCTCCAACATAAGTACATACGACAATATTAAACTACTCATTTGTTTAACACAATAACTAATAAAACTAAGTAGAAAACAACTATCATTTTAACGAGACCTTGAACACATGCTATGAGCACCTTAATATCATTCTTCAATTCCTCCATATCATTTTGAGAAGTATTATGTGTATCACCCGCATCATTTTGAAAGGTACTCTCAATCCGATGCTCGCCTATCTCGCTCGACTCATCGAACCACCGAAAGAAATTACACTCATCACATCTATAGTACAACCTATTCGGGTTTTGCAATGACTCGGATATCCTAATTGTAGCTCTTTTTCGTGGTTGACATTGACAATATTGGTTTATCGCTCTTAGTGGTGTTGATGAGGTTGGTGACGAACCATGAGAATCCATAACCACTACAAAAAAAAACCAAACATGGTTGATTGGAAAAAAAAATGAAATTATAATATTCATAGATTGATTCTTCACATGTACTACTAATAGTTCACTTATGCACATATTCTCTCTCCAACTTCAAAATAGCACATATTCTTTCAGTTATGCACTTGTTTGGTTTGCTCGCACATATGCTTGTATGAAATATTACCTTAAGTACAACATCATTAGCATTAGCATTTTTTTTTAATCATTAACATTTATCCCTCAAGGCACTCCCTTCTACGATGCTTGTAGTTTTTTAGGTACCAAAATAGCAGATAATGTAGTCCCATGAATATATGGAGGCTAAAATCAAAATATTTGCATAAAATACATTAGAATCTTTTAGTTAAGTTCATATCCAAATTCACAACCCCTAATTCGACCCATAAAATTAACTCCTAATTCGAACCCTAAAATCAACCCTAATTGAAACCCTAAAAAACAACCCTAACTTAGATTTCATTCTAAATTGAGAGTAACATGAGAAAATTATAGTGGAAATTAGATGAATCGGTTCCTAATTCTCCCTAATTACACCCAAAGTCGCAAAAAATACAAACAAATGCAAAACCGGGTGCACCTCCTTTGTCGGTCGTCTGTTCGCACCACCGGGTCGCTCGTGTCCACCGTTGGGTAGATATCTCTCCTCCGCTGCCGGGTGTACCTCCTTTGTCGGTCGTCTCCGACCTTGCACGCCACCGAGGTTGTCCACAGTAGGAGGCCTTCGTCTTGTCTACAGTAGGTCGGTTGGGGGTTGATGAAGTTGAAGTGGTAAAGGGGGTACCAACATGAAATTTTTTAAACGCGGGACACCATCATGAATAACCTTAATCATAGGGGTACCAACCGAAATTTCCCTTAATTTAACCGTTGAATAGTTTTTTTCAAAAGAGTTAAGCTTTCATTAAATATCGATACAAAAAATATGAGATATTGAGTTTGAATGTCAGTATGTGTATTAATATATGAGTTTGAGTGATATTAATGTATCGGGTATGAGTAGACATGTCAAAATTTGACCCGGCCCGATTCACTTTTTTTGGGTTGAGACCCGACCCGAAAAATATTGGGTCAAAAGTGAACCGACCCGCTCGACCCGAAATTTTTTGGGTTGGGTCATTACAAATGTGTTTATATTTTATATATTGAATATTATAATATATTTATTATTAAAATATTATATAATAATAATTTTTTGATTTATTATTTTTGTTATAATTACAATATTATTTTATAGAATTTTGACATTGCGCTCTCGACCCGCTAGGTCGACCTGAACCTGTACTTGACTCGACCCACAATCGACCCGATCCAATGTGCTTAAACCCGACGACCCATTTTGACCCGTTTGACAGGTCTAGGTATGAGTATAGATATGAGTCATATGTTTGATATATTGATTCCTTACGAGATATCAAAATAACACTCTTATATCACTCATACCCATATTCTGATATCCACTTCCGATACTGAACAACAAATATCAGTTTGATATCGATATCAGGATTATACCAAACGTAAATATGGGTATGAGTGATATATATATACCCATACATGATATCTTGATATCAATGTCAAACGGGTCCTAAGGCTCATGCATTATGGCATGTGTAACACCCCGAGTTATGTTGGTATTACCACACACTAGTGACATCAGACTTTATAGTCCAAAGCCATCCTAGACTTTAATCTGAACAATTTATGCTTAAATACATTGATAACAAAAGAATTAACAACAGAGACATATGAAGCAAATACTTAATCTTTATTCTCGTAAATTAAGAAGGCTAATTTTACAAAACAATATGAAATTACAACAGAAGACTTTATAGTAACCCTAAATACATGACTATGTAAGCTATATATTATAGCCTATTACATTTATTACGAATATTGAATCGATAATAAACAACTTCATAATGTCACTTTAAAACACAACATTAACTGCAAGCCTTCTTCTTCTTCTTCTTCATAGATTTGTTACTTCAAGATAGCCCGAGACAAATGACTGATGTGCCGTATGGGATGGATGACACCAACCAACCATGCGAGGAAAATGAACGGTAGGTTACTCTAATGAAAGACTATGTAAGGGTATTTATGTGAGGTTCTGTGTAGACATATATAGTTAATACCCTTGTTTCTCGAATAATACTCGATAAACGATATATAACTTTGATACCCCGTATTTTTTGTAAGGTTATTTTGGGAATTATGAAATTTTCCCGAGTACCCGTTGTGTACGTCGGATTTAATTCAGGTAGCTTGAGACATTCTGTAATGTGCTCTATATCTGTAATATTTTTCTCAGTGAAATAATATACAGACAAGGTGCCTTGAATTTTAAATTGTCGTTCGCGTACGATAATTTTTATCCCGGTTTATCGTCATGCTCGTTCAAAGCCGAATGGGAGGGAAAAGGGGGAAACGGCGACCGCCGTTCAGAAACGGCGACCGCCGTGGTTGGGCCCGAGATGTCAATCATCATATCTGCAGTTGGTTCTGGAGCTCTTCCTAATCAACTGTCGAATGTCGGGCCATCATTGGTGCCAAATAAAAATGTCGGGCTATTGTCTCCTCCTTGGCAGCATGATGTGCGCCGTCTCTCAAAGTAAAACGCGGACAACTGGGCTGCGATCATGGTTTTAAGGCCGCGGTTGCAGAGTCTTCATAATTAAAAAAAAATCCGGTTTTTTTTTCCAGGTAAGGGGACTTACAGTGGCGAAACCGCGGTCGTGGATTCGCGTCTGGTCCGAGTTGAACACCGTCTTAGAATTTTGTCTTTGGGTCTCCTACCTGCGTTTTAGTCTAAACCGAAAACAACACAAATAAAAACTTGAAACGAAAAGACATGAAAAGAATTACATACCTCGGGTTGCCTCCCGAGCAACGCCTTGGTTAGTGTCATGGCTCGACATGGTGCCCTTTGGATCAACTTGGGTTGCTCACTTCAACCGAACACTTGGGGTCACAGTCAGGAGGGTGTCTCTTTGCATCATCTATGTTGTATCCGACCCTCACCCCATCAAACTCCATGGTGAGCGAACCACTACTCACATCAATTTTTGTATTCGCCGTTTTCATAAATGGCCTACCCAACATCAGAGAGGCTGCATGTTTGTCTTGCCCCGTATCCATCACAAAAAAATCCACAGGGAAAATCAGCTTATCGACCTCTACCAGAACATCATGCACGACTCCTTTGGGATATACATAGGACGAATCCGCCAATTGAATCACCGTCTCTGTCTCTTGTAATGGTCCAAGCTCCAAAGATTCATACAGTGAGAGAGGCAACACATTTATAGATGCACCCAAGTCCAGCATGGCTTTATCGAACGTGGTGTCACCTATCTTGCAAGGAATACTGAACATGCCTGGGTCACTGCACTTCTTGGGCATCCGCTTTTGCAGCATAGCGGAGACATTCTCACTCACCTGGACCTTCTTCTTCGCTTTCACTGTTTTCTTCCTCTTAACCTTGCACAATTCCTTCAAAAAGATTGCATAACGAGGAATGCTCTTAACCAGCTTGATCAAAAGAATATTTACCTCGCAATTACTAAAGGTCTCGAAGATCTCCTTGTCGTTTTCCGGCCTTCTGGTGTCCTTCAATGCCTCAGGGAAGGGCACGGGCGGCTTCAGTGAACCGAGCGGAGGGAAGTATGGACGAACGTAATCGTATTCGACGTCTGAGGCACAACCGCGGCCGCGGTTTGGGACCCGGGGCCGCGGTTTGGGACCCGCGGTCGCGGTTTGGGACCCGCGGTCGCGGTTCTTCGTTTGGCAGTTCTTGCTCTTCAGGAAGAAATCCGCGGTCACGGATTGTATTATGCGGTCGCGGATTTGCTTCAGAGTTTTTGTCTCCGCCAGAGACAATTCCGCGGTCGCGGACATCTAGCCGCAGTCGCGGAAATTCTTCAAAAAAATCACCGCATTCAGTGATGATTCCGCAGTCGCGGATTTCGGGCCGCGGTCGCGGCTCCTCCTCTGCAGCATCCGTCACTTCCTTCATTTGTGTCCCGCTCCTCAGCGTCATCGAACAGACATTCTACCTCGGGTTTGCTACCATTTGAGATGGTAGTTTCCCCGAATCCCGGGCCTCTAGTTTGCTTATTGCGAGAGAAATTTGCCCCACTTGCTTCTACAAGTTCTGAATACTAGACTTCATCTCTTGATTTTGTTGGACCATAGTGGTTGCCAACGTCGATACACTCTGAGCGAGATACTTAATCATGTCATCACTGGACATAGATGAACTTGCACTTTGGCCTTGAGGTCTATGGTCATATGGAGCTCTAAATTGTTGTTGTTGTTATTGACCTCCAGACCGCTGAAATTGTTATTGTTGCTGTAGAAACTATGGCGGCCTCTGGTGGAATTCTTGATCATCACGACCCTGAGGAGGATTCTAATGGTTCCCGTACCTCAAATTAGGGTGATCTATCCACCCTGGATAGTAAGTGTTGGAGTACGGGTCATATCTCGGTCTAGGAGGGCCGAAACCTCCTATAGCGTTCACTTCAGCAGTGGGCTCCTGCAGCGTGGGACACACATTATGATGCGACCCTGCCCTCCATGACGTCCATAGAAGAAGAAGCCATGACCGTGAGCTCAGAAGGGCCAAGTAAGAAGACCGCAATCTTCCTCCCACTACTCGCATCGAGCACAAAGACCGCGATCTTCGTAATGCTTCTCGTGTCTGTTACAGCGACCGCGATCTCCTTCAAGCGTCTTCAGCCAAGCCCAGAGATCGCGTTCTATCTCAAGATCCTCGCATTCAATGATGAATGCGTTCTTTGAATTATTTTGTCTTTATTGAACATTATTATTTTCAGTGTTTTTCTTTGGGGTGTGTGTTCCACGCGTGTCGCGTGGGCCAGCCCATTAAGCGAGACTCGGCCCATCCGAGTCCCGCTATCTCCTATAAAAGGTCATCTCGACCTTCTGTATTAGGTTATGATGTGACCCTGCCCTCCATGTCAGCTACAGAGGAGGAAGACACCATGAGACATCCGCCTTGAGACTCCTCTACACCTACATCCATTCTGAGTTAGATTTAGGAGACTTTCTAGTCGTGCTATTTCCAGACATTACTACCTTAGTACTTTCTATTTACAGTATTTCTATTTTTAGTAGCTATTAGTTCTGGGTGGTTTTCATTTATGTTAAATGGGCCGATAGAGTTAGTAACTAGAGAGTCTGGCCCATTAGGTCAACTCTCTAGTATATATAAGAACTCTTGTCTTCCTTTTCAGTTTACGTCAATTCAAGCCTAAGTTCAAGTCGAGTAAACTCCTTAAATCCCGGGCCCCGACGTCAACAATCCTTGCGTTTCCTAGTCGAACTATCCTGGCGCATCGATTCAGTTAACGCGTTTCTAGTGAATTATCATGGCGCGTTAACTAGGTTACCCACATCTATCCATCACTATCCGCAACCAACACTCCACAAACCCTAACCCTAGTTCTCACGGTTGCCTCCATCCACCTTCACCCTCTCGGCCGCCGCCCTCTCACCACCACTTTCGCCTCCGCTCATTGCACTTCCGCCGCCGTGCCTCCACCCATCACCGCCGCATCTCCATCCAGTCCACTGTGTTCCGAACACCCCCCCACAGTCCACCGAACACCCACTTCTCCCCCTTCCGAAGAGTTGTTCGCCCCAATACGCATTCAAGCGATCCTTGACAACGATTTGTGGTCTTTCCATCAGACAAGGTCACATCAACTGGCATCAGAGCCTTCGAATCGCGTAAGTCGTTCCAACTCTTCATTCAATCGCTCATTCGTTTCCGCAAATCAATTCCTGCATCAACAAAAACCCTAGATCTTGTTCTAGGAACCAAACAAACATTTTTTCTGCATTCTGAAGTCGAAAAAATCAGAAAAAGCCTAGGTTTGTTGGTTGAACAATTCGGCCTTCATAAAAAACCCTACAATTTTTTTTTCTGGAGCAAAACCGAACCCCTCACACAGTTTTTCTACAAATTTTGGTGTTTTTCTTGGTTTTTGTTTGTGTTTGAAGTAGATCTGCTTGCATATAGGCTTAGATAGTTCATTTGCGACTTCGTTTGCCTTGTTTGCGCCAAAAAATCTACATCTTCTCAATCTCTTTCTCTTCAAACTTGAATCACTGCATTTTTTATTTTTTGTGCTGTGTTTCTGCGCGTTTTCTGCTTTTATGTTCGTTTATGTGCATAGTTTGCTGAATTTCTGTGCGTTTCTGTGCGTTTTCTGCATTTCTGTGCATTTATGTGCACAGTTTGCTGGATTTCTGTGCGTTTGCTGCATATTTCTGTGCGTTTGCTAAACTTTCTGGGCATTCGCTGAACTTTCTATGAAGTTCTGAGCATTACGGTAGCTGTACACAGATTTGAAAAAAAAAATTATAGCAGCTGTTTGCTGTATACAAAATAAAATAAAATCGAGACCACAGAAGCCAAAATAAGGCAAGTGTGTCTTTACGCAGCACGAAGGGAGAACCCGGTCTTGATTCCGGCACCTTCAATTTCCAACGACGCAAGTGATTCATTTACCGTCTTCTCTATCTTTCACCGTCTGGGTTGCATATCTTGGTTGACTGTGTTGTAATTAGTTCTGTGCTTATATCCTTGCATATCTACTTTTGACATTTTCTTTGCTGAGCATTGCCTTGATTTTGTTGATTGTTGTGTGAGTTGCCTTAATCCTGCTCGTAACCGTCCACACGGCCAGCCAGATTAGATTCCCGAGTGATTGCTTGTTGAGTTCGGTTCTGCTTACCTATTTGTTGATTCTCTATTGCTGTTGTTGTTCGCTTTGATTCTGTGGTTTGTCATTTCTTGCTGTCAGGTACCATGTCAGAAGGTGATACAACCCGTGAGACAGGCACAAAGACTGCTACCTAAAAGATGATCCGAGAGCTGCTTGCTAGAGACAAAGCAAGAAACGCGCAGATAGCCGAACTACATCGTAAGATTGCAGTACAGACGATGATACAAGAGCTGCTTGTTGAACAAAAATTAAAAGCCGCGCGGTTCGCTGAACTCCAGCGTAAATATGACGAGCTCTTAGCCCTGGACAAGGCGAAGGGTAAAGCCCCGATGCTTCCCTCAACATCGACTCCAGGCCAACTGAAATGCCTCGAGTCACAGGATGTGATCCAGGAGGAAGACCCTGCAGTTGTAGAGGCACATGACGACGACATCGAGGTTGACCCTGCCGGCGTCTTTACAACCGATGCTGATGGCGATGTGGTCGGTACTTCCGATCACCATGATGACCAGGCATACCACTCTGCCTTGGTTACGAGATGCGTGATGAGCGTCAAGGAGGAAGCCCTTAACGAGCACCGGGAAAACTTGTTTCATGCTCGGTGCAGCCTTCCGGATGCATCGTTGAGTGTGATCATTGACGGGGGTTCTTGCTGTAACATTATCCATGAGGAGGTTGTGCACCATTTCAACCTTTTGACTACACCACAACCCACTCCCTCTGACCTCCAGCGGATCTCTGAAGGGTCAGGTAACACATTTTCTCGCCCGGGTCTTATTTCATTTTCTATTAGTCCTTACAACGACACTGTACAATGTGATGTTACCGCTATGGACGCAACCCATCTGCTTTTGGGTCGTCCATGGCAATATGATCGTCGCGTGCTTCACGAAGCGTATTTGAACAATTACATGTTCAAATATCACGGGAGGCGCGTGACTCTCTTACCCATGATTCCGCAGAAAATTTTACAGGACCAGGTCCAGCGCCAACGCCAGAAAGCATTGGAGGCCGCCGGAGTTTCGCCAGCAATGACATCCACCACGGAGACCTCCAGACGATAACTCGGTCGAGCTCTAGAACGAGTCTTAGAGGCAGACAAGAACTCGGCCAACAACTCGGCCGAGTTTTGGACCGGGTCATGGCGCCAGACAACAACTCGGCCGAGTTCTGGCCCGAGTCAGGACTGCAGCCAACTACTCGGTCAGCAACTCGACCGAGTTGTGGACCGAGTCAGGAGCCCAGATGACAACTCGGCCGAGTCAGCATCCTCCCTTTCTCGTCCTGCGTCTTCGCCTTCTGCAACTTCTGAGAGGACTTCTGTACCCTCATGTACGCATTCTCTTCCTGCGTCTTTACCTTTTGGCATCTGTGGTGTCTTGCTCCAGGAGAGGCGTCCAACATATGACAAGGAGTTGTACACGCTGATTCGGGTTCTGAAGACTTGGCAGCCCTATCTCTGGCCAAGTGAGTTCGTGATACCCTCAAAACATGCTGCCCTGTCCTATCTGACGCGCCAGACGACCCTCACCCGCAGGCATGCTAGGTGGGTCAAGTTCATGGAGACCTTTCCGTACCTGCTCATGCACAAGAAAGGTAAGGAGAATGTGGTTGCCGACGCCCTTTCTCGTAGGTACGTGCTCATCACTCATCTCCAGTCTCACTTATTGGGTTTTGCATTGCTCATGGATTTGTACGCTGCTGATGTTTTCTTTAAGGACATCTTTGAGCAATGTAAAATCAGCAGAGAGCATGACCCGTATTTCCTGGATGATGGGTATCTTTACAAGGCTGGGAAACAATGTATTCCTACGTCTTCTATCAGGCACTTGTTGCTCCAGGAAGCACATGACAGCCGTGACCTTTTTCGGGTGTCTACGACCCTTGCAGCACTTCGAGAACACTATCTCTGGCCAATGATGGCCCAATGTGTTACCAGAAATTGCAAGAGTTGTGTGACATGCCACAAGGCTGGGGCACACTCGAGTCGACATGGTCTCTACACGCTCCTCCCCATTCCTGCAGCCCCATGGGAAGATCTATCCATGGATTTTATCACAGGGTTGCCTATGTCTCGGCGTGGTAGAGATTGTATTTTTGTAATGGTCGACATGTTCTCTAAGGTGGCACACATTATTGCCTACAAGAACACCAACCATGATGTGGACATCGTTGATTTGTTTTTTGAGCATGTGGTGCGCTTGCATGGTATCCCTAAAACTATTATTAATGATAGAGATACCAATTTTGTGGTCCATTTATGGGGAACCTTGTGGAGTAAGCTAGGCACCAAGCTTCTATTTTCTACTAGCTATCACCCACAGACGGTTGGTCAGACGGAGGTGACCAACCGTACCTTGGGAGCCCTCCTTCGGACGGTTCTCAAGGCGAACCCACGAAGGTGGGAGGACTTACTTGCTACTGTTGAGTTTTCCTATAACAGGTCCAGGCACTCTGTGACGAAATTGACTCCTTTCGAGGTCGTATACGGAAGGAACCCGCTGACGCCGTTGGACATGACACCGTACCCGCTACAGGATCAGGAGAACTTTGCTGCTGGCAAGTTGGCTGAGCACATTCAGGAGCTACACAGGAGGACACTCACTCGGCAACTTGGTTTGGCTTCATTTGCGGAAGGAGCGATTACCTTCCGACCGCAAGTCTAAGCTCGACCAACGGGGTGATGGTCCCTTCCGAGTCGTCAAAGCAATTGGAGACAACACCTACCAGCTCGAGCTCTCGGACAAGTATGGGGTGCATCCGACATTCACTATCGCTGACTTAGCACCATATGTTGAACCCGAGCCTGGTGAGCGTGAAGCGGGGACGCTTCACAACCAAGTGGGGGAGGGTGATGTGACCCTGCCTTCCATGTCAGCTACAGAGGAGGAAGACACCATGAGACATCCGCCTTGAGGCTCCTCTACAGCTACATCCATTCCGAGTTAGATTTAGGAGACTTTCTAGTCTTGCTATTTCCAGACATTACTACCTTAGTACTTTCTATTTATAGTATTTCTATTTTTAGTAGCTACTAGTTCTGGGTGGTTTCCATTTATGTTAAATGGGCCGGCAGAGTTAGTAACTAGAGAGTCTAGCCCATTAGGTCAACTCTCTAGTATATATAGGAACTCTTGTCTTCCTTTTCAGTTTACGTCAATTCAAGCCTAAGTTCAAGTCGAGTAAACTCCTTAAACCCCGGGCCCCGACGTCAACAATCCTTGTGTTTCCTAGTCGAACTATCATGGCGCATCGATTCAGTTAACGCGTTTCTAGTGAATTATCCTGGCGCGTTAACTCGGTTACCCACATCTATCCATCACTATCCGCAACCAACACTCCACAAACCCTAACCCTAGTTCTCACGGTTGCCTCCATCCACCTTCACCATCTCGGCCGCCTCCCTCTCACCACCACTTCCGCCTCCGCTCGCTGCACTTCCGCTGCCGCGCCTCCACCCATCACCGCCGCATCTCCATCCAGTCCACTGTGTTCCGAACACCCCCCTACAGTCCACCGAACACCCACTTCTCCCCCTTCCGAAGAGTTGTTTGCCCCAATACGCATTCAAGCGATCCTTGACAACAATTTGTGGTCTTTCCATCGGACAAGGTCACATCAGGTTACGTCTATGTTTGAATCAAAGCTTAAGTTGAGAGCCTATCGCCTCCTTCCTTTGATTGGACGTCAAACACCTTTGTCTTCTCATCTCCTTCACTCTGCCGCCGACGCTACGGCAACCGCTTGATTCTTCAAGCCAAGTCTTCCTTTGCATCTCCCTTCACCCCGCTGCCGACGCTACAGCCCAAGACTTTTCTTTTCAAGTCATCTATCCCTCCCACAATCACTTCCGTCATCGCCATACCACCATAAATCATCGCGTTATTCCACTCACGTGACGCGTTCTACTGATTCAACCACTGAAGTGACTCGCGCGACTTCCCACCAAGATCATCGATCTGGCATTCACAAGCAGGAACGCATCAACTGGCATCAGAGCCTTTGATCTTGTAAGTCGCTTGTCAAGTCTCATTTGTTCACGATTTTTTTGTTCTCCCTCATAATCCTTGCTTCTGCGTTTGTAAAAAAAAATTCTCTTTAAACACATGCTTGTCCAATCGGTTTCTATAAGAGAATCTCTTGGCCGATAATTGCTTGATCCACGCGCGAAAATAGTGTGATTTGTGTGCATGAAATCTACGTAATTGATTGCTTGATTTCCTTAATTAATTGCTTAAATTTCGCAAACATATCTTGCCATATTTTCTTGTGTTGACCGCCATAAATCCGCATTAAATCTTCTCTCTTCTATCGCGTAAATCTCGCGATTTCTTTCCATAAGTTACTTAGCCGTTTATTTTATTTTGTTTCATTTAATTCTTATCCGATCTTCAATCAAAGACTAAGATCTCGGATTTGAATTTCAAACTCAAAAAAAAAAGTCAAAGTCGCATTTCAAAAAAAAAGAACGCGACATTCAAAAAAAAAGAGAAGGAAAGCCAAAATAAGGCAACCTTCTTCCTTCAACGGCTAGGCTCATCTTCTTCATCTCTCCACCGTCTAGTGTCACACTTGAAGGTGTGTCTTGTGTGTACGCGTTGTTTACGCAAGAGGTTAGGACTTCTTTCTTTTGGTTTCGCTTGCTTTTGTGCTTGCATATCACACTTGTTTTGCTTGCCTTAAGCCGCCCTCACGGGCAAAATAATGCGCCCTCCTACGTGAACACTTGTTACTTGCGTGTTGCTTGCGTGATCTTTGGTTGTGTTGTCTTTTGTTCGTTTTTACTCGCGATGTCTGGTTACATTGTCTTAGGAAATGAGAACGCGCCAAACCCACTTTTGGTGCCACAACAAGACCAACACAATGAAGCTCCCATTCTGGAGCTCTCCGCGCCACAACGCGAGATACAGGAGTTACGACGCCAAGTTGCTCAACTCCAAGAGATACAGGAGTTACGGTGCCAAGTTGCTCAACTCCAAGCCATACAGGAGTTACGGCACCAAGTTCAACGCGATGAACCACCCTCCGCGCCGCGAGACAACAAATCGCGCCATAATGCGCGACAAGCTGCCACAACACCCATCATATTCGAAGTCCGTGACCACCTTGGCCACCTGAGTGCGCGCACACCGCGCTATGACTCCTATGGCTATGCCTCCACGACGCCGACGATCCGTGATGCCTATGAGGAGTTCGACGACGAGGAAGTCGAATACTCAGGTATGAGAAATTCCGGCTCTTATCACCCCTATCTTGGTGATCCTTTTGAGTTGCAAGATCGGCCCGCGGACTGGATTCCGCCACCATGGCTCCAGGTCCAACCCCACCAGTCATCCCGGCACAACATGGAACATGGCACACACGGCCAGCACCACGAAGAAAGGACGCGTGACTATCGTCAATGCGGTGAGGGAGATGTCCATCTGCGACAACATCGCCGTGCCGATTCCAACGCACACTAACCAGCCCCGATCGCGCACCGCTACCAACGCCATGAAGTCGAGGTGCACCACCAACTCAACTGCCACAAGCACTCATCTTGGAAACATCAAGGCCAACGCAGGTATGATCCTAACACTAGTCCCTCCCTTACTACTGATGTGTGTATTCAAGTCTCATGATCCACCGCGTACAACCAAGACTGTGACTCCAAGCTCGCGATGCCCAATAGCACGGCCTCTTCCACGACCGTGCCAACGGCCCCCTCCCAGGGCTATGATCGCGATGATGACATTGAAGGCTTCAAGTATGGAGGACGCGGTCACTACCAAAGGGATTGTGCAAACAATAAGCAGGTCCTCTTCTCCACTGTTGTCGCGGAAGATGAGTCTTACGAGGAGGAGACCCCGCTTGAGACAATTGAAGGATTCAACGATGACACCGAGGAGGCCGACGCATGTGGGGCTGCCGCGATCCATGCAGGCACACCATTGAGCCTCGTCACGCGGCGCATTCTCAACGTCAAGGAAGACAACATTGTCGACCAGCGCGAGACTCTCGTCCACACGCATTGCATTGTTAATACCGCGTCGATAAGTGTCATCATCGATGGTGGCAGCTGCTTAAAGATCAACAATGAGAAGGTGGTCAACCCTCTCAGCCTGCCAACCACACTTTACCCACAACCATATGACCTACAAGGGATATCTTCAAACTCAGGTAACACTGTCTCACGGCAGTGTCTTATACCCTTTTCCACTGGTCGCTACCATGACCCCATTTTATGTAATGTGATTGCAATGGACGCCATCCATCTCTTGCTTGGGCGTCCATGGCAGTCCGATCGTCGCATACTTCACAATGCGTATCTAAACACCTATGTGTTTACCTACCACGGGAAGCGCGTGACTTTCTTACATCTGTCTCTCCATGATCAATGCGACGCTACTCAGATCCTGGAGATGCTTCCAACACCGCAGACCCAAGTATCTGGACAACGCGTTCTTCCAAAGGGCACGAAGTCGTTTGCAATGACCAAGAGCCCAAAGCGCGATCTAGAGGCCAGGACGGTGCAAAGACCGCGTTAAAAGGAACCTTAGAGCACAACTTGCTTCTTGGCCCTCCTCACGACCTCCATGATACCTTGCACGGCAATGCGCCATGTTTCATGTTGGTGCCAATGCGTTGCACTCTAGGGACCCCCATGAGGGAAGCTTTGCCAGAAGCGCCTACCCAAGCTCAACCACCCTTGCGTGGCATTCAACACACAATCGACTGGATGACTGTTGCCTCTCTGCACAAATGCGGCCGCCGTCAATCCATGTTCGACACCGGAGACCTCCATTGGGTGCACTTGCACATAGACAGACTCCAATCGCAGCGCAAGCACCAGTTGGCTCCTCGCGGAGAAGGGCCATTCCGCGTAGTGAAAGCCATTGACGATAAAGCTTACAAGCTTGAGCTGCCCAGAGACTATGACGTGCACGCAACATCCGACGTCGCGAAATTGCAAGAGTATGAGGAGCACAAGTTCGATGACGGTGAAGCGGAGACGCTTCATAGCCAAGTGGGGGAGGGTGATGCAACCCTGCCCTCCATGACGGCCATAGAAGAAGAAGCCATGACCGTGAGCTCAAAAGGGCCAAGTGCGAAGACCGCGATCTTCCTCCCACTACTCGCATCGAGCACAGAGACCGCGATCTTCATCATGCTTCTCGCATCTGTTACAGCGACCGCGATCTCCTTCAAGCGTCTCCATCCAAGCCCAGAGATCGCGTTCTATCTCAAGATCCTCGCATTCAATGATGAATGCGTTCTTTGAATTATTTTGTATTTATTGAACATTATTATTTTCAGTGTTTTTCTTTGGGGTGTGTGTTCCACGCGTGTCGCGTGGGCCAGCCCATTAGGCGAGACTCGGCCCATCCGAGTCCCGCTATCTCCTATAAAAGGTCATCTCGACCTTCTGTATTAGGTTACATCTAATTTTGAATCAAAGCTTAAGTTGAGAGCCTATCGCCTCCTTCCTTTGATTGGACGTCAAACACCTCTGTCTTCTCATCTCCTTCACTCTGCCGCCGATGCTACGGCAACCGCTTGATTCTTTAAGCCAAGTCTTCCTTCGCATCTCCCTTCACCCTACTGCCGACGCTGCGGCCCAAGACTTGTCTTTTTAGATCATCTATCCCTCCAACAATCGCTTCCGCCATCGCCATACCACCATAAATCATCGCGTTATTCCACTCACGTGATGCGTTCCACTCATTCAACCACTGAAGTGACTCGCGCGACTTCCCACCAAGATCATCGATCCAGAATTCACAAGCAGGAACAAATCACATTAGTAGGGTGCATCGTGTCATAACAGATTCCACAAGACTTGACTTGCTGTTGGTTGCCCTTCATCATAAACCTTCTCATCATCTCCTTCATCTCAGCTATCTTAGAAAGTAGTGAGGACGATGGCTGAGAGTCTGCGGCCTTAACGGCTTGGGTGCTCGCCCTCTTGCTAAACTGTCTTGAGCCCTCAGATAGCTCAAAGAATATCTCAAATGTTGCAGCTGGCGTCTTGTTCAGAATATTACCACCACGGGCTGCGTTTACCATTCTTCGCTCATCATCAAGAAGTCCACCATACAAATATAGCATGAGGTCTTGGTCAGAATAACTATGGTATGGACAGCTCGAAATCAACCTCTTGAACCTCTCGTAATACTCATACAACGTCTCAGTAGCCTACTGCTCGATATTGCTAATATTCCTCTTCAAGCTATTGAGCTTCGTTGCAGGGAAGTATTTCTCCAGGAAGGCTTTCTTCATCTTTGCCCATGTGTCTATGCTTCCTGGGGCCAAATAATAGAACCAATCATTGGCTGAATCCTTCAAAGAGAAAGGAAAGACCCTCAGCTTGATCTGGTCCTCAGTAATGTTCCTGGGTTTCATGCTGTTGTAGACAGCGTGGAATTCAGAAAGATGTATGTTGGGGTCTTCTCCACTCATCCCATGGAAGTGGGGTAGCAAATGGATCAACCTAGATTTGAGCTCAAAATTCACGCCATCCGCCAACTCTGGAAACTGCACAACAAGCGGCGGCTGCTCTAGATTCGGTGCAGTCAACTGTCTCAACGTCTGTTCCTCAGCCATCTCGAGTTGTGTGCGGGCTGCTATTCAGTTCCTGGAAAGTGTTCATTCGATTTCTGTATCAAGATCTAAAATAGGGGAGTCAGTAGCACGGGTGTGGACCATAAGATAGGTCCACACAATAGTTGGCACACAAACAAACACAAATAAAAATTAAAACTTTGCCTCCCCGGCAACAGCGCCAAATTTGATAGGGCTAAAGTCGTAGTGCCTATCAAAGTAAACCTCAAAAACCTAACTAATGTAGTAGGGTAAATAAGGATCGATCCCACAGGGAGGTAATCAATCTTCTTAAGTGCAAAAGGTTGTATGCCAATGGTAACAAAAGGGGGGTTTTGGTTTGTAATCAAGTAACAAAGTAAATCAAAGCAAAAGGTGTAATCTATGGGTGGGAAGTAACTTAGCCAGACAAATATCCACCATTCAGTTTGATTGGTTGATCCTAGATTATCTCCAATTCCTACCAATGAATATTCATCTCCCGATCTTATGTATATAGACAGGTGAACCAGCCCTGAAAATACTTACTAATAAACAATCAAGAAACTATCAAGATTCAATCTAAAGGTAGCAGTAGGCATAGGAATTAACCAGGATACATGCAATACTTAACAACCCGTCAGTACTCGACATGTAATCAATTCTCTTCACAATAAACTAGTCGTACCAGTCCTAGAATATCGTGTTTGCTACACACGATAAGAGATTTCAACCAGAAATATCCAAACCCTAGCAATAGATAATCACTAATATCAACTAGATGATCAGGCCAGTCAAATCAGTAAGAATCAATAGGATGAAGCTCAAGAGAATTAATATAATCAAAGGAAAGGAATTAGAGTTATAATCTCACAACCAAATACAAACGAAGGCTTCAATCGTCGGACTAAGCAAATGTTGCTTAGTTCTTCATAGTCTTCAAAGCGTAAAAACTCTAAGGGAAAAACTGAACGATAATGTGATTGTATGAATAATGAAAAGGCTGCTATATACCAACTAATAAGAAAAACCTAGCAAACCCTAATCTAAGAAGATAAGAAATAAAATCTTTCTAAAAGGAAATTAAAACGGAATAAAATAAATAAAATAAAAAGGAATAAAGTAAAACAAGTCTCGGATGAAATAAATCCCGACTCCGCGCGTGTGAATAGTAGCCACGACCGCGGAAAGAATTCCGCGACCGCGGATTAATCTATGTTGCTCTTGCTGTTTGTCTTGAATCCGCGACCGCGGCTGGCTTTTCCGCGCCCGCGGAAAAGTTCCTGTAGCACTTCTTCTTCTTGGCTTCGGTCTTCTCTTGTGGCTTTGCCTCCATCTTCAATAAGTCTTCATTTAAGCTCTCAAAACCACCAAATCAACACTTCTTCTTCACAACTCCATTCTCCTACATTGTGTCCTACACACACACAAATGGTACCTAAAACTCCGATAACAACTCCTAGTTACGCACTACAAAGTAGAGCGTATAAAAATAGTATGTAGCTTAATTTGACTAAACCTTAATTAAGAAAAAGGCACTGAGTTATTTGTTCATTGCAACTACTCTATTCTTTAACCTGCAAACACTCGTATTTGTTAAAAAACAGGTTAAATGAACTTACCAGATCGCTACGTCCAATAACCCGCCAAAGCAGCCTCCAAATGTCAAGGTTCTTCTCAAATGGAGTAAGAACAAGCCTTTCATTTCCCTCAAGCCTAAATAATTTGAAAGTTGATGCAAGTTAAAGAGGATAGGTATCAAACCAGAACCTCACTTTGAACCTATTGACTTTGAATTTATGGACCAGTTACCAATAGAAAAATATATTCCAAAATATTTCAAGAGTCCTATAAGATGTGATTATGTGAAGTATTTACTGCACAAGTATATATATACATAAGAACCATCAAAGTCCATATTTATACTGGTTTAAATATGTGAATTGGGAAAACGTTGCCTATCTCAACATCACAAAACTTACTTTGCAAGACCTCGACGCCAAACGAGGAAGGCTTGTTTCTCATTGATATCGAGCTCTTTAGGAGACATATTCACATTCCATTGCGGCCTGTTGAAAAGAATCAAAATATATTCTTTAAGGGGTGGTAAAGAAGCCATAAAGAAGGTAACCAAAAGCTTGAGAAGAAAAGGATCAGGCACCTGCAAGAAACACGAATGGGAGATTAGGAATTGGGTGGTTGGCGCCAAAGATGAGCTCCGTGTAACACCCCCAAATATCCCCTTGAAAGTATTACCGCCGGTGACCTCAGATTATACATCTGGGATCACCCAAGGCTTTAACCAATTTATAACTGTTGGGCCAGGATTCTCCAGAGAGGATGGGTCAAATCGGTCGAGCCCAAGCCCAATGCCAATCGGAAGATCGAAGAAGAAAGCCCAGAGGATCCGACGAGACGTCTCTAGTCGAATGCCTTCCGACAGGATCGCGAGGATCTCGCCAAGCATTAAATGCTAGATCACGCAACGGCCACTGCCTTCAAACCAACATAAACGCAGAGATTTAATGGCGCAATCTTCACCATCACTCCGAGCATTGAAGATGGAATATTCGGCCAAAGCATAAACGGTCACAAGAGTAAAAGACTTACCATATCAAGACGAAGAGGAAGATAAGAAGAGGACTACACAATTACATACAGGACAAGCGTTCGGAAAAAAGACAACTCACCAGAATAGCACTCTCGCTCTCCACCTAGCTCTCTAACGGTTGCTTACGCTAGATCCTTGTCGGTCGCCACTCACAAGTCGCCGGTCGAGTCCCACGATCTCTGGTTTTATTACGATAAGTTGTATCACGATTCAGTCTGATTCACACGACATCTAATAAGATCATCACGCTATTATACATTTATTCTGTGTTTATCTATTTTTGGCTTGGTTTGGATTGTTTTCTATCACCCGATCGACTAGTTACCCCGTTTAAGGCGATTTAGGTCGTCCGATCTTTTCGCCCCAAAACAATTTGGCACCCACCGTGGGGCAACTTGTTGATCACCCTTCCGAAACCTTCCAACCAAGACTATTGACCCTCCTACTGACAATCAAGAACTACGTCTCAAAGACGAAACCCAAACTACAGAAAACCCAACCGAAAATCCTACCCCAACCCAGTTCTAAGAACTCTCTCAAAAAATGGCCGCCCTTCAAGAGGAACTAGCCCAGCAACGTCAGAAAACCGAAGCCCTAGCCGCTTTGTCAACCCAATCCGAAGCCGAGATTGCGCAACTAACCCATGAGAATGAGTCTCTTAAGTCACAGGTACAATCAGTGGCTTCAGGATCTAGGAACGCGCCCATCCACGGTGGCATCCGAACACGCCTTGACATGGACAATATCGAACCAACGCCTCCAAACGTACGACGTCCCGGACACGCTGAGGGTACGTCTCGAACTCCTTTCGCTAGTCCATTTTCGACTAACCATGTCACCTTTTCTACACCGACCGGGTCTGCCGGGGCCCGCATCGACGAAACACAGGTTGCCAATCCGCCAGATATCATGGCTCTTTTCCAGCAGACACTCGACCGACATATGAAGACGATCGACGACCGCTTCAACAGGCTCCCAGGAGTCCCGCAACCGATCGAGAGAGAAGCGTCCGGCGGATTCGAAGAATCCCCATTCGTCGAAGAAATCGCAAGGGTCGAGATCCCCAAGAAGTTCCATCTCCCCAACATGGCGACGTTCGACGGCACCACCGATCCAGATGACCATATCTCTCTCTATAAACAAAAGCTAATGGCTGCATCTGTTTCAAGGGAGAACCGCGAGGCTGTCATGTGCAAAAGCTTTGGCACGACCCTCGCGGGCCCCGCACTAACTTGGTTTATGCGTTTGCCTCAGGGAATGATCGCATCATTCGCGGATCTGGTTAACTCTTTTAAGAGTCAGTTCGCCAGTAGTCGGAAGCATGAGAAACAATCGAGTGACCTCTACCGAGTCACACAAAGGTACAATGAACCTCTCCGGAATTATCTCAACCGGTACAACAAAGAGAAATTGGGAATCCCCCACTGCGACGTCACAACGTCTATCGAAGCCTTCCGACAAGGCTTGGTCAAAGATAGCAATCTCTACGACGAGATTACCAAGTACCTGTGCAAAAGTTTTGAAGATGTTCAGGCCAAAACTATGGCCGAGGTAAGACTGGAAGAGGACCGTGAGTCGCGTAAAGCCTCCCGTGGACCCGATCCATCCGATCGTAAACATTCCTCCGATAACCGTCGAGACAGACGTCCATATCCCTATTCTCGTAATCGAAACGAACCAAATCAGGTAAATGCTTTCCAAGACAGGTCACATGAATGGAGAGACGGCTCTGCGTTGCCTCCTAGGGTCCAGTCTTATAACTTCAACGTTTCTGTGTCGGAGCTCGTCAAGAGTTTCGACAAGTATGGAAAAGACGTAAGATGGCCCTGAAAGAGCGACCGACCGGACGTCAAGAAGGACATGAGTCGATGGTGCGAATTCCACGGCGACCACGGTCATTCGACCGACGAGTGCATCGCCCTGCGAAAGGAGGTCGCTAGGCTGCTCTCACAGGGGCTCCTACGCGACATCATCTCGGAACGGGCAAAAGCCACCATGGAACGCCGAGATCAGGTAAAACAGAACAAACCCCCGTCTCCTGTCCATACAAAAGTTATCAATACCATTTTAGGTGGGTCCGACATATGTGGGAACACATACTCCGCGGCCAAGCGACACGCCAAGGAAAGCAAAGGCGACAAGCCCGAGGCATCGGAACTCAAACCAAGGAGGGCATCTAACCTTCCGACGGTCACATTTGACGAGTCCGACTCCGACGGGTCGGAAAGCCACCATGACGGACTGGTAATCTCTTTGTCCATTGGTAATTGCTTAATACGGAGAGTACTAATCGATACAGGGAGTTCGACAAACCTCTTGACCCTCGATGCTCTTAAAGAAATGGGTCTGACCGAGAACGACCTAATCAAGAAGTCGACCCCACTGGTCGGGTTCAGCGGTGAGGTTAAACACACGACTGGTGAAATCATTCTGACCACATACTCTAGAGGAATCAACCAACAGGTTAAATTCTTAGTCCTAGACTGTTCGTCTCCCTATAATTGTATCCTTGGCAGGCCGTGGATACACGCTATGAAGGCAGTACCTTCAACATATCACCAGGTCATCAAGTTCCCTACTGAATGGGGGGTCCAAGAGATCAGAGGAGATCAAAGGACCGCAAAGGAATGCTACGTCGCTTCCATGAAGAATGCAATCGAACACAAGACCGCATAGCAATCACAGAACGGCGAAGGACCTAGTCGATACGTCGAACCAGAAATGGAAAAACTCGACGAGATCGCACTAGATCCTTCAAAGCCGAACCAAACGGTAAGGGTCGGGTCAGACTTGGACGACTCGACCAGACAACAACTCCTTGACTTCCTCAGGGTCAATGCCGACTGTTTTACATGGTCGCATGAGGATATGATTGGAATATCTCCAAATGTTATTACTCATAAATTAAATGTAGACCCGTCTCATCCCCCTGTCAAACAAAAACGCAGGAAGTTCGCCCCCGAGCGGAACAAAATAGTCGACGACGAAGTCAAAAGCTTACTGGAAACAGGAAAAATCAGAGAAGTCCACTATCCCGAATGGCTAGCCAACGTGGTCGTAGTCCAGAAGAAGAACGGCAAGTGGAGAGTCTGCATCGACTTCACAGACCTCAACAAGGCTTGTCCCAAGGACTCGTTTCCTCTACCCCATATCGACGCCATGGTCGACGCCACGGCAGGGCACGAAATGCTCACTTTCATGGACGCTTTCAGCGGCTACAATCAGATCCTCATGGATCCCGACGATCAAGAAAAGACAGCGTTCATCACCAGTCAAGGTATCTATTGTTACAAAGTAATGCCCTTTGGTCTAAAAAATGCAGGGGCTACGTATCAACGACTAGTCAACAAAATGTTCAAAGACCAAATCGGAGACACGATGGAAGTCTACATAGACGACATGTTGGTCAAATCCAAAAAGAAAGAAGATCACATAGACCACCTATGCGACAGCTTTGAGGTGCTCAAAAGGTACAACATGAAACTAAACCCTACTAAATGCTCCTTCGGAGTGTCGTCAGGGAAGTTCTTAGGTTACATGGTGACACAAAGAGGAATAGAAGCCAGCCCAGAATAGATCAAGGCTCTCATCAACCTTCGATCCCTCCGATGTGTCAAAGACGTACAGAAGCTCACAGGTCGGATAGCAGCTCTGAACAGATTCATCTCCAAATCATCCGACAAGTGCAAACCCTTCCACAACGCACTCAAGAAGAACAAATCCTTTCAATGGACGGAAGAACACGAAACAACATTTCAGAACCTCAAAGAATACCTGGCTAGTCCCATGTTACTGACCAAACCTAAAGGCGACGAGCCCTTATTTCTTTATCTTGCAGTGTCAGAGTCGGCCGTAAGCGCTGTACTGGTCAGATAGGAAGATGGCAAATAGTCACCAATATACTACGTCAGTCGGATGGTGTTACCAGCCGAAACGAGGTATTCGTCACTTGAAAAGCTCGTACTATCATTGATAATGGCTTCGAACAAACTCAAACCATATTTTGAATCCCATACTATTACTGTTCGCACTAATCATCCCATGACAGCTATCATGAGGAAACCTGAGTTCACAGGACGAACGACCAAATGGGCCATACACCTCAGTGGTTACGACATCGAGTATGAGCCTAGGACAGCGATCAAGTCGCAAGCCTTAGCCGACTTTGTGGCTGATTTCAGTCCGACCCTAGAGCAAGAAGCCGCAAAAGAAGCGACACAACTACTCGCGACAAACGAGACAGGTACATGGGAGCTCCACACAGATGGGGCGTCGAACGCCAGAGGATCGGGGCTTGGGGTTGTACTGAAATCGCCACAGGGGGACAAGATAGCTCAAGCTGTCAGATGTGAGTGGGATGCGACCAACAACGAAGCTGAATACGAAGCACTCATATTCGGACTCATCCTGGCTCGCGACCTAGGGGTCCGAGAGATCGAAATCATTTGCGATTCCTTGCTGGTCGTAAACCAAATACAGGGGTCGTACAGTGCCAAAGATACCAGAATGATAGCCTACCTGGAGGTAGCCAAGAAACTGATCGGACAATTCCAGACATTCAACATCCGACAAGTGCCCAGGGATCTTAACTCCCAAGCTGACGCACTCGCCAATCTAGGATCCGTCCTAGGCCCAAAAGAGTTTCCACACATACCATTGGCCCACATCATGACGCTAGCCGTCCCAAGGACATCCGTCGAGTTAACAACATCACTTGAAGAACTCGTCGCCATGGAAATAGGCGACCGACCCGAAGAAGACATCATCGACGCTGATGACGACTGGATGCTACCTTACATCAGGTGGTTAAAAGACGACATTCTACCCGACGACAAGACAGAAGCAAAAAGGCTCAAGGTACAAGCACTCTCTTACGATATCATTGATAACATCTTGTACAAAAGATCTGTTACAGGGCTACTCCTACGATGCCTTAAGACTCCAAAAGTTAGACGTATCTTGCAATCGTTACACGAAGGAGAGTGTGGCAACCACACTGGCGGGCGAAGCCTCTCAGGAAAGGACCTACGAAATGGGTACTATTGGCCAACAATGAACAAAGATGCCATGGAATACACCAAGAAGTGCGACACCTGTCAATGACACGCACCCGTCCATCGTCAGCCTTCAGAGCTCCTCCATCCGACCCTGGCTCCATGGCCCTTTATGAGATGGGGAATGGACATTGTCGGAAAGCTTCCTCCCGCGTCGGGTCAAAGAGTCTTTTTCCTTGCCATGACGGACTACTTCTCCAAATGGATCGAAGCCGAGGCTTACAGAGAGGTAAAGGATCAACAAGTCATTTCATTCATAAAACGCAATATCTTGTGTAGATTTGGCGTCCCATCAGAAATCGTGTGCGACAACGGTTCCCAGTTCATCAGTCATAAGACTAGAGCCTTCTACGACCAATGGAACATCAAATTAGTCACATCCACACCCCGGTATCCGCAATCCAACGGACAAGCCGAATCCAGCAACAAGATCATTATCAACAACCTCAAAAGATGCCTCACAGGGGCTAAAGGCAAATGGGCAGACGAACTCTCACTTATTCTCTGGTCCGACAGGACTACTCCAAAGAATGCGACCGGACAATCGCCTTTCTCTCTCGTCTACGGGAGTGAGGCAGTCATCCCGACTGAGTTACTGGTTCCGACCACTCGCTGTAACCTTCAGACAAGTGAACAGAACGACATCGAGCTAACACACAATCTCGACACAGCGGACGAGATCAGAGAGAAAGCCCGAGTCAGGATGGTTAAGTTCCAACAACAAGTCGCAAGGAGCTACAACAAGAACGTCTGAATCAAGGCATTCAAGGTCGGAGACTGGGTCCTAAGGAAGACATTCCAGAACACCAAGAACCCATCCGACGGGAAGCTAGCGCCACAATGGAAAGGACCTTACTTGATCACCGAAGTGGTCGGACAAGGAGCGTATCAGTTAGAAGACAAAGACGGACAACCAATCCCGAGGAGTTGGAACGCAGCACATCTCAAGCTATACCATTTCTGAACCGATAAGGTAAAAACATCACGCAAAACTATATACATCGCATATACATTGCTACCTATCGCATGCTATCATATATACATTGCCATCTGTCGCATATATACCGCATGACATCGCATATACATCGCTACTTTATTTTACATGTCATCATCTGACACTAAGCGAGGATTTCCTCCTTACAAAAACACAAATGCAGAACAACATTTACAATGGACCCAGTCGTCCGCAAATGGATCCTGTCATCCGCATATAGCGCTTACATTTACACGATCGATCGGATTACGGGGAGATGACAACACAGGCACGTCGGCACACCGCCTGCCTTATACAAAACATAAGGTACAACACCTTATTACATTCACGCAATTAAACATAAGGAACAAACACCTTATTATATATTGCTTACCTCCCCGACATAATGTCATGACTAACACATACACAAACACATCGTAGGCCTGCTCTACATACATACATACGGTGAAACCCCACTCGACGGAGCACATGGGTGAAACCGACATACACGACATACTAAACGTTGTCGACAACTTCCTCGAAAGTTCGACGAACATGTACGAAACAAACTAGCATGCAATTCTACATGTAAAAACGCATTTGCAGCAAAATAAAAAGCATTTTTATAAATACGCAACCCGCGATGGCGGACGGGTTGCCAAACCACATCGTCTGCCTACACATCTATAGGACTTCATCAAATAGAAATATTCTGCGACCCGCGATGGTGGACGGGTCGCCAAAACATACATTATCCAAAGGCACCAAATGTCTAAACCCACACACAAGTGGGACAAACAAAGTCAAGCATCGGGAACAACAACGTTACCTTCGGCAGGGGCTGGCTCTAATGGGGCTATCTCATCGGTCGGCTTAGCATCGCCAGAGTGAGCTTCGTCCTCATCGGCATCTTCATCCACAGCCTCTTCTCCGACGTCAGCTAAGCAGAACAGCTCCTGACCAGGATCGCCCTTTGGAAACATGGAGTCCAAAGTCTCCTTCTCCGCCTTCAGGTCCCAGAGCTCATGCTTGCCCTCGTTGAACTCTTCAATCATCTCGATGCGCGATTTCACCGCATAGAAGGCCCCAACGTCGCCAGCAATCTGACCGTCGACAATCCGAGCCTGCTTCACTTCCTCCTCAATGCCTGCCCTGCACTCTTCAAACTCCCTCTAACATGCGACCAGCTCCCCTTGACAGCTCTTCAGCTCCCTGGTGAGACGACGCTCAGTCTCACGACAACGACTCTCCGCTCCCTCCAGCTTGGTCCTTAAAGATGCAAGGTCGGACTCTGACCTAGCAGCCCTGTCCTCAGCCTTGACAAGCATCGCCTGGACACCGGAGTAAGCTCCCAAGAAGTATTGAAAAGCCTGACAAAAAGGCATACGACAACACAAATACGCGAATCAGAAAACACAGTCGAACAAAAGAAATACAAAAACGCACAAAACAAAGGGCAACACACCCTCCACGCGGAACTGCCCGCTTCACCAATGCAGTCCAAATGGGAGACGTCTTTAACTTCCGACTTCAAAGTCGGGTCTTGAGCGCGAAAAAGATCAACGATCGACGGCCCTGCGGCATCGATGTTGCCGACCCCTTCAGCGGTCGCGCCTTTCTTCTTAGGGACGTCCTTCGCCTTGACATCATCAGGACGAGCGCTCGCTTTCCTCTTAGAGCCAGCTTTAACCGTAGTCGTCAGGTCAATCAGAGCCGGTTTGCTCGACGCCGCCTTGGCTGCTGCTTTCCTTTGCTCAATCAAGCTTTTTCCCGATGCCACCCTCAGGCGAGCACTCGACCGACCACCAGGGGAACCTGACACGACAGGACAACAAAAAAGGAGAAATCCTAAAGTACACGACAAAGTGAAAAACAATAAAAAGACTCCTAAAGCCGAAAGTCTACCTTTCGCACGAGATGAAGAAACATTCGACATATCTTCTTGTGAGGCAGGAGTCGTCGCCAGCAAGTTGACGTTCACAAATTTCCTTTCAGACGCGGGAATCTCAAGCACAATCTTTGACAAGCCCTCTGATCGGCTGCTCACTTCTAGATCCTCTGGTTCGGGGACTACAAAAAAGAAAAGTTAAAGCAAGAGTTAAGACACACAAATACACGAAAGAAAAGACAAGTACATACTATCGACTCGCCACTCCGTCAACAAAAACGGACATTCTCCCTCCTTCTCCAGAGAAGAGCGTTCGACGAAAAAGAACTTCGACCCCCATCCGCGGTCGTTAACATCAGGGCTCTGCACCAAGGGCTTCCGACCAGGTCGGACACGCAACTGAACGCGATAGGAACTCTTCGATCCTATGAAGTAGTTGTACCACAGGGCGTCGAAGTCAAAACCAGCCCCAGTTTGAACATTCACAAGGTCGAAAACCCTAAGTACTCTCCACGCCTGAGGCATTACTTGACATGGCGCCAGCGCCAACATAGCTAAGAAGTCCCTGACAAGGGGGGAAAAAGGAAACATATGCCCTATTCTAAACGGGTAAGAGTAGAAGCAAACCCATCCCTCATAGCGAGCATCGGCCCTCTCGTCTGGGTGAGGCAGCCTGGCAACCGTCTCCGGTGGAAAACCTCCGACTTGGAGCACCTGATCCAGTTCCGCCTGGGACATAGTGCTAACCAACGCATCCGACTCCTTCAAAATAAAACGAGGAGGAGCTTCGCCTTCACGAGAATCGGAGAGAGTCTTCGACGACTCAGAAGCCTCGAGAGAAACCATTTCGAGAATGGGAAAAGAGGAGAATCGAAGAGCTACGACTAAGAGAAATCAGAAAGCTATGGCAAGAGAAACCAAGAGGCTTACCAGAAACTTGCAAAGGAAGATGATGAAGAGTAATCGATTCCTCCTGCTAAGAATTTATGGAAGGAAGTGAAGGCATGCAGAGGCATCGCATCATGCCTCGATCACGCGTCACGTAGCCCTGAGCAAACGCGCCAAATTGGAAGGTGGAGATCGCGTCTAGAGAAGTTGCCACGGATTCCGGTCAACTTGCCTAAACCGTAAGCCCATAGCAACTTGGGGCTATTGTTGGGCCAGGATTCTCCAGAGAGGATGGGTCAAATCGGTCGAGCCCAAGCCCATTGCCAATCGGAAGATCGAAGAAGAAAGCCCAGAGGATCCGACGAGACGTCTCTGGTCGAATGCCTTCCGACAGGATCGCGAGGATCTCGCCAAGCATTAAATGCTAGATCATGCAACGGCCACTGCCTTCAAACCACCATAAACGCAGAGATTTAATGGCGCAATCTTCACCATCACTCCGAGCATTGAAGATGGAATATTCGGCCAAAGCATAAACGGTCATAAGAGTAAAAGACTTACCATATCAGGACGACGAGGAAGATAAGAAGAGGACTACACAATTACACACAGGACAAGCGTTCGGAAAAAAGACAACTCACCAGAATAGCACTCTCGCTCTCCACCTAGCTCTCTAACGGTTCCTTACGCTAGATCCATGTCGGTCGCCACTCACAAGTCGCCGATCGAGTCCCACTCGATCTCTGGTTTTATTACGATAAGTTGTATCATGATTCAGTCTGATTCACACGACATCTAATAAGATCATCACGCTATTATACATTTATTCTGTGTTTATCTATTTTTGGCTTGGTTTGGATTGTTTTCTATCACCCGATCGACTAGTTACCCCGTTTAAGGCGATTTAGGTCGTTCGATCTTTTCGTCCCAAAACAATAACAATCATATAACAACACAAAACTTTATTAAATACTCATATATTATTTAAACCAAAGTCACGAATTACATCTGTAAATGTCAAATACGACCAAATACGGAATTGTTTCAATACAGCGGAAGTCTTTTAAATAATTAAACATCATAATGGGTATTGATCTGTGCGATCTCACGCCTAGGATCTTCAACCTTGGAAAACTCTTTAAACCTTCATATGCCTTCAACATCGTATACTAGCCTTCACGGAAAGGAAGTTTACCTGATGTGTCGTATGAGACGGATGACACCAGCCAACCATGCAAAGGAAAATAACCGGTTGGTTAGTCTAATGAAAGACTATGCAAGGGTAAAATAGAAAAGGTTCTAAGTAGTTGTATTAGGTTACATTTGTCGTTTCTCGAATAATAACCGATGGCGACAGTGAACCTCAACACTTCTACGGAAACATACGAAAAGATATGATTAAGAGAAGACTCCAAAAGATCGAGTCTTATGGGAAACGAATAAAAGAAGACTCCAAAAGATTGAGTCTTAACGGAAAGTATGACAAGTGTTTGGGAACGTTATAGTTTCACACAAGCGTTTAAAACGACTTGATCATTTGGGTCCACGACCAACCTCACCGCATAATGCGAATTCAGATTTGGAAGGAGGACTTACTCTAACCGAAGTCCGAGCGGGTTCCAAGTTGTACTTCTCGCCCGAAGGTTCATTAATTATGTGCATAATCGCACTTATCTTCTTTAATTCCAAAACGTATATTCACGTTAAAGCTTTTACAATATATCATCTCGATACGAGAGATATCTTGGGGAATACATTCCGATTGTCGGCACCAGCTGTGTGCGCCTACCCTGAGTAAGGGTACAGTCATGACCAGGGAAAGTACTAGGGCAAAATCCTCCTAATACCAGTTATAAAGAAACGACTAGACCTTGCGAGGTATATAGCGTTCCTACGAATACTCGTTCTAACTATACAGTTAAAACCACATAATAATCTACACCAATACCATCATGGTTATAACAGATATAATAGCGTTGTTTCTAGCAATATATACAACCTATTATAATATCACATTTTAATCATTTATTTATAAAAACTGTTCCCAAACGAAAACAACATTTCATCCCAATTTAATTAACAATTAAAATAATTGATAATTAACGAAACGTGGAATGATAGCAAGAGCGAACCGCCACTTGCCTTGACTAGACGAACGAAGATTTACGGGTCGGGAATACTGGACACGAACTTCACAACCTTCTGGAAATCCCGTCAAAGCCCACCGACGTTCCAAGGTCCATTCCAACGACGCACACAAAACGAGGCATAAATATCTAAATTAGATATGGCACGAAGCTATACTAAACAAAGGGAAACGGGCTATGCCGCGGCCGCAATGGTTATGGCCACGATCGTGTCTTTGCTCGGCAAAGCCGCGGTCACGATTTACAAACCCGCGGTTGCGGTTTTCTAGGTAGGGCCGCGGTCGCGGTATTCATAGCCGCGGTCACGGTCCTCCCTCCCGATGCGACTCTAAATCGGTTTGAGGCTCACCGATTGACGACGATCGACGATTCTAGCCTTCTCCTTAGCAATGCCACCACCACATGCTTCTAACAACACCATAGACCACCACCCAAAAGCTCCGGCGAAAAAACTCCGACGAACTCGAACTCCGGCGACCTTGAAAACGGAAGTGAGAGAGAGAGAGAGAGATTTCGAGATCTGAGGATGGAGATCTCTAGCTATTGAAGCCCCCTTTTATAGAGTCGGGAGGAGCCCAACGTCGGACAGACGAAGTGATCCAAGTACCCCCAACGGCCGCGTTACAAAACGTGGGGAAATCCCGACCGGCGCTCTTCGGATCAGCTCGAAGACGATGATTCGCAGAGACCCGCGATCGCGGTTGCCAGCAGGCAAAACCGCGCCCGCGGTTTCCAAACCGTGGTCGCGCCTCTAGGTCTCTGGTCGCGGTTGTCCTCTCGCGGTACTTGCTAGAGTCTTGTTTTTAATACTTTAAAAATATTCTAAGACCCAAAGCATACCAACGTGTATTAATACGTTCAAAGAGATCATTACAGAACGAGGGTTGGGAAAATTACCCAAATACCCTTATAGAAATTGTGGGGGTATTACATCACTTCCCCCTTAAAAAAAAGTTTTGACCCCGAAACTTGGCTAAAAAACAGCTCGAGAAAAAAAAAGAGGGATACTACATCACCGCCCCCTTAAAAAGGTTTCGACCCCGAAACTAGGCCGAGAACAGATCGGGAAAACGACTAAGCATATCAGCCTCAGTCTCTCAGGTTTCCCAAGTGACCTCTTCAGATCCAGACTTGGACCACAGAATTCGTACTTATGGTACCACCTTGTTCTTCAAGTGCTTTTCTAGGTGTTCTAGAATACGCACAGGTATCTCCTCGTAGGTACCATTTGCCTGAATCTCGATGTCTTCATAATTCAACACATGAGATGCATCGGGCACGTACTTTCTCAGCAAAGACACATGGAACACGTTATGCACTGGATGCGTCGATGGCGGCAATGCTAAACGATACGCTAGGGACCCCACTCTGTCAAGGATCTCAAACGGTCCCACGTAGCGAGGGTTAAGCTTCCCACGCTTGCCGAACCTGAACACACTCTTGGATGGCGACACCTGACAAATACCTTATCACCAACCTCAAACTCTACACTCCTGCGCTTCCGATCCGCATAGGACTTCTGTCGACTCTGAGCTGTCAACATCCTCTGTCTGATCAAAGCGATGTCTGAGGCAGTCCTTTCGACTAACTCCGGTCCGAGCAGAATCTTGTCGGCATTCGCATCCCAACAAATTGGAGATCTGCACTTCCGACCCTACAGAGCCTCGAATGGAGCCATCTTAATGGTAGAATGCCAGCTACTGTTGTAGGTGAATTCAATCAGACATAAGTTGTTCTCCCAGCTGGTCGGACGATCAAGTACGCAAGCTCTCAGCATATCTTCCAATGTTTGGATGGTCCTCTCAGACTGTCTATCCGTCTGAGGATGAAACGCAATACTGAACCTCAACTCAGTTCCCATGCCCTTGTGGGGTTCTTTCCAGAATCTCGACATGAATCGGGCGTCACGATCCGATACAATGGTCTTTGGTATACCATGCAAACGGACAATCTCGTGTAGGAACACTTCTGATAGCTTATGGGTTCCCCGTGTTGACCTGATAGCCACGAAGTGAGCACTCTTTGTGAGCATGTCAATGATCACCCATATAGCATCCTTCTGATTCTGAGTTTTTGGCAACCCCGTGACAAAATCCATAGCAATATCCTCCCACTTCCATTCTGGCACTGGGAGAGGTAGCAATTCACCACCTGGTCTACGGTGTTCTATCTTGACCTTCTAACAAATCAAGCATTTCGCCACAAATTCTGCTACGTCCCACTTCATATTGGGCCACCAGAATTTCTTCCTGAGGTCTTTGTACATCTTACTAGATCCTGGATGTACAGAATAAGATGACGAATGGGCCTCCTTCATCACCAACTGGCGAAGGCCGTCCACGTCAGGCACGCAAATCCGGTCCTGAAACCAGAGTGATCCATCCTCCTGAACCACGAATTCGGGAGCTTTCTCGTCCATCACTTCACTGCTTAACTTTACCAAGACCACATCATCAACCTGCCTCTCCTTGATCTGATCAAGTAGCGTAGCCTGAATCTCCAACATACTCAGGTATCCTCGACGCTGATTGTACAAGACGTCAATCTCACACAATCCTTGGTTCAGTTTGGTCTGAGCAGTGAGTAGAGCTACTACAGTCTCGTGCGGCGTCTTCTGGCTCAATGCATCGGCTACTACGTTAGCCTTGCCCGGATGATACAGCAACTCGATGTCGTAGTCTTTGCATAGCTCTAACCAGCGATGTTGTCTTGTATCCAACTCCTTCTGAGTGAACACATACTTGAGACTCTTATGATCGGTGAAGACTTGGCACCTAACACCATAGAGATAGTGCCTCTAAATCTTCCATGCGAAAACCATAGCCGCTAACTCTAGATCATGCGTCGGATAGTTTGCCTCATAGGTTTTCAACTGACAAGATGCGTATGCAATAACCTTCCATTTTTGCATCAGTACACATCCTAACCCATGCTTTGAAGTGTCACTATAGACCACATAACCATCGGTTCCTTCTGGTAGCGCCAAGACTGGTGCGGATGTTAGACACTTCTTCAACTTTTGAAAGCTTGTCTTGCACTTGTCATCCCAGATAAACTTCTTATGGACCTTGCGGAGCAAACCGGTCATGGGTAGAGCGATCTTAGAAAATCCTTCCATGAACCGTCTGTAATATCCAGCAAGTCCCAAGAAACTGCGCACCTCCTTCACATTTGAGCCCGCTTCCAGTTGGCTACCGCTTCAATCTTCTGAGGGTCGACCATAACCCCATCCTCATTGATCACATGGCCTAATAAAGCCACTTCCTTGATCCAGAAATCGCACTTAGACAACTTCGCATATAGCTGATTTTGTTTAAGGACAGACAAGGTGATACGAAGATGTTCCTCGTGAGCCTCCTCACTCGGGGAATAGATCAGAATATCGTCGATGAAGACCACCACGAACTTATCCAGGTACTGGTGGAAACATCGATGCATCAGATCCATGAAGACTTACGGAGCATTAGTAAGCCCAAATGGCATGACTACGAACTCGTAGTGCCCATACCTCGTCCGGAAAGCAGTCCTCGGAATATCTTCCTCACGAATCCTGAGTTGATGGTAACCAGATCTCAGATCGATCTTGAAAAAGACTTTTGCTCCCTGCAGTTGATCCAATAGATCATCAATCCTAGGCAACATATACTTATTCTTGATCGTGACCTTGTTCAACTCTCGATAGTCGATACAAAGTCGAAACGAACCATCCTTCTTCTTGACAAACAAGATCGGAGCGCCCCAAGGCGATGCACTCGGCCTTATGTATCCTTTCTCAAGAAGGTCCTCGAGTTGCTTCTTCAACTCTTGCATCTCAGGGGGAGCCATCCGATACGGTGCCTTCGAAATTGGCGTGGTACCAGACTCGAGGTCAATGGTGAACTCCACGTCACGATTAGAGGGTAAACCGGGAATCTCCTCCGGAAAGACATCCGGATACTCGCAAATTACATGAATATAAGGAACTGAAGTCTCATCTCTCTTGGGTTTATCCAGATAGCACAGGTACCCGACACAACCTTGTCGAAGTAGCTTACACACAGCCATCGCATTGATGAGCTTTCCGTTATCAGCGTCATTACGACTCTTAAATTTGCATATAAACTGGCCCCTAGATGACAATGTCACAGTCCTTGAGCTAAAATCGATTACCGCCCCATGACGTGTCAGCCAATCCATCCCGAGAATAATGTTGTATGGAGCCTTGGCTATACAGATCAAATCTGCTTCGAACTTCCTACCCTGAATGGTAATTGGAAATTCTGACAGACGCTTGGTTCCTACCAACTTTTCACCATTGGGAAGATTCACTACAAAAGGCTCACAAGCTTCATTGCACACTAAGCCTAGCTTATTCACACAATCCTCCGAAATGAAAGAATGTGTAGCTCCCGAATCAAACAATATACACACAGAAGTAGAATGAAGGTATAGAGTACCTTGAGCAATCAAAGCATTAGGTCCGTCAGCCTCATGCATCTCGTAGAGTCGCTAACCTTGACCTCCTAAAGCAGTTGGGGCTTTCCCCTTGTTCTGGGAAGTTGTCTGCGTCGAAGGGCTAGGAGTCACCATTGGTTTGAATCGGGTCGGTTGTTATAACTAACAGACCCTTGATGTGACTCATCTCCCTTCTGTCTCCTTTGCGGACAAAATGTCTGCAAGTGCCCCTCCTTCCCTCAGGAAAAACACGTCTTCCTATCCTTCGGACACTCATTACTCTTGTGTCCCGGCGTGCCACAATTGTAACACTGGATAGGGTTCTTGCCCTGACCCGAACGCTGAGTAGACCCTGCCTGAGTCGCCTCCGTTCTCGCCCGGCCAGACTTGGCAAAATTTGACGGTGGCGCGGGTCGTTTGAACCCACTTGCCTGAGGCTGGCTCTGCGCCAGTCTCTGGCGATTGCGCTTTTTCGCCTACTCCTCCAGAGTCGCCTCCAACTTATAGGCGGCATCCACGTACTGCTCCAGAGTAGAGCATCCGTGGCGCACCATCAGTGGCTTGATGTCTGGATTCATCCACTCGTGGAAATGCCAGATCTTCTGCTCCTCACTGGACACTTCCGACCCAGCATACTGCAACAGGTGATTAAACTTGGCCGCAAGCTCAATCACTTTCAATCCATCCGTCTTCGGATAGAGAAACTCCTTATGCTTCTCTTCCCTCATAGCACGGGAAAAGAAACGATCAGTCATCTTTGTCTTAAACATTCCCCAGTTCAAATCTGGATGATCAGCTAGACCGGTGCTTTCCCACCATTCACTATCCACCTCCTTCAGTTGAAGGGAAGCAATATGCACTTTCTCAGCTTCAGTGCATTCGACGTTTCTAAATAACCTTTCCATGTACGAGAACCAATGCGCCACTTTGACTGGTTCTCCCTTTCCATCATAGCTGTCAGGGCTATTAGAGCTAATGGCCTTCAATGCTCGACCATAGTTCCCTCGGTTCCTGACGGCATCTTCCTGAGGCACATGAATAACTGGCTCCTCGAATCTAGGGACAACCTGAGGAACCGGCACACCCTGTGCCTGTGGTGCAATTGGCCGCATGATATCGATGACCGCTTGCATCACGATCCCCCGAATAGCTTCAATAGCAGTCGCGTCGAACACCACTTGAGGATTAGCCGGAACTTGGCCATTGCCCATGGGGTTGTTGTGAGAGACTGACTCGCTCTCATCCCCTTGATTCGCGGCATTCCTCCGATTCAGCCTGGGGTCGTTGCTCGGCCCCGCACCAGAATGAATAGTGTTCCTTATGTTCACCATCTATTTACCGATCAATTTTCCCAAGTAGCTCAGAACATTAATATCATATTATCAAAATGCACAACGCATAGAGTAGACTCGGAATAGATCAACTGGTAAACTTTTATTGATGTAGTGAACTGAAACTGAGTTTTAAGTTTTACAAAGAAAAGCCCTCCTACGCGAAAAGACAAAATTGCCAGAAGGCTACAACTATAACGAAACGAAACAAAATGACTAGAAGAGAAAATCACTAAGCCTCAACACTGGCCTCCATCATGAAGCCCTGAAGAGTTTCCTATACCCAGTGGACCTCTGACATATCCTCTTCGGAAGTGGACCATCTTCGGGTTCCGGTGTCGGACTCCTCGACCTACTAGGGCCCGGAGCACACGGCTCATCCTAGGGTCTCAGTACTCTTGGTCCTTCTCTAGACACGGGAACACCTGGCCCTGCCCCAGATACCGGTGGGTAACAAAACTCCTCAAGAAACCCTGGTTGGAAGTCTGCCCTGTTCACCTCACACTGAGGGTTGAGTAGCAACTTCGCCTGACGGATGTTCTGCTGGAGCTCACGGACGTCCTCAAGCATACGGGAGAGACCGAGTTCAGTCTCGTAAGTCCTCTCCTCCATATCATACAAGGAATTTGTCAACTCCTCCATGCGATCAATGAGCACTCGGGGCCTAGGACTGGCCTGTTAGGTCGGGACCACCCTCGGTGTACCCATCGCCTCCCAAGGCCTTGCCCTCATGCGAGCACGCTCCACCATCTCTTCTACCTGGCGACGAGCCTCAGAGGAAGCCATCTCACTCTGATGAAGCACGTGCCGAGAAGTAGGGCTCACCATCGGCCTTCTCGTAGTGGGGATAAACTGCGGGTTCACCGGTGCATCCAGTGGCCCGTATCTCCTCCCGCTAATACCCGAGATCCCAAGCGCCTCCCAAGCGGCAGGGGACAATGGCGTATACTCCTCATCAGGTGGCAACTCTGGACTCGGAAAAATGATCTGCATTCCCGGGTCCTCGCTGTCCTCCAACAAGTGCTCCAAGTCGTAGCCATACTCCTCGAGGTCCTCCTCAGGGTCCTCCTCCTCCGGATCTTCTTCTTCTTCTGGGTCTTCCTCTGGATCCTCTTCCGGATCCTCCTCGGGATCTTTCTCAGGATCCTCCTTCACCTCGAAGTCGTCGTCGTAGTACCCTCCATGGTACTCCGCCGGCTCTTCCTCCTCTTTTGTGTCCTCCCTCGGGTCTGCCTCGGGCTCAACCTCGGAAACCCTGGCCCCGTCGGACACTAGCACTACCGACTCTGGAAGTACGGTCTTCACCTCCTCGGGTGGACAACTTGGCTCCCCAACCTCAAAGCACTGAGGGGGAACCGGGAACTCAAGCCTGACTGGAGATGGCGGAACCACCTTGGCTTCCTTCTTGTTCCTAAGTTGTGAAACGATTGCGCCCATATCCTGCGAGGCGACGAGAAAAGAATTAGTCTTTCTAAATATAGAAGCGAACTTACTATATCAGACTGGAAAGAAGGCACGACTTGAATGGCAGAGATTTGAAAATGCACTTTTTACTCAAGCGCGATTTTATTCGAAATTTTCAACTTTTGGATTTAACCAACAACTTTTCACAACACGAACGGGTAAACGGTTTATAAAAAATTTGTTTTAGGTAAAATGATTTGAAACCCAACCCGTTTTAAAAACTTTAGGCTCTGATACCAAATCTGTAACACCCCCAAATATTCCCTTAAAAGTATTACAGTCGGTGACCTCAGATTACACATCTGGGATCACCCAAGGCTTTAACCAATTTATAACAATCATATAACAACACAAAACTTTATTAAATACTCATATATTATTTAAACCAAAGTCATGAATTACATCTGTAAATGTCAAATATGACCAAATACGGAATTGTTTCAATACAACGGAAGTCTTTTAAATAATTAAACATCATAATGGGTCTTGATCTGTGCGATCTCACGCCTAGGATCTTCAACCTTAGAAAACTCTTTTAAACCTCCATCTGCCTTCAACATCGTATACTAGCCTTCACGGAAAGAAAGTTTACTTGATGTGCCGTATGAGACGGATGACACCAGCCAACCATGCAAAAGAAAATAACCGGTTGGTTAGTCTAATGAAAGACTATGCAAGGGTAAAATAGAAAAGGTTCTAAGTAGTCGTATTAGGTTACACCTGTCATTTCTCGAATAATAACCGATGGCGACAGTGAACCTCAACACTTCTACGGAAACATACGGAAATGTATGATCAAGAGAAGACTCCAAAAGATCGAGTCTTATGGGAAACGAATGAAAGAAGACTCCAAAAGATTGAGTCTTAACGGAAAGTATGACAAGTGTTTGGGAACGTTATAGTTTCACACAAGCGTTTAAAACGACTTGATCATTTGGGTCCACGACCAACCTCACCGCATAATGCGAATTCAGATTTGGAAGGAGGACTTACTCTAACCGAAGTCCGAGCGGGTTCCAAGTTGTACTTCTCGCCCGAAGGTTCATTAATTATGTGCATAATCGCACTTATCTTCTTTAATTCAAAAACGTATATTCACGTTAAAGCTTTTATAATATATCATCTCGATACGAGAGATATCTTGGGGAATAAATTCTGATTGTCGGCACCAGTTGTGTGCACCTACCCTGCGTAAGGGTACAGTCATGACCAGGGAAAGTACTAGGGAAAAATCCTCATAATACCAGTTATAAAGAAACGACTAGACCTCGCGAGGTACATAGCGTTCCTACGAATACTCGTTCTAACTATACAGTTAAAACCACATAATAATCCACACCAACACCATCATGGTTATAACAGATATAATAGCGTTGTTTCTAGCAATATATACAATCTATTATAATATCACATTTTAATAATTTATTTATAAAAATTGTTCCCAAACGAAAATAACATTTCATCCCAATTTAATTAACAATTAAAATAATTGATAATTAAAGAAACGTGGAATGATAGCAAGATCGAACCGCCACTTGCCTTGACTAGACGAACGAAGATTTACGGGTCGGGAATACTGGACACGAACTTCACAGCCTTCTGGAAATCCCGTCAAAGCCCACCGACGTTCCAAGGTCCATTCCAACAATGCACGCAAAACGAGGCATAAATATCTAAATTATATATGGCACGAAGCTATACTAAACAAAGGGAAACAGGCTATGCCGCGGCCGCAATGGTTATGGCCGCGATCGTGGCTTTGCTCGGCAAAGCCGCGGTCGCGGTTTATAAACCCACGGTCGCGGTTTTCTGGGCAGGGCCGCGGTCGCGGTGTTCATAGCTGCGGTCGCGGTCCTCCTGACGCGACTCTAAATCGGTTCGAAGCTCACCGATTGACGACGATCGACGATTCTAGCCTCCTCCTTAGCAATGCCACCACCACAGGCTTCTAACGACACCACAGACCACCACCCAAAAGCTCCGACGAAGAAACTCCGACGAACTCGAACTCCGGCGACCTTGAAAACGGGAGCGAGAGAGAGAGATTTCGAGATCTGAGGATGGAGATCTCTAGCTGTTGAAGCCCCCTTTTATAGAGCCGGGAGGAGCCCAACGTCGGACAGACGAAGCAATCCAAGTACCCCTAACGGCCGCGTTACAAAACGTGGGGAAATCCCGACCAGCGCTCTTCGGATAAGCTCGAAGACGACGATTCGCAGAGACCCGCGATTGCGGGTGCAAAACCGCGATCGCGGTCGCCAGCAGGCAAAACCGCGCCTGCGGTTTCCAAACCGTGGTCGCGGCATATCCGCGGTCGCGCCTCGGGGTCTCTGGTCGCAGTTGTCCTCTCGCGGTACTTGCTAGAGTCTTATTTTTAATACTTTAAAAATATTCTAAGACCCAAAGCATACCAACGTGTATTAATACGTTCAAAGAGATCATTACAGAACGAAGGTTGGAAAAATTACCCAAATACCCTTACAGAAATTGAGGGGTATTACACTCCGCCTCATCGGCGTTCTCAATTACAGTTTTGATTTCAGTAACCTCGGTAATGGATTCGAGAACCCTCTTGCACTGAAGCTTGCCCTTCTCCTTGACCAGTTGGACCATGTGATTGTGCTTCTTCACCAGCGCCCTCCCCAACCCCGTCTTATCGTTCTTCACCATGTTTATGAAAAAAGTCGAAACCTTCCTCCCGAGATACAGAAAAACCCTAACAATTTCTGAGTATGGATTTTCGAGAAATGAATGTATGGAGGTGGCGCATGTTTTTCTTGTAAGGGTTTTGCTGCGTCCACCCGCCACCATCTCTCTCGCCTCATCATCAATTTCTCCTATCCTCTCCACACTCCACCTCCACCACCCTCCTCTGCTCTCTCCTCCTTTCTTCACCTTCCGCTTTTTCTCCTCCGATAGCAGGAATAAAGACGACGGCAACGACAATTGCCACTCTACTTCAGATCTGTGGAAGCTCGCCTCGGGGAATGACGACCTCGGCGTCTTCGGCAATTTGAAGGAAATTGACGGTGATGCGGAGGAGTGAGAAGGATATGTTGTTGTTGCTGCCGAGAGTGAAGGAAATCAGACGAAGAAGTGGACATCAACGAAGACGAAGAGTTGCAACTTGAAGCAAAATCAGAGGAAATCGGGAGGGAGCTGAGATCCAGAGAGGAATTCTGGGTTGAAGAAATTTTAGGGTTCTACAAGAATTTGAGAGAGATTTCACGAATCAGAGAGCTATTTAATTTTCAATTTCAGCTTTTCATTTTTTAAAAATTGAAATTTCAAATGATTTTTCAAAATAAACCATTTTCTTTTATTATTTTATTTCCATATCATATTTTATTTTCTAAAAGAAAAAGAAAATTTATATTTTTATTTTTATTTGTGGGGTATTTTTACAAAAATAAAAGAAATTTTTTTAAATGGGGTATATTTACAAAAAAAAACAAAAATGATAGATTAGAATTACAAATGGGTTAGTGAAATGGGGTAGTGGTTGCTATTACTCTAGATTTAATTCCATTTAGGAGAATGGGACCAATGATGTAGTGGCACTGTAAAAGTTCTACAACTCCCTTGTCATTAAAAATAATTTTACCTATGTTCTACTCTCTCAGTTAAGTTGTAATTGACATTCTAGCAAATTTCAGACAAAATAAGAAATAAATTATTTTCCCAAATTACCCTTATGATTAGTGACTAATTAATTTTTTATTAGTGCTCATGAGATCTCACAAAAAATAAAAGAAAATAAGAAAATCAAAAGGAAATCTCATCTGGTTACGTTTCTCTCTTTCCCCTCTACCTTTTCATCTACTGTGTAATTATTTCTTGGCTATGGAGACCAAACCCCGAAGGATTTATTATGGAAGACAAAATGCTTCAATCACTAGCTACAATCAATAAGGTCCAAAAACTCAAAAAAAAAATATGGGAGGATGAACGATTGATCAGTAGATCCTAGAAAATGGGGAAGCAATAAATAAAAAATTAAGAACCCAAAAAAATAAAAAATAAAAGAATTACTAAACATGATAGTAAATCTGGAAAAAATAGGTAAAAAAATTTAAAATGACAATTAAAACTTAACAATAACTTAAGCCTAGAACGTCAATTAAAACTTAACGGAGAGAGTATTTTGTAAACTTAGCCAAAATTTTGATCACAATAATCACTCAACAAATAGAAACTAGTGAAGCTAAGGCCTTAAACAATTAGTCTTCTCTGGATTAGTAACGTATCTTTCAATAACATCACATGGTGGAAGAATTTTTTCTTGATGATTTGTAATAAACGAATATCACAATAAAATTATGTAAATATATAAACGAGTTAGTAGATCAAAACCCTTTGTAATGTTGAAGTGCCCTCTTTTGATGAAAATAAAGCTGTAAACTGATACCTGTATATTATTAAAAACTAATACCCAAGAAACTTGGAAGTAAAAACAAATATTTCAAGTTCCATTGTGCTTTTTTAAATTTTCATTCCCTCGACTATGTGAGTACCCATATTTACTCTTTTGTTGATCCTTAGACAGTAGACACAATCTTGATGACATTGAAGCAAAAGATTAAGGCTGATTTAGACATTAGTTTATCTATTTATATTTAAAAATTAACATTCTAACTTTAAAAAACAAAACCAATATTTTTCCTCTTAATTACACCTTAGAATTATCACATATTAAATTAAGGGTGCGATTCAGGTGTAAAAAGACCTTATAATACAAAATAAGAAAGAATTCTAGTCGTTAGATCAGATTAAAAGCTAAAAAAAAAGTGCAACACGGAGACTCTTTTGTGCATGCCTTTGTTTTTTGAACATTACTGACAAAGTGCAAGCCGTAGGCCTAAAAGTGCAAGCCGATGACTTGAAAAGTGCAAGCAAATGCAACACTTCTGTGCATGCAAATTCAACATTTTGTGCATGTATTTTTTTGGATTGGAGTGCAAGTTGTTGGCTTAAATGTGCATGCGAATTATTGTGCATGTGAATTTAACGTTTTTGTGCATATATAACTCGCATGCACTCTCACTTGAATTCACATGCACTTTCAGTTGAACTCACATACACTCACATGTATTTTTTTGGATTGGAGTGCAACTGTGCAAGTTGTTGGCTTAAATGTGCATGCGAATTGTTGTGCATGTATAACTCGTATGCACTCTCAGTTGAATTCACATGCACTCTCAGTTGAACTCGCATGCACTCACAACACATAAAACATGCATTTGATTTCACATGCACTCAAAAGTCAAAAGACATATAAGTACACTCAAAGGCATGCACTCTCAGTTGAATTCACATGCACTGTCAGTTGAACTCACGTACACTCACAACACATAAAGCATACACTTGATTTCACATGCACTCAAAAGTCAAAAGACATATAAGTACACTCAAAGGCATGCACTTCAGTAGAATTCACATGCACTTCCGGTTGAATTCACATGCACACTCCTAGTAGAATTTACATGCACCAATTTTCTAATTCGTATGCACTCTTCGGTTGAATTTCCATGCACTCCCAATAAAACTTGCATGCACTAATAACACATAAAGCATGCACTAGATTTCACATGCACTTGAAAGTCAAAAAGCATCCACACTCAAAGGCTTGCACTTCTAATAGAGTTCACATGCACCCAAGGGTGGTCTGGTGGCCGGTGGTGGTCCAGCGGTGGTCCGGCGACCGGCGGTGGTCCGGTGACTGGCGGCGGCGGTCCAGTGGTGGTCCGACGACCAGTGGCGGTGGTCCGGCGGTGGTCCGGCGACCGGCGACGGTGGTCCGGCGGTCGGCGGTGGTGGCCCGGTGACCGGCGACAATGGTTCGGTGGTCGGTGGTGGTGCTCCGATGGTCAACCCTTTGAATTAAAGACATGTGCATGGCACATGACTTTTAATGAAAGTTCAATCATGACCTTTGATTTATTTTTAATCCAATGGTCTATATTCATTCTTATTTTATACTATAATAATCTTTCTCACATGACACTTATCCTTAAATTAACACAAAATATTAAAATTAGAAGAAAGATTTTTGGGCTAAATAACAACATATAAAATATATAATAATACACTCCTAATTCTTATAGTATCTCTCTAATTATATATTTGAATAAATAAAAAAAATCTTGGTAAATACTTATTCAATTACACCTTTAGAAATATCACATGTAAAGTCAAACTTATTTTCAAAAAAAAAGAGTTTTAACATACAACTACCTACTTATCTAATCTAATCTTCTAATCTATCTATATTTAAAAGTTAGCATTCTAGTTTATTAAATGCTAATTTTAAAAGACAAAACAAACATTTTCCCTCTTAATTACACCTTAGAATTATCACATATTAAATCAACACAAAAGATTAAAATTTGAAGAAAGATTTTTGGGCTAAATAACAACATATAAAATATATAATAATACCTAATTCTAATAGAATCTCTCTAATTATATATTTGAATTAATAAAAATATCTTGGTAAATACTTATTCAATTATACCTTAGAAATATCACATGTAAAATCAAACTTATTTTCCAAAAAAGAGTTTTAACATGCATCTACCTACTTATCTAATCTAATCTTCTAATCTAATAACTTATAAAGTTAACATTTTTCCAGCAATGAATGAATTTATGAATCTCACAATTGAGTTAGTTAGTATTTATTTACGATTTTAATTTAATTTTAATCCAATTTTAATCTGCCAAATACCTTTAACATTCCAACCTCTTTTTCCTACAAAAAAACAAAACTGACACTCATTGCTCAACAATCAATTGCAATTACATAGGAACATTACCACACAAAATCGTTAGCCTTCCGCATTCCTTTAATTTTTCACCCAAAATAACATATATATATATATATTTAATTTTCCAAAAATCTATCTAGCACGTAATGCTTATTCAGTTCATTTAGAATCTAAAATCCAATTAACATTTATCTGAGGTTTAATAATTTGTAATTTATCTATATACTATTACTAAAGCCGCAATTATCTCTCCTACGTGTCGTTCATCTAAGTATGTCACGTCATCAAATAATTATGTACATTTACCTATCAACCCTTATTTTATTTATAATTTATTTTATCTTTTATTATATAAATTTCCTAAATTACCACACCAAAATATTTTCCATTGTACATGATAATTCTACACTTACCAAAAATATTATTATCATACTTAATTGGTGTCCATAATATAATATGTACGTTAATGGTCTGTAAACTTCATTATAAGGATATGTATATAGATAGATGGTCCGTAGATAATTAACGTTATACGGTTCATTAACCAACATACATATAATTATGCACTTACCAAAAACATTATTATCATACTTAATTAGTGTTCATAATTTAATAAGGGTGAATAGATTGTTCGTAAACTCCATTATAAAGAATATAATATACAGTTTTATTTTATTGCAGTTTTATTTTTAATAATTATATAAAATTCCTAATTTATATTTTCTTCTATTAATATGAATTCACACATTTACCTTCAAGTTTCATCATACAATACACCTTACAAATTATTTCAATAAAAAAATTTATATTTTCGATACATGATGTTAATTTTCCTATATAATTCTCTTTTATATTTTACATACTATAAACAAATTTAAATTAATTCTTAAAATATATGGTCATACCCGTGCCTTCAAAACGACTATTACAATTTAAAATTCAATAATTTCTTTTAATTAACTTCAATGGAACTGTTACAATCCAAAATCCAACAAATGCTCTTAACTCCACTACAACTTTAAACATGCAAATCATGCACCCATTCAACTGAACCATAACAGAAATGATTTACATGAACTTAAAAATCCTAAATGACTCGATCATGCAATAAACATTTACAAAGAAAAAAAATCAACTTTTATCCCTATTACTTTATTTTATTCGTTTATCTGACAACACACCTTAGATATATTCTACATTGCTTATAATTACTAAAAATATTAGTGTATCTCACTGGCTATAATTTTTAGACAAAAGAAATTTCCCAAATCAAAATTTAAAAGACAATGAACTCTTCTTTCAAACTTTTACTAACACCTAATCTCTATCATATTTTTTCAAATAAGCTCAATCTCTTCTCTTAAAATATAAATTAGGGGATTAATGATCAAAAACAATGACTTTTTATATGAATGAATCACTATGACTACAGAAAATAAACTCATCAAAGATAATGGGGTTTTAAACCATTTATCGATTGTTTATTAATATGTAATTATATAAAACATACAATATATATATATATATATTATATATAAATTGGAAACACAATACCTATTAAAATCAATTAATTGAGAATAAATATTTGTCTGTTTTATTTTAAAAAATTAAATTAAATTGGGAGATGTGAACTTTTGATCAGTGTGAAATAAATGTAGATGGATTAATCATTATATATTTCCTTTGTATTCATTTATATTTTCTATCTCTATAATAATTTACGAAAAGAATTCCTGCTTATTAACATGAAAAAGAGTAAGTCAAACTTGTCATTATATTCTCCACAAAATTAAATACTAGGGTATATGTCAATGTCCCTCTATACCCACAAAAATAACATAAAAGTCTATTCTCGTTCTACCACAACTAATAAAATGTTACATGTTATATAAACACGAAATAATAACATTTTAAGTTCGTTCGAATCACGTATAGAACTATCTAGCTTTCATAAGAAATAAACTACAATATTTTACAAAAAAAAAATGGTTATAAATACACCGACATTCCCAAAAATAATATACAATGTGGTTCAACAAAACCCGAATTCTAACGCAATCATATAAACTCAAAATTGATATATATATATATATATATATATATTATGAAAAAAATTGTGGTATTTACTCTAATTTGTATATTGCCTACATAATAAAATGAATAATACGACTATACTATTCACAAAAAAAGTCAATCACCTTCGAAATTTGTATAAGTTAATAATAACTAAGATAATCAAAAACATGATTTATAAAACATAGCTAAAAAGCTTACCATAACGCATCCATCATGACCCGTACGAAGCACGGACTTGAACACTAGTGGTTAATATAAGTTAATAATAACTAAGATAATCAAAAACATGATTTATAAAACATAGCTAAAAAGCTTACCATAACGCATCCATCATGACCCATGACCCATGTGAAGCACGGACTTGAACACTAGTGGTTAATATAAATCTGGCTAGTTCTATTTAATTCTTAGCATTTTCACTGATCCAAAAGCAATCAGTTGTTTTCCTTTGCAAGAGTATACATGTTACCAAGACTTCATAAGCGAAAAATAATTTCAAATTTGTAAAATGTAACAGTTTGTTTTTATGAGGGATTATGTGGAACATTCTAGACTTTACTTGTGTCCCTGTCTTCTAAATTTTGATTTATTAATTGGAATGAGAATACTGCCAATATGGTCATAAGAGTTTTGAGGACTCACCTACAAATAATTTTGTTTTGCATCTTGAGCAAGTATATCACGGAGAAGGCAATATACTTGAACAACAGGAGCCAGAGCAAGAGGTGCACACTCTGGTATTGGAGTAAGCGAGTTTGAAAAGCCTCCAGCAGAGAGTTCATCTAATGATTTGTAGTTCTCAAAGACATCTTACACGAGTCTTTCGATTTGTGTTTCACACTCCAGTAGCATACTTTTCTGCATAAAGTTCAAAATTTATCACGCTTCTCAGAAAATACATATTTAGGCACTAAACATGGACACATAAATTGCTAAACTAGAGCTAATCTTAGTTTTTGATAACACCAGAAATGCTCAAAGAACTGGAGACCACTAAGCTTGGGATGAAGAGAGAAAGGATTGAATAGAAAACCAAAATACTAAACCAGATAAACAGAAAACATCTCAAACAAGAACTTCCTAACGTTCCTTCATTATGGTGTTAGAAGCTTAGTCATTCCAGAGAAAAAGTAAACATCACGTCAAGAAATGGTTTTCAAGCCCATACCTATATGAACATGTCCATAATTTCAACCCAATACCTTACATTTTATCGATGATACTTACTCTGTAATTCATTTATTCTCACGTAATCAAAACATTGTAAGTGTTGTCGGTTTCTGGAACCCTTCTCCGGAACGTTCCCTCGGTAGACACTGAAACTGCTGACGAGGAACTGAACACTCCGAGATGATGAATCTACAAAACGGTTGAAATGCAATGCTCCTTGTAAATCTGGGTTCTCCTTTGTGGATGTTGATGTAGATGACTCTACATCCATAGATCAATCATATGCAATAACAACTTGATATAGGTTTGAATCGCTTGTGAGCTTTCTAAAATCAATATTTCGCCCCTAGTATAGCCTTAGGAAATCCACGAAATTTGAAGTGAGATAAGACAAACCAACCCAAGTCCGATCTAGGCTATCATAAAGGAATTGAACTTTAGAGTGCATGTAATGAGGATGTATGACTTTAGATAGATTCGATCTAATGAGAGATCACATCGTCTCTTGATGTCTCTCAATCGTCTCCCTCAACACTATCACCCCAAAAGCCTTTATATAGGCAGTGGGAGCCTTCTATAAACGAATTACAGAAGTTTATGGAAATTTCCGACAATTACTGAGCGGTTATCAAGCTGTTACAACCGCTCCTATGACAGTTACCATCTCAGGTAACTGTCCCCGACAGTTACCTGCGGTTTACAAGGGAGTTACATAAGTCATGGTGGTTATAAGAGAAATCATAACTGCAGTTGCACAATAGTAACAAACACGTTCTCAAATTAACCACGTGGTTAACGTGCTCAGATCAACCAGCCATTTGTACAGTTCCATGTACTGTTTCCTCAAAGGAAACAAAGCAGCAAAGTTCCTTCCAAGGGTACTTGCTCTTCACATGTAACAAATCCTTATTGTTTCCCTCTAGAACTCTAATCCGCTTACACATGTGTGTACTCCACACCCCCAAACATGTGTTATAACGAATCCCAATCACACTAAATGGCATTGTTCCCTCCAAGAATGAAACAGTCCAAACCAAGAATATAGTGTATAGCCAACAGTCTAGCTAATAAAAAAGAAGACAAATGTTAGACGACATTTGGTTGTATTTTGAGATAAGAAATTGAGGTAAAAAAATGTACCAATTTGGTTGGAACTCGATCGACAAGTAATTTAGAATAAATTAGGGTTTCTTGAAATCATGCTACTGCCATTGATAGATGCTCTCGGTTGAAAACTTATATGATTCACAAACAAAACCTATTAGCAAACCAAACCAAACCCAATTCTTGAGCCATTCTAGCAAAATTCTTATCATGCAATTCCCAATTTTATCTAGATGAAATTTCAATATGGAAATCGAAAACTAGAATCAAACTACATCGAATATTGATCCGAATACCTAGACGATTGAGGCGGCAGAGGAGAATTAGGATCGAGAAGTGGGACCCACTCTCCATGGACCCATTCCCGATGAACCCTAAGCTCGCTCTCATCAAACTCGATCTGCTCGCGGGAGCACCGGAAGAACACGGAGTACCTTCTGGAACCTTCTAGAACGTCCGTGACGACGCCCTCCCACCACCCGTCATTGTGGAAGGCATTGACGTTGTCATCCACCCTGAAGCGCGTCGAGCACGACAGCTCGCGCAACGGACCGGGCGGACGAGGATAGCGTCGACGAACTCCCGTAGCGGCTTCTTGCCGCTCTCGTCGGTCATCAGGCGGTGGTACTCCACTAAGATCTTCTTGGTCCTCCACAAGCAGGCGCGAAGCACGGTGGCAGAGTACCAAGATCCACGCAAGGTGGAGCGACGACGGATGGGGAGTGGCGATGACGAAGAAGGAGGAGTGGCGAGGGGTTTCGACAGATAGATTGGAGAGGTATTTTGGCTGTAAGGTGGTGCGATTCTGGAAGGAGGTAGATAGATAAAAGCATGTGTTAAATCCTAAATTTATATAATGTAGACAGCGGTACTAGGGGAGTGCAAAATTGGCCCGGACCGGAAAATGTCCGGACCACTTGTATTTGTATTCCGATCCGGTTCGCGTTCCATATTTTTTAGGATTTCGGTTTCTTGTCCGGTTCAAATCCGGTCGATTTTCGGTCCGAATGAATCGATTTTTTATTATTTTAATTTAATTTTATATAATAATATCTCATAACACCATTTAAAATTAGTTTCTATTATAAATATAAATTAATAATAAAATATTTTGTCTAATATTATACACAATAGTTATTAAAATAAATAAAAAAATATTTTTAAATTTTTATAAAAATATAAAATAATATAATACGTTTACCGATCCATTCCGGTCCAAGACCGATCTGGTCCAAGGATTGTAAAAATTCTGGTCCGGTCTAGACCGGATGCACAACGCTACACGATACATATACAACCGCGGTCTTGCTTTTGTTTTTTTAAAAAAATGTTACCTCGGTAATATATTTAAATCGCGGTTTGAGTATTTAAAAAAAAACTTTATACCGCGTTTATTCTTTTGACCGTGGTCCATGCATTTTTTGAGCTGCTGTTCAGAACACCAAACCGAGATAACGAATTTAATTAATTAAAAAAATAATTACACCGCGTTTATATATATAACGTGGTCTGTATATATTCTTTACCTCGTTTTTATAAATCCGCTCCAATAATGGTGCGGTTAATCCCCTTTTTTGTACTAGTGCGTGGTGGGCATGGCATTGGAGGACCCGACGATATTTCACGTTTCGTGGCGTCAGAGCTCGCCCGTTGGAGTAGCCGACAATAGGGATGTCAATGGGGCGGGTTCATGGTGGGGACTAGCATCCCCGTCCTCATCCCCGTTTAAGTTTTAGCCCCCAGTTTACATCCCTGTTCGGTGAATAAAAATCACCCCTGTCCCCGCTAAGTCCCCATCCCGGTCTATTTTTCTACATTTACCTTTCTCGTGAATTTTTCCATTGGATTTCCATGGAAATTTCTTATTAGTTTATTTTTTATTAATAATTTGTCATAAAATTAAGTCAATTATTAAACTTAGAATCATACTCAACAACATATATTATATAAGATTGAACATACTATAGTTAAATATATAAAAACTGCATCAAGTTTTATAAAATGTATGCATAATAGTTTATGATACATTATAATTATTCCACATGAAAATCCTTATCGTGAAATCCATGAGATCCCTAATGGGGAGCGAGATGGGGAACGGGTTTTGGACAATTGTCTGTGTCCGCATTCCCATGCAGGGAACAAGTTATGGATAATTGTTCGCGTCCCCATTCCCATGCAGGAATTGATTTACCCCCATCCACGTTCACATCCCCATTTATATTCCCCACCCGCCATCATGGCGGGGATTCCCTGCGGGTTTCGGGGAATCCCCTCCCTATTGACATATCTAGTCGACATGTATGTGTTTTGGAATGAGAAATTTAAATTTCATGCATATTTTGGATTGAAATGATAAATTTGGATTAAATAAAAAATGTTTGGACTTAGACTAGGTTTTTATGATGTTTGACTTAGAATAGGTTGTTATGTATGTATTTTAGGGTATTTGAAATAGTGAATATATAGGAAATGTTTGGGTTGAATTGTATTGATGTTAGTAATGAATTAATGCAATGTTAATGATATTTTGGGATTTTGGAAGAATTTTATAAAATTTGATTAAATCATTTTGATATATTATGCATGAAATTATAAATTTAGGGTGTACTTAGAATATGTTGTTATTATAATTTTAGATTTGAAGGAACTAATGTTAAAAATAATATAGAATAATTTTACGATTTTTTCACGTGATAATCCTGAGGTATTGTAAAATTCGCGAGGTATCCCACTTTTTAATATATTTCGCGTGATAACCCCGAGGTTTATTTTTTTCAACAAATGTCATACCGTCATCTCCTTAACATTTCCGTCTATTTTTTTTAAAGAAAATAAAAAAAATTAAACAAAAAAACAGACAAATTCATGAGAGGAATATCTCTGTCTTCGTTCCCAAACCATTTCACTCTCAAGGTCGACTTGGTTCCAGCCGTTCCATCCTAGTCCTGGTTCGAGCGTCGGCGGCGGACGTCGGCGGCGAGAAGGCAGTGGGCGTAGGCGGCGAGCAAGGCGGCGGGCAAAATTCGCGAGAGGGCGTCGTCCTGGTTCTTCGAAGCAAGGCGGTGGGGCTTGTCGGCGACGAGCAAATTGAAAAGGTTCGTTCCAAGCTTAAGGTGTGTAATCCAACCCATTTAAGTGTTTTAAGATTCTAGGATTTAGAGATTTAGGGTTATTTGAAAATTTGGGAATTTAGGGATTTAGAGATTTAGGGTTTTTTATGATTACTAATGTGGAAAGATTCGTTCAAGCTTGATTGGAAAGGTTTAGGGATTTAGAGCAAATTGGAAAGGTTCGTTAAAATTTAAGAGTGAGATTTAGGGATTTAGTTGCAGCATTCTCCTTGGCATAGAATGGGGGGATTTACACACCATCAAAGAACCACAAAATCCAAGTGACCATCTTATTCCTTATTTTCGGTTTAGATTCAAGTGACCATCTTATTCCTTATTCTCTGGTAATTAGGATGACAATGCTAATGTTGTTTCGTTTAGATTCTTCCACCAAACTTCATTCTTTTCCCTAGGAATTGAGCTTCTGCATACTACTCATCATGAAATATCATATTGGTATGCAGTAAAAATGTTCTGAATGGCTCACTACTTGGCTAAATGTGTTTTACTCCTCTATAGGAGTCCAGGAGGAGTACTTGTTCTTGTGAATAACTGTGATTGGGAGCTTAGTGGTCAGCTGGACACAACGCTTGAAGAAAAAGATGTGGTAGTTTTCATATCTACCTTGCATGGTGGTTGATGTTAACGAGCTAGGGTTATGTCTTGAATTTATTAACCTCCTTGTTTCAAAGGTTGCAGTCATGATTCACTCGTTAAGAAATGTTTGATACTTCACTAAAGCTGTAAACTTGATGTCAGGATGCTGATCATGATGTATAATAACCAGCCTGTTGGTCACTATACTTACCCAAACCCTAATGAATGCCATGTTTTCTTCTCAAGTTTAAAGGTCCTTGTTTTTGAGTTCATCAAAACTAGAATGATGTGTTAAATATGATCTGCTTGGTGAAATTCACATTCGTAGTGTTTGTTTGGCCCTATCACCACATATTTTAATTGAGACTCCAATGCATCAAATTCAACAGAAAAGAGGAGCACATAACTCAATAAAAACTCCAAACTGCTACAAAAGTTGCAGTTAAAATGATTTATACAAAGAGAATTGGATCCAAAAAGTAACTGAGAATAGCATTGTCAGTGGGTAGAAGCCTAAATGGAATTAGTGATAAAAATATGAGCCTTAACCTCCATTGGCAAGAACAAGAAGAAGGAGGCGTTCAATTCTTCGACCTAACATTCCCCGAGTTTCTCAAGGACAAGCAAAAGGAGGAAAAAGGCACCATGAACTCAGCAGGAAGGGGGAAGCCGGGAAGGCCAATGAAGGAATTAGATCTCTGTGAGGCCTCTCTCGTTGAGGATAAGAGAGTGCCAGCGTTGGATGTTGTTTCTTGTTCAGGCCTTCGATGACGAATGAGAATGCACCAAAGGTTAGACAACTCTGTAGGAGGCCTGTGGTGTTCCTGTTTCAATAGAAAGAGATTTCACATTACTGTGTGTTCATGGAAATATGTCTGTACCTAAAACAATCATCTTCATGCTCTCAAATTGGCTCCTGTTTCACTTTACAAAAACTTGAGGCTCTAGAGATAACAAAGCATTCATCTTATAATTAGTCAGAAAGTTGAATTGTAAGATCAACATATAATTAGTCAGAAAGCTGTATGCATGTATGTTTTTTCAAATGTCCTAGGAGAGAAATATAAAGTTCACAATTTCTCGGATTCTTATGTTCTTTTTCCTCCACCAATAGGGGATTCGCATCAGATAAGTTTTTCTTTCCAATCAGAAGATTCTCAATCCAAAAGCTAACTTCTTTCTTTCTTTGGGAACTCCATGGGAGTGATATAATATCTTTACTTTGATTATCATGAAACATTGTTGTAGTTGATCTTTGTCATTATATTCTTATATGTTTCTAGACAGGAATACACTCATTTTTACTAGTCTTTGTACTTTATATACGTTGGAATGTCGTAGTACTAAGTACACCCTTTTAATTTCTTTCCATTGCAAAGATAGTTAAAACGGAGCTTTGAAATTCTCTGATGGTGATTGTCTTAACAGATTTATGAATTCTCCATATGAAGTACTATATACTAATTACAGTTATCATATCTCAGTGTTGTAATGAGACGTCTAATTACAGTCATCATATCCCTAAAACCCTAAATCCCCAAATTTCCAAATAATCCTAAATCTTAGAATCTTAAAACACTTAAATGGATTGGATTACGCACCTTAAGCTTGGAACGGACCTTTTCAATTTGCTCGGCGCCGACGAGCTCCACCGCCTTGCTTCAAAGAACCAAGACGACGCCCTCTCGCGAATTTTGCCCGCCGCCTACACCCACCGCCTTCTCGCCGCTGACGTCCGCCGCCGACGCTCGAACCAGGACTAGGATGGAACGACTGGAACCAAGTCGAGACCTTGAGAGTGAAATGGTTTGAGAAAGAAGACAGAGATATTCCTCTCGTGAATTTGTCTGCTTTTTTGTTTTATTTTCCTTTTTTTAAAAGAAAATAGACCAAACTGTTAAGGAGATGACGGTAGGGCATTTGGCGAAAAAAATAAACCTCGGGATTACCTCGCGAAATATACTAAAAAGTGAGATATCTTGCGAATTTTACAATACCTCATGTTACCACGCGAAAAAACTGAACGACTTGTTAACAAAGTGTCGTTGTTCAAAGCATCTACTTATGCGGAACCTCACGAGACAGCCTATTTCTGGCAAATATTTCAAAACGAGCCTACATCCAGGTTTTGTTCCCAACAAGTGTTTATTTTGGAGAAAAAAAATCAACAAGAAAATTGGGAAAGGCTAATTGTGAAAATCAAACAGAGGTCATTGGGATTTAAAAGTTAAATCTAATATCCATTGGACAAAGTAAATTTCATATTTTAATTATGACTTACAATTTGGTCCTAGGGGGTCCTGTACCCCTAGGACCCACCATCTCTGCCGTGCTTTAGGCAGATTTTAAAGTTTCAAACATGACAAAATCACCAAATGACAGTCCAATCTCATAACACCGAGAAACGTACAAAGTAAAGAAAAAAATTACAAGTTAATCAAAAAAATTATGTATAAATCTATTCATAATTATATACAAATTCAAAATTTTCTAATTATATACAAATTCAAAATTTTCTTAATTATTTGAATGATTGAGATATAAAATTATTATCTTATAATGATTTTAATGTCAATATTATCTAGATCTATTTTTTTAATACATAGATTAATTTTAATAATTATTAATATATTTTATTCAACATATATGAGTTCACCCTCATCGGCAGCATATCGGTCTTTTCTATTTATTCCTTGTATTGTTATTTTGTTGGTGATAAAATTGAATATTCTTTATTGTTTGATCAAAATTTAGATTTTTTCGTTGTACTGAATTCTGTGATCTTCTCTTCAAGGGTCTAGATTAATTCTTGCTATAAGCATTGCTTAATTTTTCATCAGTTGTTGTTGAATTGCCGTGAAATTAGTGCGATTTGATGTTTTTAGGGCAAGATTTTGTAGATAGATAGCATATCTTCTTGTAGAAAGTTAAAGTTCCAAGTTGATTGAGATCAATTTTTAACTAATCCCCGTGTTCCTAATAGTATTCTGTGGGGGTGGGTCTTTGGCTAAAATGGTTATATTCTTAGTTGTGATTAAAATTGGAGTGATTTCTCCACAATTATCTCATCAAGTCTAGGGATAGCTTATCTAGAAAATCAATCTATTAATCATTCATGTTGTATATCTTAGTCCTTTTGAATACCACCAAACGATTACATGTGACAACCTTGCTTCTTTTGTTAGAAGAATTTGTAATCCTACTTGTGTTATTGCCTTTGCTTGAGCTTTAGAATGGAAGACTGATGCATGTTTTTTTCTATATGGAATTTTTATGTAGAAGATTAGTATAATGATGATCAAGCTTGATGTGTCAGGTGGAATTTTTTGTTTTGAGTTTGGTCAACTCTTAAAGTTGAGGTTCTTAATTTACCTAAACTCAACTTGGTTTTGCTAATGTAGATCTATTTGTGCATGCCATCGATTTGGGATATGAAGGATAAATAAGTGTTTTTTCTTCTGAAATTGAACTTGTCAGAGCTAATTATGGTTCAGTTTGGCTTTAAAATTCTAGCTGAAAGGGAAATTGAGGGGTTGCAATATGATTTTGCATATTTGAAGGGTTATTATTACCTTCTAAAATAGTGAGAGAATATGGTACATGATATTGCAGCTTTGAATTGTGCATGTTTTTTTATTTGATTTTACTTGAAATCAGAAGCGGTCATTGTGTCTGATAGTACGCGTCATAAATTTATAACACTTGCCGCGTGAAAATCCAGCGTTATGGCATGACCACGTCATACAAGTCCTCATGCATATGCGAAGCGCCAAGTGTGCCTGCAAAGTCGCCTTGATCCTCGCACCGTAAATCGCCGCGTTATTATTTAATGCGTAACTCCAACACTGGGTTGAACAAAGAAGAAAACAAGTAGAACCAATCAGGGAAGGACAACAACGCATGTCGTCCCCTCCCAACACGTGTCGCGCCGCTACTTGGTCCAATCAGTGTCTAACACACCCCTGCCGACCTCAATCGCATGACCAATCACAAACAACCACGCGTCCCCCAGTGTCACTAAGCAGAAGCAAGACCCTCCTCCTATAAATAGGCCCTGATCCCAGTAGAAAGGGGATTTTGGCTGGAGAATCATTTTTTGAGTGCTTTTTCCTTTGGAAATTTGTGTATGGTTCATGTGTATTTGTGAGAAATGTAATACGCTGAGTTATAAATAAAAGAGGAGTGTTTAACATTTATCACATTCTTTTTGTATCACGCAATTTCGCTTTGTTTGCTTATCGCGTTATTTAGATAGTCAAGTCTTAAAAAAATGTCTTTCACCCCATTCACTTAAAAGTCTTAGAAAAGTGTCAACTAGGTTTGGAGGTCTGGATGATTATATAGCCGTGGTTGACTAACTAATTAGTCTTTGGTGAGGATTCAACAATTGTTGAACTACAATCAACTAGTGTAAGGTCTCTTACCTATTGGAAAATTCATAATAAAACTCCTCATTCATTCATACCTGTTTATATTGTTCAATATAACAAATACTGAATAGTTAGTTAAAAACTAAAAAAAAAGATTTATAATGAATGAGGGATCCTGAAAAAGTCTTAGTTGAAAGCGAAGTTGTGCCTAATTACAGTCCTCTCTTAGGCGTTCACCTCAATGTAACTTCGAACACACGAGTAACCCGTAAACCCTATGATTTGAGCATTCAAACATTAGTATCCAGAAGAGGCATCCAAACCTTGCAATGGCTCAAATTGTTCAGTTTTGGAAACTTTGTTTTGTATGTATATTGGTTCATGAGATGTGTCTATGAAATCAAAACATTGCTAATTTGCCTTGATTCCTTGTCATTTTATGCTTTTGGCTGCAAATTGCATCTGCACCTGTTCTTGTAACCTTTATTTTCTGTCAAATCCGAAATTCTTTGCAAGAATGTATTTAATTGTTCATGTAGAAAAAAAATTCGTTTTAGTGCAGTTCAAACAACGATGACAAAGTTGCTTCCACATTGCTAGCTATTGGCTCTGTTGTGGGTGCTAAGTCAATATCTTATTACTAGATTTGGTTGAGTTTTTCCTATGCTTTGTTTGGAAGTTCTTCCAATATTTGGTATTCCAACCAACTGATGAATTGCTTTACAAATTAAAAGTGTAGGATCGTACGTGTTAGAAATCAAAGGGAACTGAGAGTTCAGTTCCTTAGCAGCGGAATATGTAATAACACAGAATCAAGACTAATTCCTTAGAGTGGAAACCTTTGATAACCAACTAGTTATCCAGGATAAAACCCACTACCTCTCTTTCAAGAGGATTTGAAAGTCTACTTCTTTTATTAATGTTTCGATTACAATCAACTAGAATAGAACACACAGATTAAAGACTTAAGACACACTTAAGACTCTCTATCTAGTTCGACCTAATCAAGCACAATAAAGCAAGAGACTTACACAGTTCTTCTCACAAGAACAAACACGATTTTCTTCTCCTTCGGCAATGTGTGAATTTCGTAAGTGTTGAGAGAGTTTGATTACTTTATTTATATATAACAACCGTATAGAATCAAGATCTACATCTGGTTGATATGCACAAATAAAATAACCAAAAAGAAATCGGAAAAGATAATCTTTATTACCAAATATTATCCTTTACGATTTTACACATTTTGTTTTCATAAAAGATATACAAGGAATCTCCTGAAAATATGGAAACGTGAATATCTTTATCTTCTCTCTCCAAAATAAAGATCTACCCTAAAGTGCCAGCCGCCACTCTAAATATCGCTTCCCAGCTAGCGCGGCTCCATCGTTTCTCAGTTCCTATGCCAGTTTCCAATTCTGGCGCCTTGGTCTCTGTCTTGTATTTCCGATTCCTTAGTTCACTGTTCATGTACACATATGGAAATATTAATAGTAAAGTGTTTGTCATCGTCAAAACTAGGAAAACTGAAGGAGGAAACTTTCAAGGGAACTAGAGTTCCAGTTCCTGAAAGTTCACATCCTAATAATTTCCCCCCTTTTCATGATGACAAACATGTAGAACCTGACATATCTAAAATAGGCATGAATGATATATGAGGAAAAACAAAACAGGGCTAAGTGTAGAATAATCATTAGTGAATTGCATATTCCCCCTTAACAAATAACCGGTTCCTGAATTCCCCCTTAAGAGAACAACCAGTACATAGTTCCTTTCATCCTATTAGTTTCAGGTTGCAGAGTTCATTCCCCCTTTTGACATCATCGAAAAGAAACAGTTAGATGATAAGCAAATAAAATTTAGAGAGAACCAATGACTTATTCTGAACTCTAGAGAAATGGCACCGTAATAGAAGTTGAAGACAAGACTTAACAACGCAAGGACATCAAAATATTTCATTAAATATAAGAAGAACAAAGATGACACAAAACAAAAGATAGCACTCAGAGACACACAAAAAGGATCATAATATGGAAGAGGGATCCTAAGGGAACTAAGGGCTCCGTGTCATCTGAGTAGGGAACCAGGAGAACTACTCCTTAGGCTTCTGCTTCTCCTCAATTTTCTTCTCTTCGGGTTGCACATATGGCTTCTTTCTTTCAACCTTTTTAAAAATAAATAAATAAGGGAACTCACAGAAATGTTTATCCAAGAATAGGAAACCCAGATCAACAGTCCAACATTCACAAGATCTTCAACGACTATACTTGCATTAATTTTTCTCGGGAAGCAGCGAAATTCTAGCATATTTGAATTTTGGACGTTGAGTGCAATTCCCAGTTCCTTTCCTCAATTTGTGACACGGAACATGATAGATATGGGTACATTTATGTAGGGAACCAAGCAACACTCAAGAAAAATACGTAGCCATGATCAAGAGAAAAGAGGTTGGCAATTTTGACACCACAAAGATAATTCCCAGATTTGGACTAAGGACGGCTCATAGGGAATTAAACAATGCAGTCAGGCTTAGGACGGTTTTAGTGGTCAGTTATCATTTCGGCTTGTAATGAGGGTTAACATAGATCAAACCGACTACTTTTAAGGCCAACAAAGAGATGCAATCAAGGTTCAATTATACCATAAAATCATGCAAGATAATTAAGATCATGCTTTAGAACAACTATTACAGGACATGCGAGGCCATCACAAGATCAAATATCACCAATATTTTCAAATAATCATAGAAAAGATCAAGTCTAGTCAAAGAGAGGGAACTAGTAACAACAACCGAAACTACTAGTTTAGGGAAATCATTCCCAGAAGCAACCTTAGGGTCTCAAACGGTTCCCGATTCAATGCTTTGGTGAATATATCAGTAATTTGATCCTCAGACCTACACTATTCTAGCAAAATGTTCCCTTTTTCAACATGATCACGCAAGAAATGATGCCTTATATCTATATGCTTGGTCCTAGCAAGAGAAACTGAATACTACACAAAGTTAAAGGCACTAGAAACATCACACATGATAAGAATAGTGTCAAAGGAACATACCTTGACCACCAAGATGATTTCAACAATAGGACTTGAGAAATATAAGCAGCTGAAGTGACGAATTTCCTCATTTACGTCAGTTTCCCCTGAATCATTGACTTCTGTTACTTGTAGTTCTTTTGATATTTTCATTGGGAACTAACGTCAGCAACATATGATCCTCCATCATTTCCATTAGCATTGGAGTTCCCTTCATTGTTTTTTGCTTCTTCATACAAATCTTTCATTAACAAATGATATATTCCCCTTGTTATTCCATTGAAGTGAGATGAGCTAGATCAAATCTTCAATTTTGCATCCCAATCATCAATTCTCATTCTGTAGGGAACTATGCATCTCACTTCAACATGTAATACAATTAAGACTTACGCACCCAGACACGCTTGGCTTTTCTGGGTTTGTGGTAATGAGAGTTCATTTGCACCTGCAGGTTAGTTGGGTAATGCACATGACCACCAATCTCAACATCCAAGTTCCTTTTCCTATGACTTTCTTTAATTTGCCTTTTCTTATGAATGCAATCATGAATATAATGACCATTTTTACCACAATGCCAGCAAACATGGTTATACACAACATGACCATATTTTCCTTTACCGGGACGAAAAGGTTTTTCATGTTTCCTCTGTTGGAAGTCAATTCCCTTACCTCTAGTTCCCTGAGCTTGATTGACGTACATTTTATGAGCATTCTGTCCGTCAAACCAGGTTTGCTTACCTTTTGGATTTTGTTCTAGCACCTTTACCTTTTCTTCCAGGAACTGGTTTTTGTCACGAGAGGTTTGTAGAGCACAATTGAGAGTTTCATTTGTCTCGACCAGTTCCCTTCTCAGCTTCTCATTTTCAGCAGAGCATGAGTCCTCATAATCTTCCTTTCTCGGATACCCAATACCATTTCTTTGCTTGACAAACACAGTTTGATTCACAGTTTTCTCATTTATAGACTCAGTAAGATCATCAAGTTTGTTCATTATTTCAGCAAGCATGGCAGAGGTATTCTTTTTAGAGTCGGTAGGAGTAGCAACAGAAATGTCAACATGCATGGGTTCCTTTTCTCTAGTAATACATGAATCACATTTCCTAGAGGAACTAACAAGCAATTTTTCAGTTTCATCAAGTTTCTTGCTCCAAACAGAATTTTCAGTAGATAAGCATGAAATTTCGATCTTCTTCACATTCATCTAATCTTTCCTGAAGGGAACTGTTCTCTTTTCCAAGTTTCTTAATGATCTTGATCAATTGTTTCTCATCACATTCAAGAAGAGATTTAGTAAAATCAGAAGAGGATACCTCAAAGTCATCCGATTCGGTTGAATCCTCCTTATCCATCAAGCATCTTCCTCCAAAGATTTCATTCAGATCCAGTTCCCCATCGGAGTCCTCTGAGTCGTCTCCGAAAGTTGCGAAGAGAGCTTTCTTCTTCATAGGCTTGTCATCTTCATTTGAATTCTTTGGAAAGTTCTTAGCAAGATGTCCTCTTTCCTTGCATTGATAACAAGTATAATCCTTGAGATCTCTTTTCTAGAAAGATTTCTTGAACTTTCCCTTGATGAAGTACTTTTTGATGTGCTTTGTGACAAGAGCGGTCATCTCATCTTCCTCTTTTTCGAGATCAGGGTCATTGGTTTTGATATGGCTTTCCATGCATTTTTCCCAACATTCTTCTTCTCCTTTCTTTAGAATGTGATGCTTGTTGGTTGAAATTCCCAGAGTGAATTCACTTGATTGAGACATCTTGAAATCTGTAAACTAACACAAATCTAGAGCGCCTGCTCTGATACCAATTGTAGGATCGTATGTGTTAGAAATCAAAGGGAACTGAGAGTTCAGTTCCTTAGCAACGGAATATGTAATAACACAGAATCAAGACTAGTTTCTTAGAGTAGGAACCTTTGATAACCAACTAGTTATCCAGGATAAAACCCATTACCTCTCTTTCAAGAGGATTTGAAAGTCTATTTCTTTTATTAATGCTTCGATTACAATCAACTAGGATAGAACACACAGGTTAAAGACTTAAGACACACTTAAGACTCTCTACCTAGTTCTACCTAATCAAGCACAATAAAGCAAGAGACTTACACAGTTCTTCTCACAAGAACAAGCACGATTTACTTCTCCTTCGGCAATGTGTGAATTTCGTAAGTGTTGAGAGAGTTTGATTACTTTATTTATACATAACAACCGTATAGAATCAAGATCTACAGCTGGTTGATATGCACAAATAAAATAACCAAAAAGAAATCGGAAAAGATAATCTTTGTCACCAAATATTATCCTTTACGATTTTACACATTTTGTTTCCATAAAAGATATACAAGGAATCTCCTGAAAATATGGAAACGGGAATATCTTTATCTTCTCTCTCCAAAATAAAGATCTACCCTAAAGTGCCAGCCGCCACTCTAAATATCGCTTCCCAGCTTGCGCGGCTCCATCGTTTCTCAGTTCCTATGCCAGTTCCCAATTTTGGCGCCTTGGTCTCTGTCTTGTATTTTTGATTTCTTAATTCACTGTTCATCTACACATATGGAAATATTAATAGCAAAGTGTTTGTCATCGTCAAAACTAGGAAAACTGAAGGAGGGAATTTTCAAGGGAACTAGAGTTCCAGTTCGTTCACATCCTAACAACAAGCAAGGAAAAACTCTATTGGTTTTGACTGGATTCCTCAAAACCTCTGGACATGAACAAATACACAAAAGTTCTGGAATATTAATTAATGTTGTCACTTCTTTTATGCACTATAAAAAAATAGGATTTGATCAATGGTTTCATGGGTCATATAGATTGAATGTCAATTGTGACGCGTAATGTCTGCTCGGATTCATTGCCTCTGTCGTATCTAATTATTTGATGGTTATACAAGTGTGTCTATTGTAATCTTAAGTTTCTTGTTTTGAATAAGGGGATAAACTTGAAGATCGAATTGATGCTTTGGAGTTCATCGAAGAAGCCAAGGATGACCTCACTCTCATCGACAAAATGATCAGTCTGTTGGGGAAGAAGATGATTTAGACGGTATGTGGACTTTTAATTCGCAACATTTATAATGTCAAATTTGCTTTTGTTTAACTAGTTGTTGTCTCTAAGACTTCTGAATTCTGTTGATTTGCACAATAATTGACTGTTGTTGCTCGTATTGATTGGATGCATGTGTTGATGTTAATTATTTGTGCCGACTGATGCTTGGCTCTCATGATTGAAACTACTAGGAAAATGAAATCCATTGTTTCATATCATGTGAACCAATTGAAACTAGAAACATATTTATGTGTGTTTCGAGCTATTGTGGAATGTGTTAAATGTGAACTGTTAAGAATTAGATTTTCTTAATAAGGTGTTGAGCTATTTGATGGTGTGTAGTTTTAGCTTTAAATTAGTTATTGTTGTGTATGAAAAAGCATTGTGGTGTTATGGTCCTCTATATTTAGGTCAGATTTGACCTATTCTTCAAATTCTTACATTATAAAAAAATCACCCTATATGTATGAAGTTTTTAACTTCTTCTTCATATATCTCAGCTTAGAGTATGCAATCCAACTCCTAATGAGAGAAATCTCAATCACTAACCTTATAGGAACCAAAGTAGATGCAACATGAATAGAATGAAACCCTGAGATGAGGAAGTATAATAAGATGGTGAATCAGGTGTCCTTCATCCTTCACAACCGGTTCGTGGTAGGTATTCTTCATTTGGAAACTGATTTTTTCAATTATTTCATTCTAATCTTTGTCATAGCTATTTGCGAGTTCTTTTCCATTTCTTAATTTGTCGTTGAGAAATGTTTTTTGGTGGCAATTAGTAACCTCACAATAAATCGGGAAGAAATGGACAAAGTGAATCTCCCGTGAAGAACAAAATGAAAGTGGCAGTAAGTAACCACACATTTTTAGCTGCATCAGCATGTGCAGTTTGTCTTCAAAATTGTACAGTATGCTTGTGTAATCTCATTTTCCTCCAAACTATATATTCAATACTTGTTTGTTACCTATTCGACTATGATGAATGCATTCATCTATTTATGGATGAAAAATATTTAAACTATCTGAACATGTGTAATCCTAGAAACCTATCTGAAGAGATAGTTAATTTTAGTTTTGGCAAGGTAGATAACCCAGGTGTTTGCTTGATCAACTTTGAGATTTCCATCTACTTTATCTTGACGTGATATGCTTTTTTTTTTGTTAAATTTTTTATTCCAAGGTGTAGAATATGTACCTGGTGATTCAGCGACATCATGCTGTGAGGAAGAAGACAATGAAGATGTTCGGGATGAAGATGAGGAGGAGCTTCCCTTTGTGTAGGATCGTGATTGTTAGTTTAGAACAAGGGAACTAAGAATACTGATATTCAGTTCCCTTCGCAGCGGAAATAAACAATCAAATGTAAATGAACAAGTTCCTTATAGTGAAAACCTTTGATTGCCAACTAGCAATCTAGGATAAAAACCACTACCTTTCTTTCGAAAAGATTTCAAGGTCTACTTCTTGATTTCTTATCACTTTGGTTACAAGTTACTTCTAGGAACAAAATACACAGTTCCTTTGCCTTACACACAGTTAGACAATGCTAGATAAACTTAACACAAAGTAGAATCAATCCAAGAAGCAGTCCTAAGCACTAAGGAACTGACACACTTACAGTCACAGGAACTAGCACACAGCTCTCAAGTTTCTTGACTGGTTCCTCTTGATTATGGTTTGAGTTGATGATCTTGTTGAGAGTTCACACTTTGATGTTTTCTATGAAGTGTGATTCTTGTTGTAGTGCTTGAAGATAACAATGGAGCTTGCTCTTGGTTCCCATAGAGCAAGCTTAACCTAGTTTGTGTGGTGGTCCTTAATTCAAGTTGACTTAATCATGTACCAACAACCTAGGCAAACTCAGAATACACATTGGTTGGTCAAAGGCTTCAGAAGAATCTGTCATGTCGTTGTCAAACGCCTTTTGTCCGAGGTTTAGTAACCTAGACAACTTCAGAGTTTCCTTTGGATGGTGACAAGCTTTAGAAGCGTTTGTCATGTCGCTTTCAAACACCTTTTGTCCGAGGTTCAACAACCTAGACAACTTCAGAGTTTCCTTTGGATGGTGACATGCTTTAGAGACGTTTGTCATGTCGCTTTCACCAACCTTTGTCCAAGGTTCAGTGTTCCCAGCTTTATCGGGAAAAGCAAAGTCACGTGTTGTACTTCTGGGTTCCTTTGGTTTGCTTGTTTGGCTTTCATGGTTTCAGTAACTTGTCATGTGGTTCCTTTAAGCACATCTTTGAGATAAAATATTAGTATCAAAGTATTTGTCATCTTCAAAAGTAGAGAAACTGAGGAAATGAACTCTCATGGGAACTGAGGTTCCAGAGTTCCATTTCCTAACAATTTCTCCCTTTTTGATGATGACAAATATAAGGACCCTGACAGCATAATAAGGACATGAAATTCATTAGAACAGTTGAGCTAAGAGATTTACAACTTTATGAAATAATGAGAGAACATTCAATAGTTGCAAATTCCCCATAAGCAAAGGAACTAAGTTATTCGAGTTCCCCCTCAGAAAGAGAACGGGTTCAGATTTCCTATAAGTCCTGTAGTTCCAAGAGTTCAAGGTTCCTATACATTTTCCCCCTTTTGACATCATCGAAAATATTAATTAACTTATCAAGTGTAGGATATCAATGTGATATAAACAATTGCTTTAAACCCATGAAAGTCACCATAATAGAAACTTAAGGCAAAGACAAATAATGTATTAGAAAAACTCCCGGAAATGTTCATTAATCATTAAAACCAACACATTGTTCACAGATTCATAGTAGAAAGACAAACAAAGATCACAAACAACTTGAAACAATCAAAAGAAAGGATAGGAGAGGTAGGTAGAATCCTAGGGAACTACTAGCACAATGTGTTGTCACAACACTGGGAACTAGGAAAGTTATTCCTGTGGCTGCGGAGTTTCCTCTTCTTCTTCAGCATCATTCTTTTCCTTAGTTCCCTCATCTTTTCCTGTAGCCGTCTTAGGCGTATCCTTCATCTCAGCTGCCTGAGGCGGCTTTCTTCTCTATAAAGGCTCTGAGGAGAGCAACTTCTTCCTCATCTTGAGCAAGGTGAAGGTTGAAGTCTTTTTTGGCCATTTGAGGAGTTTGGTGTTTTGAGAGAGAGATGAGCAAGAGAGAAAACGAGAAGATGAGAGAGCTAGAGAGAGCAAGGGAATCAAGGATTTTGAGAGCAAGGAGAGCAAAGTACTTGGTTCAATCAAACAAGAGTCCCTAAATACCTCTTGTGCATCGTTTGGGGGCCGTTGGAAAATCAAGCCGTTGGAAGAGAAATCTCTGGGAAACAGCTCTTTTTGTAAGGCCCACAACCTTAGAGACGTTGTCCCCATGCCAATCGGGAACTTCCCAGGAGGTCACCCATCCCAAGACTACTCCCTCCCTAGCACGCTTCACTTCCTAGTTGTTAGGAAACGGAACTCTGGAATTTAAGTTCCCCTGAGAGTTCCTTTCCTCAGTTTCTCTACTTTTGACGATGACAAATATTATGATACTAATGTTTTATCTCAAAGATGTGTTTTAAGGAACCACAGGAATTTACCGAAGGCAAGAAAGCCAAACAGGACAAGAGAACCAAAGGAACAAGACAGAGGAAGGAACCCAGAGGAACCCAGATGTGCCCAGAATCGAAGCATGCGACATTGCGATTCCCGAGAAATCTGGGGACACACAACCTCGGACAAAAGTTGTTGAAAATGACTTGTCCGAAGCTTCCAAAGGCCTGCCAATGTCCAGAAGAAAACAACAAGATACCTAGAGACACTCTACCTCGGACAGAGACGATGAAAGCGACAGGACATAGAGATGTCACTGTCCAGAAGACAGTTCCCAAGCGGCCAACTTGTTCAACCTCGGACGAAAGCTTTTGGACAACGACACAACAAGACTCGTCTGAGGTGGTTGACCAACCAAGAGAGATTCTGAGCTGCCTAGGTTGTTTGCACATGTCAAGAACAACGTGGATCAAAAAGAACCACTCATCCTAGGGCAAGCTCAATCTGTGGGAACCCAGAGAGGATCGAGCTGTGAAGAATCCTCTATAAAAGGAAGACTAACCCAAGGGTTATCTTCAAGCACTTAGACACGACTCACACTCATTAGCAAATATCTAGTGTGAACCTCCAAACAAGAACATCAAAGCAAACAGAGATCAAGAGGAACCAGTCAAGGAAGAAGAGCTGAGTGCTAAGTTTCTGTGACTGTAAGTGATAGTTCCTAGGTGCAAAAGTCTGTTTCTTGGATTGATTATTGATTGTGTTAAGTTATCTAGGATTGTCTAACTGTGTGTAAGACAAAGGAACTGTGTGTTCATTCCTGGGAAATTATCCTAGGAACGAACACACAGTTCCTTTGCCTTACACACAGTTAGACAATCCTAGATAACTTAACACAATCAATAATTAATCCAAGAAACAGACTTTCGCACCTAGGAACTATCACTTACAGTCACAGGAACTTAGCACTCAGCTCTTCTTCCTTGACTGGTTCCTCTTGATCTCGGTTTGCTTTGATGATATTTGTTTGGAGGTTCACACTAGATATTTGCTAATGAGTGTGAGTTCTTGTTTTTGTGCTTGAAGATAACCTTTGGATTAGTCTTCCTTTTATAGAGGATTCTTGAGCTTGCCCTAGGATTAGTGGTTCTCCTTGATCCACGTTGTTCTTGGCATGTGCAAACAACCTAGGCAGCTCAGAATCTCTCTTGGTTGGTCAACTACCTCAGACGAGCCTTGTGGTGCCGTTATCAAAACACTTTCGTCCGAGGTTGAGTAAGCTGGCCGCTTGGGAACCGTCTGTTGGACAGCGACGTCTTCATGTGTTGTCGCTTTCATCGTCTCTGTCCGAGGTAGAGGTTCTCTAGGCATATTGTTCTTTAGCTCTTGGACCTTGGTAGACTTTTGGAAGCTTCGGACAAGTCGTTTTCGACACCTTTTGTCCGAGGTTGTGTGTTCCCAGATTTCTCAGGAATCGCAATGTCGCAAGCTCTATTTTTGGGCACACCTGGGTTCCTCTGGATTCCTTCAGCTGTCTTGTTCCTTTGGTTCCCTTGTTCTGTTTGGCTTTCCTGCCTTAGGTAATTTCCTGTGGTTCCTTAAAACACATATTTGAGATAAAACATTAGTATCATAATATTTGTCATCTTCAAAAGTAGAGAAACTGAGGAACGGAACTCTCAGGGGAACCTAAGTTCCAGAGTTCCGTTTCCTAACAATTTCCCCCTTTTTGATGATGACAAATACAAGGAACCTGACAACATAATAGGACTTTGAATCTTATGAGACCATATTGAGATAACGGGATTTACAACATTACAGATTAGTGATAGAACATTCAATGGTTGCAAATTCCCCCTAAGCAAGTGAACAAGTTTATTTCAAATTCCCCCTTAGAAATAGAACTAGTTCAGAGTTCCTATTAATTCAGTAGTCTCCAAAGTTCAAGGTTCCTATCCTTTTCTTCCCCCTTTTGACATCATCGAAAAGATTAAGTACAAGTTAAGAACATGATATCCAAGTGAATATGCAATTGTATCAAGCCTAAAAAAAATCATAATGAGAACGTTAAGGCAAAGACAAATTGATCATTGGAACGATTCCAAATATAGTCATTAAAGCTTCATTGATCATTGTTCAAAACACTTATACCACAACATAACAACTGACAACTGACAACACAAACATCAAATAGCAAGGAAGACAACAAAAGCAATCTTAAGAAAGACAACAAAAGGGATAAAAGAGGGGAGTAGGATCCTAAGGAAAACTACTAGCTCGCTGTGACGTTGCAGCACTGGGAACCTAGAACAAGCATTCCTATGGCGTAGTAGCGGCCTCCTCTTCTGCATCCTTGTCGTCGATTCCTACATTTTGGCCCGCGGCCTGATGCGCACTGATTGCACCTTGCCAATCCTTCTGCAGAACTTCCACCAGACTCTCGACAACAGAACTGATACGCCCCAACTCTCTTACTTGATCATGGATGGCGACCGTGTTGGCAGTCGAGCCTTCCAAGATAGCTTTTTCAATACGATCCAACGCAAGGAGGATCACAGAGGAGTCTGAAGAGGGGGGTTGCTGAGGGTGGGAACTAGAACGGCCCTGGGAACTCGCCTTTTCCTTAGGCGGGATTTCTTCTGTTTCAGCAGGGTTGGGTTGTTGTTCCTTAGATTTCAGCTTCCGAACTGTGTGCATGGTAAGACATTTGCTGTAGGCAGTCTCGGGTGAGTCTTCTGGGTACTGATTGAGGTTGGAGAGTAGCTTCTTGATGATGTGAGGGAAGGGTAAAGCATGGGAGTCATGGGATGCACAAAATTGCATGTGAGCCAGCACAATACGGGGAAGATCCAACTGAACACCGGAGAGCACCTTGTCCATGTAGACGGCGTCGGTGATGAGGACTTCATTCCTGTGCTCTTGCTTGGAAACCAAGTTGCGAGTGATCCAGAAATGCAGTAGCCGGTTTGCGATGAAGAGATCCTTCGTCTCCAAAGATGAGGGGGATGCGCCATCATAAATTTTCTTCACTATTGCTCCTTTGGACTTGAACCCTTTTCCTTTAGGCCATCCCTTCTTCTGAGGCAGAATGCCAAACCTAGACCTTGGCTCGAGCCTTAGAGCAGACGCGATCAAGTTGGCGGACAAGGGATAGCTGGTTCCCTTCCAGATAAGAATGGCGTCGTGACAGGGAGAGTTCTCCTTCTGGGGTATAAACTCCATAGATTGGTAAAACATCCGGACAACCTCGTCGGAAGCAGAGAAAGGCTCGCACAGTATCTCGTCCCACCCTTGGAACTGCAACAGAGAGTGGAACTCATCCAAAGCTTCTCCATAGAGTTCCTCATCCTCTTCTTCTAACTCCTGGGTCCAGAATTCTCTACCGATAATGAGAGGTTTTAGGATCTTCCTTTTGGAGAAGGAAGAGGAGGCATGGAGGGTGGTGGTTTTGGCCTTTTTTGTGGATTTGGTTTCATAGGGAACAATGGCTTGAGAGCTTCTCTTCCTCTGTTGCATTCTTGTGGCGACAGAGGGGCCTGGGTTGGAAGTTTTGGATTTGAGGCTGATCGGGGAAGGCTCGGGGCTAAGGATCTCTTGAAGGGATTTATCCGGAGAGGAATCATGCGACCCGCTTTCAGAAACTGATTTTGTGACTGATTCTGAAGCCAAAGTGATGGCTTGCTCCTCTTCTTTGGGCATAGTTGGTTCCTCTTCCACCTTTTCCTTATCCTTTGGTGGTTTCTCAAGCTTCTCTTCTGGTTTCTCTGCAGGTTTCGCCACAGGGTTTTCTTTGGGGATGGATTTTGGAGAAGTGGAGGCAGAAACAGACTTGGAGGAGGAGGCTTTAGCCTTCTTTTCGCGAAATGCTTGAAGAAAAGCAGCCTCCTCTTCATCCATAACAATGATTGGGTTAGGGTTGGCCATTTGAGAGGAACTAAGAGGATTGCTGTGTGAAGAGAAAGAGAGGTAGAAGATCAGAGAGATGGAGAGCTTGTGTGATCAACTCGGAGCAACTGAGCACCTCTTTAAGGGCGTTGAAGATCTGGGATGGCCAAGAGCTGAGGTGACCGTTGAAGCAAATCCAGCCGTTGAGAAGATCAAGGCAAATCCGAAGCATTGAAGAAAGTTGCAGCTTTTCGGAATGGCTAACTTAAATTCAAAATTTGACCCTTCAGAGAAGAGGGAGGTCTGTCACTGATGAGACATGCCTTATCCCTGCCAATATGCCATAAATAGCGTATGGGAGAGCCAAGCGAGCCGTTGGAGAGACGCTACGTTCTGGTTCCTTTCTGGCGACATTTTCAGCGAGCTAGAGGAATGTATGGGAACCTTTGGTGTGGGTTAAAACAAAGGAACCAAAAACAGTACGTTCCCATACAAGAAATCAGGGTAGGCCATTTATCGCATTGCACAATAATTCTCAGAGAGGTTTTAGAGATGGATCATAGAGAATTAAATTGAGCAATGAGGCAAGGGTAGGTCTTAGTACACAATCATCATCTCGGCTTATAATGTTGGGTTAGAAATATGATCAGATTGTGACTTTTGGGCCATCAAAAAATTTGAACAATGAGGAGTTGAAAAATTAATGAGGACCAAAAGGAAACGAACCAGAAAAATTTATCTAAGCCCTTTTAAGAAACCATTATGACAAGAAGGGTTTGTGGCAAAAGATATAACACAAGGACATCAAGACTCAACAAGTTAAATATCTTAAACTAGTCAATCAGGGGAACTGGAAATAATTCTCAGAACTAAGGTCACTACTGAGTAATAGGAATCATTCCTAGTTCCAATCTGAGGTTCTCGAAAGGAACTCTATTCAATGCCTTGGTGAATATATCTGCAATTTGATCTTCAGTTCTACAAAATTTCATAATGATGTTTCCCTTCTCAACATGATCTCTAAGAAAATGATGTCTAATGTCAATATGCTTGGTCCTAGTATGATGCATATGATTCTTAGAAATGTTTATGGCACTAGTGTTATCACAAAGAATAGTGAGAGGGCCATAAGACATACCAAAGTCCGCGAGTTGTTGCTTTAGCCAGAGAAGTTGGGAATAACAAGAGGCAACCGCAATGTACTCGGATTCTGTGGTGGAGAGAGAGACTGGAACTTATTTCTTTGATCCCCATGACACAAGGCAAGGGCCTAGGAACTGTGCCATTCCAGAAGTGCTCTTCCTATCCACCAAGTATCCGGCATAATCAGCATCAGTGAAACCCATGAGCTCAAAGGGACATTCTTTGGGGTACCAAATGCAGAGATCGTCAGTTCCTTTGAGGTATCGAAGTATTCTCTTCACAGCGGCCAAGTGGGTTTCTCTTGGACAAGATTGAAACCTAGCACACAAGCCAACAACAAAGACAATGTCTGGTCGACTAGCGGTTAGGTACATGAGTGAGCCTATCATACCTCTATAGAGCTTCTCCTCCACTAGAGGACTCGAATGGTCCTTATCCAGATGGGCAATGGTGGATATGGGAGTGGAGAGAGGCTTGCATGAATCCATTTTGAACTTCTTCAGTAGTTCCCTGACATACTTCTGTTGGTGGATTTGAATACCATCTTCCTTTTGAGTGATTTGTAATCCGAGGAAGAAAGTGAGTTCCCCAATTAGACTCATTTCAAATTCACTGCTCATCAAGTCTTTGAACTTGTCTACAAGGGACAGGTTAGTGGAACCAAAAATGATATCATCAACATAGATTTGAACCACTAAGATGTTACCTTCTTCTTCTAGGATGAAGAGGGTCTTATCAATAATTCCACGCCTGTAGCCGTTTGAAAGTAGGAACTGGGCAAGACGATCATACCATGCTCTGGGAGCTTGCTTGAGGCCATACAATGCCTTGTCTAGGAAGTAGACATGATCTGGATGATCGTCGTCTTCGAAACCAGGAGGTTGCTTGACATAGACTTCTTCTTGAAGAATTCCATTGAAGAAGGCTGTCTTCACATCCATTTGGAACAACTTGAACCCTTTGTGAGATGCGAAGGCAATCAACAACCTTATTGCTTCGATCCTTGCCACTGGAGCATAGGTTTCATCATAGTCAATTCCTTCTTGTTGATTGTATCCTTGAGTCACAAGTCTTGCTTTGTTCCTTATCACAGCTCCTGTATCATCTAACTTGTTTCTGAAAACCCATCTGGTTCCTATGATGTGCTTATCCTTGGGGCGAGGAACCAGATTCCAGACTTTGTTCCTTTCAAATTGATGAAGCTCTTCTTGCATGGTTTGGATCCAGTCCGTATCCTTCAGTGCCTCACCTATGTTCTTTGGTTCCAAAATAGACAAAAATGCATTAAAGGCAAAGAAAGTTAGATGTTCGTACCTGACTGGAGGCTTGACGACTCTTCTTTCTCTGTTAGAAGCCAAAGTATTTGATGTGGAGACATTCTGAGTTGAGCATTCAGCTTCCTGGTTGGGGTCACCTTCTCCATTGAAGAACATGTGGGAAGATGAATCATTGAGGTCTCCACAGATATTGTCGTCATGCTCATGGTTCCCAGAAATGGATTGTTGTTCATTATCCATGGGAACTGGTGGAGGAGCCATTGGAGGGTTCCGAGCAGCAGGATAGGAACTGGGTGGAGTGACATCTTCATCTGGATCTTCTTGATATGACTTGGGAAACGGGTCTTCAAAGGAATTGGTGGTGTTCTGCACAATCTTTCCAAGTGATTTTTCACTAAAAATAACATGAACACTTTCTTCTACCTTTTTAGTCCTTTTGTTGAAGACTTTGTATGCCTTGCTGCCTGAGGCATATCCAATGAAGATTCCTTCATCACTTCTTGGGTCGAACTTGCCAAGATTGTCCTTCCCATTGTTGTGCACAAAGCACTTGCATCCGAACACCCTTAGATGAGAAATGTTGGGAACTCTTCCTCTTAGGAGTTCATAGGGTGTCTTCTCTGTGATAGGGCGAAGCATGGCTCTGTTGATGATGTAACATGCTGTGTTGATCGCCTCAGCCCAAAAGGATTGGGAGAGTCCACTTGAGATCAACATAGTTCGAGCCGTGTCTTCCAAGGTCCTATTCTTTCTCTCCACTACTCCATTCTGTTGAGGAGTGTATGGTGCAGAGAAGTTGTGATCAATGCCATGCTCACTGCAAAAGGTTAGAAATTCTCCATTTTCGAATTCGGTACCATGATCAGACCGAATAGCATTAAGTGAACAATCAAGGGATTTTTCTAACAAGGGAACCAGGTCTTTAAAGCGATCAATGACTTCTCTTTTAGATTTAATGAAAATGGTCCAAGTAAAGCGAGAGAAGTCATCGACAATAACAAAAATATACCTGTTCCCTCCTAGGCTTTGAACTCTCATGGGTCCACAAAGATCCATGTGGATGAGCTCAAGAGGCCTTGAGGTGCTTACCATGTTTTTGGATTTGAAGGAACTACGAGCCTGTTTTCCTTTTACACAGTCAGAGCATGGTTCCTTAGATGTGCAACTCAGCTTTGGCAATCCTCTGACTAGTTCTTTTGAGTGTAGCTTTTGAATCAGCTTAGTGCTAGCATGACCGAGGCGTTGGTGCCACAACTCAGCTTGGTCATTCACGGTTGAGAGACACAGTTTCTCCTTGGGGACGAAGGATGGATCAACAATGTAAACATTGTTGAATCTCTTTCCTTTTAGGATGATTTGTCCCGAGGAGTCAAGAACTGAGCATTCGTTTGATCTAAATTTGACTTCATTGTCTCCTTGATCACACAGCTGTGACACACTTATTAGATCAAAACCAAGACTATCAACAAGGTGAACTTTGTTTACCTGAATGTGATCGTTGAGTTTCACAGTTCCTATTCCACAGATTTTCCCTTTGCTTTTGTCTCCAAAGGATATGTTCCCTCCTTGGAGAGGTTGAAGAGAGGTCATTTGATTTCTTTTTCCGGTCATATGGCATGAGCAACCACTGTTAATGTACCCTAGTTGGGGTTGCCTCTCTTCTTTCTGCACACAAGGGAACTAAGATTTCTGAACCCAGCGAAGCTTTGCTTTACTGGGGGGATTAGCATTCTGAGTCTGTGAGTAGCCAGGGAACTGGTTCCTTTCATGGTAATGAGTACTTTTCTCCTTTTCAAAGTTCCTTTTCTTAGAACAATCAGTGTTGAGATGACCATTATTACCACAATAGGTACACAAACGATTGTAAACAACATGTCCAAATTTTCCTTTTCCTGGCCTAAAAGGTTTTTCAGTTTTCCTTTTGTTAAAATCAACATTTTTTCTAACCTTGCTATAGGCCATGTCAATATATCTTTTGTGAGCAAAGGAATTGGTGAACCATTGGTTTTCAGGAACCATCTTTTCTTTTCCCTTTGGTTCCTTCTTAGGACTTTGAGAGACTTCATTGAGATGTTTGGCAACCTCAGCCTTGTTCTCAAGGACCATGATCTTCTCTGATAGGAATTGATTCCTATCACGAGAAGTGGCAAGAGCAATACTGAGATTCTCATTCATCTCAACAAGTTCTCGCCTAGCCTTTTCTTCTTCAGCATCATTGTTCCCTTTATTATTGACATATCCTATTCCATGACGTTGTCTCACAAAAACAGTTTGATTTATCGTTTTTTCATTAATGGAATCAGTGAGAATGTCTAATCTATCAATTATGGATTGAAGCATGTCATTTCCAAGTGGGTTAGCATGCAAGGGAACTTTGACAGAGTCTATGCTAGTTTCATCACAAGATTTGCAAATTTTAAGGTGACTAGCATGCACATTTCTAATATCAATGAGTTTGGAGTGAGTTTCAGCTAGGTCTTTCTCAGTTTCATCAAGTGTCTTACTCCAAACAGAATTCTCGACAGTCAAGCAAGCAATTTCATCTTCACAGTCATCTAGTTTCTGTTGAAGGGAACTGGTTTCCTTTCCTAGTTTCTTTATGATCTTAAGAAGTTGTTTCTTATCACAATCAACTAGGGATTTTAAGAGATCGTCAGAAGTTACCTCAAGGTCTTCTGAGTCGCTTGAGTCTCCTTTTGCCATGAGACATCTCCCTCCAGAGAAGCCACTCATATCCAGTTCCTCATCTGAGTCTTCTCCCCATGATGCTACAAGAGCCTTCTTTCTTTGAGGTCTTTCCTCTTTCTTGGACTCTTCTTTGTTGGGACAGTTCTTAGTGTAGTATCCCTTCTCCTTGCACTCGTAACAGGAGACTTCCTTGAGATCTCTTCTTGGTCCATTGTGAGAGGAACTGCCCTTTTGGAACCTTCCCTTCACAAAGAATTTTTTGATGTTCTTTGTGAAGAGGGCTGTTAGTTCGTCCTCCTCTTCTTCAAGGTCTGAGTTCTCTTCCTCCATCTCGAGCCTAGAGAAGGCTTTGGAGATCTTGAGGGCGATTCCTTTCTCTAGTTTCTTATCGGCATTGGTTTTAGTGTGCTCTCCTTCTTCAACTTCTAGTTTTCCTATGACTTGGGTCAAGGGAAGGGATTGGATGCCTGGAGTGTTCTTCATGATTCCCTTGAGAAGGGTGAACTTGGAGTTGAGTCCATTGATAATCACCAAGGACTTGGAGACTTCATCAAGATCAACTCTCGCCGCCGTCAACTTTCCAATTAATCTGTTGAAGCGAGAGTAGTACTCTGAGATGGTCTTAGTTTCCATCATTTTGAAGGTGTGGTATTCTCCTTCCAAAGCAAACTTTCTGCTTTGCTTTAGTTCCTCACTTCCTTCATGCATCTCCTTGAGAGCTTTCCACATCTCCTTGGCCGTCTTGATGCCTATGACTTTGTCCATGTCCTCTCTGTCCAATCCATTGAGGATGAACTGTCTTGCCTTGGCATTCTTCTCCATGATGACATAATGTTCTGGTTTCCAGTCTTCTTCCTTCATGGTAAGATCGACGTGGCCATCTCCATTTTCGACTATCCTCCAACATTGGTAGTCGTTGGTCTTGATGTGGCTTTCCATGCACTTTTCCCACCATGTTTCTTCTCCTTTATTGCGAAGGTGTGGCTTGTTGGTGGAGATTCCTAGCTCAAACTTGCTTGGTTGAGACATGATCTGCAAACTTATCAAAGATCTAGAGCTTTTCCTGCTCTGATACCAATTGTAGGATCGTGATTGTTAGATAAAAACTTAAGGAACTCAGAATAACGATTCTCAGTTCCTTTCGCAGCGGAAATAAACAATCAAGCAAAAGACAAGTTCCTTATAGTGGAAACCTTTGATTGCCAACTAGCAATCCAGGATAAAAACCACTACCTTTCTTTCGAAATGATTTCAAAGTATACTTCTTGATTTCTTATCTCTTTTGGTTACAACTTATCCTAGGAATGAACACACAGTTCCTTTGCCTTACACACAGTTAGACAATCCTAGATAACTTAACACAATCAATAATTAATCCAAGAAACAGACTTTCACACCTAGGAACTATCACTTACAGTCACAGGAACTTAGCACTCAGCTCTTCTTCCTTGACTGGTTCCTCTTGATATCGGTTTGCTTTGATGATCTTTGTTTGGAGGTTCACACTAGATATTTGCTAATGAGTGTGAGTTCTTGTTTTTGTGCTTGAAGATAACCTTTGGGTTAGTTTTCCTTTTATAGAGGATTCTTCGCAGCTCGATCCTCTCTTGGTTCCCACGGATTGATCTTGCCCTAGGATTAGTGGTTCTCCTTGATCCACGTTGTTCTTGGCATGTGCAAACAACCTAGGCAGCTCAGAATCTCTCTTGGTTGGTCAACTACCTCAGACGAGCCTTGTGGTGTCGTTGTCAAAACGCTTTCGTCCGAGGTTGAGTAAGCTGGCCGCTTGGGAACCGTCTGTTGGACAGCGACGTCTTCATGTGCTGTCGCTTTCATCATCTCTGTCCGAGGTAGATGTTCTCTAGGCATCTTGTTCTTTAGCTCTTGGACCTTGGCAGACTTTTGGAAGCTTCGGACAAGTCGTTTTCGACACCTTTTGTCCGAGGTTGTGTGTTCCCAGATTTCTCGGGAATCGCAATGTCGCAAGCTCCATTTCTGGGCACACCTGGGTTCCTCTGGATTCCTTCAGCTGTCTTGTTCCTTTGGTTCCCTTGTTCTGTTTGGCTTTCCTGCCTTAGGTAATTTCCTGTGGTTCCTTAAAACACATCTTTGAGATAAAACATTAGTATCATAATATTTGTCATCTTCAAAAGTAGAGAAACTGAGGAACGGAACTCTCAGGGGAACCTAAGTTCCAGAGTTCCGTTTCCTAACACCAACGACTACCAATGCTGGAGGATAGTCAAAAATGGAGATGGCCACGTCGATCTTACCATGAAGGAAGAAGATTGGAAACCAGAACATTATGTCATCATGGAGAAGAATGCCAAGGCAAGACAGTTCATCCTCAATGGATTGGACATGGAGGACATGGACAAAGTCATAGGCATCAAGACGGCCAAGGAGATGTGGAAAGCTCTCAAGGAGATGCATGAAGGAAGTGAGGAACTAAAGCAAAGCAGAAAATTTGCTTTGGAAGGAGAATACCACACCTTCAAAATGATGGAAACTAAGACCATCTCAGAGTACTACTCTCGCTTCAACAGATTAATTGGAAAGTTGACGGCGGCGGGAGTTGATCTTGATGAAGTCTCCAAGTCCTTGGTGATTATCAATGGACTCAACTCCAAGTTCACCCTTCTCAAGGGAATCATGAAGAACACTCCAGGCATCCAATCCCTTCCCTTGACCCAAGTCATAGGGAAACTGGAAGTTGAAGAAGGAGAGCACACTAAAGCCAATGCCGATAAGAAACTGGAGAAAGGAATCGCCCTTAAGATCTCCAAAGCCTTCTCAAGGCTCGAGATAGAGCAAGAGAACTCAGACATGGAAGAAGAGGAAGACGAGCTAACAGCCCTCTTCTCTAAGAATATCAAAAAATTCTTTGTGAAGGGAAGATTTCAAAAGGGCAGTTCCTCCTACAATGGACCCAGAAGGGATCTTAAGGAAGTCTCTTGTTACGAGTGCAAAGAGAAGGGACACTACGCCAAGAACTGTCCCAACAAGGAAGACTCCAAGGAAGAAGAAAAACCTCAGAGAAAGAAAGCTCTCGTAGCCTCATGGGGAGAAGACTCAGATGAGGAACTGGATCTGAGCGGCTTCTCTGGAGGAAGATGTCTCGTAGCCTCATGGGGAGAAGACTCAGATGAGGAACTGGATCTGATGATCTCTTAAAATCCCTAGTTGAGTGTGATAAGAAACAACTTCTTAAGATCATAAAGAAACTAGGAAAGGAAACTAGTTCCCTTCAACAGAAACTAGATGATTGTGAAGATGAAATTGCTTGCTTGACTGTTGAGAATTTTGTTTGGAGTAAGAAACTTGATGAAATTGGAAAAAGACCTAGCTGAGACTCACTCCAAACTCATTGATATTAGGAATGTGCATGCTAGTCACCTTAGAACCTGCAAATCTTGTGATGAAACTAGCATAGATTCTATCAAAGTTCCCTTGCATGCTAACCCACCTGGAAATGACATGCTTCAATCCATAATTGATAGGTTAGACACTCTCACTAATTCCATTAATGAAAAAACGATAAATCAAACTGTTTTTGTGAGACAACGCCATGGAATAGGATATGTCAATAATAAAGGGAACAATGATGCTGAAGAAGAAAAGGCTAGGCGAGAACTTGTTGAGATGAATGAGAATCTCAGTATTGCTCTTTCCACTTCTCGTGATAGGAATCAATTCCTATCAGAGAAGATCATGGTCCTTGAGAACAAGGCTGAGGTTGACAAACGTCTCAATGAAGGCTCTCAAAGTCCTAAGAAGGAACCAAAGGGAAAAGAAAAGATGGTTCCTGAAAACCAATGGTTCACCAACTCATTTTCTCACAAAAGATATATTGACATGGCCCATAGCAAGGTTAGAAACAATGTTGATTTTAACAAAAGGAAAATTGAAAAACCTTTTAGGCCAGGAAAAGGAAAATATGGACATGTTGTTTACAATCGTTTGTGTACCTACTGTGGTAAGAATGGTCATTACAATACTGAATGTACTAAGAAAAGAAACTTTGAAAAAGAAAAAAGTACTCATTACCATGAAAGGAACCAGTTCCCTGGTTACTCATAGACTCGGAATGCTAATCCCCCCAGTAAAGCCAAGCTTCGCTGGGTTCAGAAATCTTAGTTCCCTTGTGTGCAGAAAGAAGAGAGGCAACCCCAACTATGGTACATTGACAGTGGTTACTCATGCCATATGACCAGAAGAAGAAATCAAATGACCTCTCTTCAACCTCTCCAAGGAGGAAATATATCCTTTGGAGACAAAAGCAAAGGGAAAATCTGTGGAATAGGAACTGTGAAACTCAACGATTACATTCAGGTAAACAAAGGTCACCTTGTTGATAATCTTGGTTTTGACCTAATTAGTGTGTTACAGCTGTGTGATCAAGGAGACAATGAAGTTAGATTCAGATCAAACGAATGTTCAGTCCTTGACTCCTCGGGACAAATCATCCTAAAAGGGAAAAGATTCAACAATGTCTATATAATTGACCCATCCTTTGTTCCCAAGGAGAAACTTTGTCTTTCAACTGTGAATGACCAAGCTGATTTGTGGCATCAATGCCTCGGTCATGCTAGGACCAAGCTGATTCAAAAGCTACACTCAAAGGAGCTAGTCAGAGGATTGTGTAGGATCGTGATTGTTAGATAAAAGCTTAAGGAACTCAGAATAACGATTCTCAGTTCCTTTCGCAGCGGAAGATAAACAATCAAACAAATGACAAGTTCCTTATAGTGGAAACCTTTGATTGCCAACTAGCAATCCAGGATAAAAACCACTACCTTTCTTTCGAAAGGATTTCAAAGTCTACTTCTTGATTTCTTATCTCTTTTGGTTACAGCTTATCCTAGGAACGAACACACAGTTCCTTTGCCTTACACACAGTTAGACAATCCTAGATAACTTAACACAATCAATAATCAATCCAAGAAACAGACTTTCGCACCTAGGAACTATCACTTACAGTCACAGGAACTTAGCACTCAGCTCTTCTTCCTTGACTGGTTCCTCTTGATCTCGGTTTGCTTTGATGATCTTTGTTTTGAGGTTCACACTAGATATTTGCTAATGAGTGTGAGTTCTTGTTTTTGTGCACAAAGATAACCCTTGGGTTAGTCTTCCTTTTATAGAGGATTCTTCGCAGCTCGATCCTCTCTTGGTTCCCACAGATTGAGCTTGCCCTAGGATTAGTGGTTCTCCTTGATCCACGTTATTCTTGGCATGTGCAAACAACCTAGGCAGCTCAGAATCTCTCTTGGTTGGTCAACTACCTCAGACGAGCCTTGTGATGTCGTTGTCAAAACGCTTTCGTCCGAGGTTGAGTAAGCTGGCCGCTTGGGAACCGTCTGTTGGACAGCGGTGTCTTCATGTGCTGTCGCTTTCATCATCTCTGTCCGAGGTAGAGGTTCTCTAGGCATCTTGTTCTTTAGCTCTTGGACCTTGGCAGACTTTTGGAAGCTTCGGACAAGTCGTTTTCGACACCTTTTGTCCGAGGTTGTGTGTCCCCAGATTTCTCGGGAATCGCAATGTCGCAAGCTCCATTTCTGGGCATACCTGGGTTCCTCTGGATTCCTTCAGCTGTCTTGTTCCTTTGGTTCCCTTGTTCTGTTTGGCTTTCCTGCCTTAGGTAATTTTCTGTGGTTCCTTAAAACACATCTTTGAGATAAAACATTAGTATCATAATATTTGTCATCTTCAAAAGTAGAGAAACTGAGGAACGGAACTCTCAGGGGAACCTAAGTTCCAGAGTTCCGTTTCCTAACAATTTCCCCCTTTTTGATGATGACAAAGACAAGGAACCTGACAACATAATAGGACTTTGAATCTTATGAGACCATATTGAGATAACGGGATTTACAACATTACAGATTAGTGATAGAACATTCAATGGTTGCGAATTCCCCCTAAGCAAGTGAACAAGTTTATTTCAAATTCCCCCTTAGAAATAGAACTAGTTCAGAGTTCCTATTAATTCAGTAGTCTGCAAAGTTCAAGGTTCCTATCCTTTTCTTCCCCCTTTTGACATCATCGAAAAGATTAAGTACAAGTTAAGAACATGATATCCAAGTGAATATGCAATTGCATCAAGCCTAAAAAAAAGTCATAATGAGAACGTTAAGGCAAAGACAAATTGATCATTGGAACGATTCCAAATATAGTCATTAAAGCTTCATTGATCATTGTTCAAAACACTTATACCACAACATAACAACTGACAACCGACAACACAAACAGCAAATAGCAAGGAAGACAATAAAAGCAATCTTAAGAAAGACAACAAAAGGGATATAAGAGGGGAGTAGGATCCTAAGGAAAACTACTAGCTCGCTGTGGCGTTGCAGCACTGGGAACCTAGAACAAGCGTTCCTATGGCGTAGTAGCGGCCCGCGGCCTGATGAGCACTGATTGCACCTTTTGGTCGGAACCGACGACAAGGATGGAGAGATCCTTCGTCTCCAAAGATGAGGGGGATGCGCCATCATAAATTTTCTTCACTATTGCTCCTTTGGACTTGAACCCTTTTCCTTTAGGCCATCCCTTCTTCTGAGGCAGAATGCCAAACCCAGACCTTGGCTCGAGCCTTAGAGCAGACGCGATCAAGTTGGCGGACAAGGGATAGCTAGTTCCCTTCCAGATAAGAATGGCGTCGTGACAGGGAGAGTTCTCCTTCTGGGGTACAAACTCCATAGATTGGTAAAACATCCGGACAACCTCGTCGGAAGCAGAGAAAGGCTCGCACAGTATCTCGTCCCACCCTTGGAACTGCAACAGAGAGTGGAACTCATCCAAAGCTTCTCCATAGAGTTCCTCATCCTCTTCTTCTAACTCCTGGGTCCAGAATTCTCTGCCGATAATGAGAGGTTTTAGGATCTTCCTTTTGGAGAAGGAAGAGGAGGCAGAGAGGGTGGTGGTTTTGGCCTTTTTTGTGGATTTGGTTTCATAGGGAACAATGGCTTGGGAGCTTCTCTTCCTCTGTTGCATTCTTGTGGCGACAGAGGGGCCTGGGTTGGAAGTTTTGGATTTGAGGCTGATCGGGGAAGGCTCGGGGCTAAGGATCTCTTGAAGGGATTTATTCGGAGAGGAATCATGCGACCCGCTTTCAGAAACTGATTTTGTGACTGATTCTGAAGCCAAAGTGATGGCTTGCTCCTCTTCTTTGGGCATAGTTGGTTCCTCTTCCACCTTTTCCTTATCCTTTGGTGGTTTCTCAAGCTTCTCTTCTGGTTTCTCTGCAGGTTTCGCCACGGGGTTTTCTTTGGGGAGGGATTTTGGAGAAGTGGAGGCAGAAACAGGCTTGGAGGAGGAGGCTTTAGCCTTCTTTTCGCGAAATGCTTGAAGAAAAGCATCCTCCTCTTCATCCATAACAATGATTGGGTTAGGGTTGGCCATTTGAGAGGAACTAAGAGGATTGCTGTGTGAAGAGAAAGAGAGGTAAAAGATCAGAGAGACGGAGAGCTTGTGTGATCAACTCGGAGCAACTGAGCACCTCTTTAAGGGCGTTGAAGATCTGGGATGGCCAAGAGATGAGGTGACCGTTGAAGCAAATCCAGCCGTTGAGAAGATCAAGGCAAATCCGAAGCATTGAAGAAAGTTGCAGCTTTTCGGAACGACTAACTTAAATTCAAAATTTGACCCTTCAGAGAAGAGGGAGGTCTGCCACTGATGAGACATGCCTTATCCCTGCCAATATGCCATAAATAGCGTCTGGGAGAGCTAAGCGAGCCGTTGGAGAGACGCTACGTTCTGGTTCCTTTCTGGCGACATTTTCAGCGAGCTAGAGGAATGTATGGGAACCTTTGGTGTGGGTTAAAGCAAAGGAACCAAAAACAGTAAGTTCCATACTAGGAATCAGGGTAGGCTATTTATTGCATTGCACAATAATTCTCAGAGAGGGTTTAGAGATGGATCATAGAGAATTAAATTGAGCAATGAGACAAGGGTAGGTCTTAGTACACAATCATCATTTCAGCTTGTAATGTTGGGTTTAGAAATATGAGGATAAAAAGGAAATGAACCAGAAAAATTTATCTAAGCCTTTATAAGAAACCATTGTGACAAGAAGGGTTTGTAGCAAAATATATAATACAAGGACATCAAGACTCAACAAGTAAAAGAAATCGTAAATTAGTCAATCAGGGGAACTGGAAAGAATTCTTGAACTAAGGACACTACTGAGTAATAGGAATCATTCCTAGTTCCAATCTAAGGTTCTCAAAAGGAACTTGATTCAATGCCTTGGTGAATATATCTGCAACCTGATCTTCAGTTCTACAAAATTTCATAATGATGTTTCCCTTCTCAACATGATCCCTAAGAAAATGATGTCTAATGTCAATATGCTTGGTCCTAGTATGATGCAAAAGATTCTTAGAAATGTTTATGGCACTAGTGTTATCACAAAGAATAGTGAGAGGGCCATAAGATATACCAAAGTCCGCGAGTTGTTGCTTTAGCCAGAGAAGTTGGGAAAAACAAGAGGCAGCCACAATGTACTCGGATTCTGTGGTAGAGAGAGAGACTGAAACTTGTTTCTTTGATCCCCATGACACAAGGCAAGGGCCTAGGAACTGTGCCATTCCAGAAGTGCTCTTCCTATCCACCAAGTATCCGGCATAATCAGCATCAGTGAAACCCATGAGCTCAAAAGGACATTCTTTGGGGTACCAAATGCAGAGATCGTCAGTTCCTTTGAGGTATCGAAGTATTCTCTTCACAGCGGCCAAGTGGGTTTCTCTTGGACAAGATTGAAACCTAGCACACAAGCCAACAACAAAGACAATGTCTGGTCGACTAGCGGTTAGGTACATGAGTGAGCCAATCATACCTCTATAGAGCTTCTCCTCCACTAGAGGACTCGAGTGGTCCTTATCCAGATGGGCAATGGTGGATATGGGAGTGGAGAGAGGCTTGCATGAATCCATTTTGAACTTCTTCAGTAGTTCCCTGACATACTTCTGTTGGTGGATTTGAATACCATCTTCCTTTTGAGTGATTTGTAATCCGAGGAAGAATGTGAGTTCCCCAATTAAACTCATTTCAAATTCACTGCTCATCAAGTCTTTGAACTTGTCTACAAGGGACATGTTAGTGGAACAAAAAATGATATCATCAACATAGATTTGAACCACTAAGATGTTACCTTCTTCTTCTAGGATGAAGAGAGTCTTATCAATAACTCCACGCCTGTAGCCATTTGAGAGTAGGAACTGGGCAAGACGATCATACTAAGCTCTGGGAGCTTGCTTGAGGCCATATAGTGCCTTGTCTAGAAAGTAGACATGATCTGAATGATCGTCGTCTTCGAAGCCAGGAGGTTGCTTGACATAGACTTCTTCTTGAAGAATTCCATTGAGGAAGGCAGTCTTTACATCCATTTGGAACAGCTTGAACCCTTTGTGAGATGCGAAGGCAATCAACAATCTTATCGCTTCAATCCTTGCCACTGGAGCATAGGTTTCATCATAGTCAATTCCTTCTTGTTGATTATATCCTTGAGCCACAAGTCTTGCTTTGTTCCTTATCACAGTTCCTGTATCATCTAGCTTGTTTCTGAAAACCCATCTGGTTCCTATGATGTGCTTATCCTTGGGGCGAGAAACCAGATGCCAGACTTTGTTCCTTTCAAATTGATGAAGCTCTTCTTGCATGGCTTGGATCCAGTCCGTATCCTTCAGTGCCTCACCTATGTTCTTTGGTTCCACAATAGACAAAAAGGCATTAAAGGCAAAGAAAGTTAGATGTTCGTACCTGACTGGAGGCTTGACGACTCTTCTTTCTCTGTTGGAAGCCAAAGTATTTGATGTGGAGACATTCTGAGTTGAACATTCAGCTTCCTGGTTGGGGTCACCTTCTCCATTGAAGAACATGTGGGAAGATGAATCATTGAGGTCTCCACAGATGTTGTCGTCATGCTCATGGTTCCCAGAAATGGATTGTTGTTCATTATCCATTGGAACTGGTGGAGAAGCCATTGGAGGGTTCCGTTCAGCAGGGAAGGAACTGGGAGGAGTGACATCTTCATCTGGATCTTCATGAGATAACTTGGGAAATGGGTCTTCGAAGGAACTGGTGGTGTTCTGCACAATCTTTCCAAGTGATTTTTCATTAAAAATAACATGAACACTTTCTTCTACCTTTTTGGTCCTTTTGTTGAGGACCTTGTATGCCTTGCTGCCTGAGGCATATCCAATGAAGATTCCTTCATCACTTCTTGGGTCGAACTTGCTAAGATTGTCCTTCCCATTGTTGTGCACAAAGCACTTGCATCCGAACACCCTTAGATGAGAAATGTTGGGAACTCTTCCTCTTAGGAGTTCATAGGGTGTCTTCTCTGTGATAGGGCGAAGCATGGCTCTATTGATGATGTAGCATGCTGTGTTGATCGCCTCAGCCCAAAAGGATTGGGAGAGTCCACTTGAGATCAACATAGTTCGAGCCATGTCTTCCAAGGTCCTATTCTTTCTCTCCACTACTCCATTCTGTTGAGGAGTGTATGGTGCAGAGAAGTTGTGATCAATGCCATGCTGACTGCAAAAGGTTAGAAATTCTCCATTTTCGAATTCGGTACCATGGTCAGACCGAATAGCATTAAGTGAACAATCAAGGGATTTTTCTAACAAGGGAACCAGGTCTTTAAAGCGATCAATGACTTCACTTTTAGATTTAATGAAAATGGTCCAAGTAAAGCGAGAGAAGTCATCGACAATAACAAAAATATACCTGTTCCCTCCTAGGCTTTGAACTCTCATGGGTCCACAAAGATCCATGTGGATGAGCTCAAGAGGCCTTGAGGTACTTACCATGTTTTTGGATTTGAAGGAACTACGAGCCTGTTTTCCTTTTACACAGTCAGAGCATGGTTCCTTAGATGTGCCACTCAGCTTTGGCAATCCTCTGACTAGTTCCTTTGAGTGTAGCTTTTGAATCAGCTTAGTGCTAGCATGACCGAGGCGTTAGTGCCACAACTCAGCTTGGTCATTCGCGGTTGAGAGACACAGTTTCTCCTTGGGGACGAAGGATGGATCAACAATGTAAACATTGTTGAATCTCTTTCCTTTTAGGATGATTTGTCCCGAGGAGTCAAGAACTGAGCATTCGTTTAATCTAAATCTGACTTCATTGTCTCCTTGATCACACAGCTGTGACACACTTATTAGATCAAAACCAAGACTATCAACAAGGTGAACTTTGTTTACCTGAATGTGATCGTTGAGTTTCACAGTTCATATTCCACAAATTTTCCCTTTGCTTTTGTCTCCAAAGGATATGTTCCCTCCTTGGAGAAGTTGAAGAGAGGTCATTTGATTTCTTCTTCCGGTTATATGGCATGAGCAACCACTGTCAATGTACCATAGTTGGGGTTGCGTCTCTTCTTTCTGCACACAAGGGAACTAAGATTTATGAACCCAGCGAAGCTTGACTTTACTGGGGGGATTAGCATTCCGAGTCTGTGAATAACCAGGGAACTGGTTCCTTTCATGGTAATGAGTACTTTTCTCCTTTTCAAAGTTCCTTTTCTTAGCACAATCAGTGTTGTAATGACCATTCTTACCACAGTAGGTACACAAACGATTGTAAATAACATGTCCATATTTTCCTTTTCCTGGCCTAAAAGATTTTTCAGTTTTCCTTTTGTTAAAATCAACATTGTTTCTAACCTTGCTATGGGTCATGTCAATATATTTTTTTGTGAGCAAAGGAATTGGTGAACCATTGGTTTTCAGGAACCATCTTTTCTTTTCCCTTTGGTTCCTTCTTAGGACTTTGAGAACCTTTATTGAGACGTTTGACAACCTCAGCCTTGTTCTCAAGGACCATGATCTTCTCTGATAGGAATTGATTCCTATCACGAGAGGTGGCCAGAGCAATACTGAGGTTCTCATTCATCTCAACAAGTTCTCGCCTAGCCTTTTCTTCTTCAGCATCATTGTTCCCTTTATTATTGACATATCCTATTCCATGTCGTTGTCTCACAGAAATAGTTTGATTTATTGTTTTTTCATTAATGGAATTAGTGAGAATGTCTAACCTATCCATTATGGATTGAAGCATGTCATTTCCAGGTGGATTAGCATGCAAGGGAACTTTGACAGAATCTATGCTAGTTTCATCACAAGATTTGCAAGTTTTAAGGTGACTAGCATGCACATTCCTAATATCAATGAGTTTGGAGTGAGTTTCAGCTAGGTCTTTCTCAGTTTTATCAAGTTTCTTACTCCAAACAGAATTCTCAATAGTCAAGCAAGCAATTTCATCTTCACAATCATCTAATTTCTGTTGAAGGGAACTGGTTTCCTTTCCTAGTTTCTTTATGATCTTAAGAAGCTGTTTCTTATCACAATCAACTAGGGATTTTAAGAGATCGTCAGAAGTTACCTCAAGGTCTTCTGAGTCGCTTGAGTCTCCTTTTGCCATGAGATATTTTCCTCCATAGAAGCCACTGAGATCCAGTTCCTCATCTCAGTCTTCTCTCCATGAGGCTACGAGAGCCTTCTTTCTTTGAGGTCTTTCCTCTTCCTTGGACTCTTCTTTGTTGGGACAGTTCTTAGCGTAGTGTCCCTTCTCCTTGCACTCGTAACAGGAAACTTCCTTGAGATCTCTTCTTGGTCCATTGTGAGAGGAACTGCCCTTTTGGAACCTTCCCTTCACAAAAAATTTTTTGATGTTCTTTGTGAAGAGGGCTGTTAGTTCGTCCTCCTCTTCTTCAAGATCTGAGTTCTCTTCCTCCATCTCGAGCCTAGAGAAGGCTTTGGAGATCTTGAGGGCAATTCCTTTCTCCAGTTTCTTGTCGGTATTGGCTTTGGTATGCTCTCCTTCTTCAACCTTCAGTTTCCCTATGATTTGTGTCAAGGGAAGGGATTGGATGCCTGGAGTGTTCTTTATGATTCCCTTCAGAAGGGTGAATTTGGAGTTGAGTCCATTGATGACCACTAGGGACTTGGAGACTTCATCAAGATCGACTCCCGCCGCTGTCAACTTTCCAATCAATCTGTTGAAGCGGGAGTAGTACTCTAAGATGGTCTCAGTTTCTATCATTTTGAAGGTGTGGTATTCTCCTTCCAAAGCAAACTTTCTGCTTTGCTTTAGTTCCTCACTTCCTTCATGCATCTCCTTGAGAGCTTTCCATATTTCCTTCGCCGTCTTGATGCCTATGACCTTGTCCATGTCTTCTCTGTCCAATCCATTGAGGATGAACTGCCTGGCCTTGGCATTCTTCTCCATGATGACATAGTGTTCTGGTTTCCAATCTTCTTCCTTCATGGTAAGATCGACGTGGCCATCTCCATTTTCGACTATCCTCCAACATTGATAGTCGTTGGTCTTGATGTGGCTTTCCATGCACTTTTCCCACCATGTTTCTTCTCCTTTCTTTCGGAGATGTGGCTTGTTGGTGGAGATTCCGAGCTCAAACTTGCTTGGTTGAGACATGATCTGCAAACTTAACAAAGATCTAGAGCGTTTCCTGCTCTGATACCAATTGTAGGATCGTGATTGTTAGATAAAAGCTTAAGGAACTCAGAATAACGATTCTCAGTTCCTTTCGCAGCGGAAGATAAACAATCAAACAAATGACAAGTTCCTTATAGTGGAAACCTTTGATTGCCAACTAACAATCCAGGATAAAAACCACTACCTTTCTTTCGAAAGGATTTCAAAGTCTACTTCTTGATTTCTTATCTCTTTTGGTTATAGCTTATCCTAGGAACGAACACACAGTTTCTTTGCCTTACACACAGTTAGACAATCCTAGATAACTTAACACAATCAATAATCAATCCAAGAAACAGACTTTCGCACCTAGGAACTATCACTTACAGTCACAGGAACTTAGCACTCAGCTCTTCTTCCTTGACTGGTTCCTCTTGATCTCGATTTGCTTTGATGATCTTTGTTTTGAGGTTCACACTAGATATTTGCTAATGAGTGTGAGTTCTTGTTTTTGTGCACAAAGATAACCCTTGGGTTAGTCTTCCTTTTATAGAGGATTCTTCGCAGCTCGATCCTCTCTTGGTTCCCACGGATTGAGCTTGCCCTAGGATTAGTGGTTCTCCTTGATCCACGTTGTTCTTGGCATGTGCAAACAACCTAGGTAGCTCAGAATCTCTCTTGTTTGGTCAACTACCTCAGACGAGCCTTGTGGTGTCGTTGTCAAAATGCTTTCGTCTGAGGTTGAGTAAGCTGGCCGCTTGGGAACCGTCTGTTGGACAGCGACGTCTTCATGTGCTGTCGCTTTCATCGTCTCTGTCCGAGGTAGAGGTTCTCTAGGCATCTTGTTCTTTAGCTCTTGGACCTTGGCAGACTTTTGGAAGCTTCGGACAAGTCGTTTTCGACACCTTTTGTCCGAGGTTGTGTGTCCCCAGATTTCTCGGGAATCGCAATGTCGCAAGCTCCATTTCTGGGCACACCTGGGTTCCTCTGGATTCCTTCAGCTGTCTTGTTCCTTTGGTTCCCTTGTTCTGTTTGGCTTTCCTGCCTTAGGTAATTTCCTGTGGTTCCTTAAAACACATCTTTGAGATAAAACATTAGTATCATAATATTTGTCATCTTCAAAAGTAGAGAAACTGAGGAACAAAACTCTCAGGGGAACCTAAGTTCCAGAGTTCCGTTTCCTAACAAATTGCCAAAGCTAAGTGGCACATCTAAGGAACTGTGCTCTGACTGTGTAAAAGGGAAACAGGCTTGTAATTCCTTCAAGTCCAAAAACATGGTAAGCACCTCAAGGCCTCTTGAACTCATCCATATGGATCTGTGTGGACCCATGAGAGTTCAGAGCCTAGGAGGGAACATGTATATCTTTGTTCTTGTCGATGACTTCTCTCGCTTTACTTGGACCATCTTTATTAAATCTAAGAGTGAAGTTATTGACCGCTTTAAAGATCTGGTTCCCTTGTTAGAAAAATCTCTTGATTGTTCACTCAATGCTATTTGGTCTGACCATGGTACCGAATTCAAAAATGGAGAATTTCTAACCTTTTGCAGTGAGCATGGCATCGATCACAACTTCTCTGCACCATACACTCCTGAACAGAATGGAGTAGTAGAAATGAAGAACAAGACCTTGGAGGACATGGCTCGAACTATGCTGATCTCAAGTGGGCTCTCCCAATCATTTTGGGCTGAGGCAATCAACACAGTGTGCTACATCATCAATAGAGCCATGCTTCGCCCAATCACATAGAAGACACCCTATGAACTCCTAAGAGGAAGAGTTCCCAACATTTCACATCTGAGAGTGTTCGGATGCAAATGCTTTGTGCACAACAATGGGAAGGACAATCCTGGCAAGTTCGACCCAAGAAGTGATGAAGGAATCTTCATTGGTTATACCTCAGGCAGTAAGGCATACAAGGTCTTCAACAAAAGGACTAAAAAGGTAGAAGAAAGTATTCATGTTATTTTTAATGAAAAATCACTTGGAAAGATTGTGCAGAACATCACCAGTTCCTTTGAAGACCCATTTCCCAAGTCATCTCAAGAAGATCCAGATGAAGATGTCACTCCTCCCAGTTCCTGTCCTGCTGATCGGAACCCTCCAATGGCTCCCCCACCGGTTCCCATGGATAATGAACAACAATCCATTTCTAGGAACCATGAGCATGACGATAACATCTGTGGAGACTTCAATGATTCATCTTCCCACATGATCTTCAATGGAGAAGGTGATCCTAACAAGGAAGCTGAATGCTCAACTCAGAATGTCTCCACATCAAATGCTCTGGCTCCCAACAGAGAAAGAAGAGTCGTCAAGCCTCCAGTCAGGTATGAACATCTAACCTTCTTTGCTTTTATTGCCTTTCTGTCTATTGTGGAACCAAAGAACATAGGTGAAGCACTGAAGGATGCAGACTGGATCCAAGCTATGCAAGAAGAGCTTCATCAATTTGAAAGGAACAAAGTATGGCATCTAGTTCCCCGTCCCAAGGATAAACACATCATAGGAACTAGATGGGTCTTCAAAAACAAGCTGGATGATACAGGAGCTGTGATAAGGAACAAAGCAAGACTTGTTGCTCAAGGATACAATCAACAAGAAGACATCGACTATGATGAAACCTATGCTCCAGTGGCAAGGATTGAGGCAATAAGATTGTTGATTGCCTTCGCATCACACAAAGGGTTCAAGTTGTTCCAAATGGATGTTAAGACGGCCTTCCTCAATGGAATTCTTCAAGAAGAAGTCTATGTGAAGCAACCTCCAGGTTTTGAAGATGATGATCATCCAGATCATGTCTACTTTCTAGACAAGGCACTCTATGGCCTCAAGCAAGCTCCCAGAGCTTGGTATGATCGTCTTGCCTAGTTCCTACTCTCAAATGGCTACAGGCGTAGAATTATTGATAAGACTCTCTTCATCCTAGAAGAATAAGGTAACATCTTAGTGGTTCAAATCTATGTTGATGATATCATTTTTGGTTCCACTAACCTGTACCTTGTAGATAAGTTCAAAGACTTGATGAGCAGTGAATTTGAAATGAGTTTAATTGGGGAACTCACATTCTTCCTCGGATTACAAATCACTCAAAAGGAAGATGGTATTCAAATCCACCAATAGAAGTATGTCAGAGAACTACTGAAGAAGTTCAAAATGGATTCATGCAAGCCTCTCTCCACTCCCATATCCACCATTTCCCATCTGGATAAGGACCACTCGAGTCATCTAGTGGAGGAGAAGCTCTATAGAGGTATGATAGGCTCACTCATGTACCTAACCGCTAGTCGACCAGACATTGTCTTTGCTGTTGGCTTGTGTGCTAGGTTCCAATCTTGTCCGAGAGAAACCCACTTGGCTGCTGTGAAGAGAATACTTCGATATCTCAAGGGAACGGACGATCTCTGCATTTGGTACCCCAAAGAATGTCCCTTTGAGCTCATGGGTTTCACTGATGCTGATTATGCTGGATTTTTGGTGGATAGAAAGAGCACTTCTAGAATGGCACAGTTCCTAGGCCCTTGCCTTATGTCATGGGGATCAAAGAAACAAGTTTCAGTCTCCCTCTCCACCACAGAATCCGAGTACATTACGGCTGCCTCCTTCTGTTCCCAACTTCTCTGGCTAAAGCAACAACTCGCGGACTTTGGTATGTCTTATGGCCCTCTCACTATTCTTTGTGATAACACTAGTGCCATAAACATCTCTAAGAATCATGTGCATCATACTAGGACCAAGCATATTGACATAAGACATCATTTTCTTAGAGATCATGTTGAGAAGGGAAACATCATTATGAAATTTTGTAGAACTGAAGATCAGGTTGCAGATATATTCACCAAGGCATTGAATAGAGTCCCTTTCGAGAACCTTAGATTGGAACTAGGAATGATTCCTATTACTCAGTAGTGACCTCAGTTCAAAGAATTCTTTCCAGTTCTCCTGATTGACTAGTTTAAGATATTTAACTTGTTGAGTCTTGATGTCCTTGTGTTATATCTTTTGCTATAAACCCTTCTTGTCATAATTATTTCTTAAAAAGGCTTAGATTAAATTTTTCTGGATCGTCTCCTTTTGGTCCTCATTATTCTTTCAATTCCTCATTGCTCAAGTTTTCTTATTGGCCCAAAAGTCACAATCTGATCATATTTCTTTCCCAACAATACAAGCCGAAATGATGATTGTGTACTAAGACCCACCCTTGCCTCATTGCTCAAGTTAATTCTCTATGATCCATCTCTAAAACCCTCTCTGCGAATTATTGTGCAATGCGATAAAGAGCCTACTCTGATTCCTTTTATGGGAACATACTTTTTGCTTCCATTATGTTAACCCATGATAGGTGTTATTTCATACACCTTTTCTAGCATCTATTAGCATGATTTGGAGGAATTTTGGAGTTGTTTTAGTGCTAAGTCTGCGATCCAGATATTATGGAGAGAAGTGAAGAAATCCAAGGATTGGCAGCTTAGTTGGAGCTTAGAGATGGAGATGGAGCTGCTGGAACATCTATGGAGAAGGCTACCAACACTTGGTAGTATTTGGAGAGCAGCTGGAGAAGAGAAGAAGATGAGAGTTGAAGTCTGGAGTTTACCGCCCCGCGTTAGCAGTGACGCCCTGCGGTGATGACTCCCAGTGATGATGACGCCCCGCGGTGATGACTCCCAGTGATGATGAAGCCCCGCGTGAGAGCAGAAGCCCCGCGGTGGATCTTTACCGCCCCACGGTGGACGTGTTTATTGCCTCACGCCAGATTATATTTATTTCCTTTTATTTCTATTTCAGACTTTGTTATTTTATTTGTTTCCTTTTGGATTGGTTTTGTGATCTTGGGATTTAGGTTAACTCTATTTAACCTAATGTTCCACAGCCTCCAAGCCAGTCTGCGAACACTTAGACACATCTTGTTATCGAATTACTTTTGATCGTTATTTCATATTATAGTTTTTCATCCCCTTTGATGGAGAACTAACTTTCCTTTGTTCTGTTAGACGATTGAAGCAGTACTTTGATGTGTTTGTGAGATTTCTATTCCTTGTTCTTATCCTTATAATTGTTGGATTGATTCTCTTGCTTACCACGTCTACGATTTCTAGTTGTTCTTCTTATCCTGATCACCTAGGTTGAATGCTTGTTATCAATTGCTAGGATTGCATATAGGGGTTTCGAGTGCATATCTAGTGGCAAACACGTTTGTGCGTATAGGGGTTCCGAGCGTACACTTGTGTGTGAGAATCAATTGCATGTTAAGTAGGGGAGTGAGTACTTGTACGTCTTTCTACTTGCATGTATCCTAAATCCTTGTGTGCATCGCTATTGCTGTATTGGTGCTAAAGTACGCTGACAACTGTGAGAATCAGTTGTACTTTATCATTGGCATAGTGATAAGTCTATTGACAACTATGAGAATCAATAGTACTTACGATTAAGGTGGGAACGACTATAAGGATAAATAATTGAACTTGGATTGAATAGATTTCAGGGATCAAACTCTATCTTTGTACTGTGGATTTCGTTCTAACAGGACTACTTTCCCTTATATTACTCTCTCGATTTTACTCAATCTGCATGCTTGTTTGCTTCGTTCTCTTGACTACAAAACCCCCAGTTGCTTGTTACTTGTCATTCACGATTGCATATTACATCATACCTTCTCTGTGGGATTCGACCCTTACTTGTCTGCTATACTTTGTTTAGTAGGTTTGTTAGGATAATTTATTTTGATAAGGCTAATCAACGACATTTGCTTGTGCATCTTTAGCCCCGTCAAAGTTTGGCGCCGTTGCCGGGGAGGGTTTTTGTTTGTTGTGTGTTTTCGTGTTTGATTTTTGGGTGGAGACCTATCTTATGGTCGATACCCGTGCTACTGACTCCCCACTCTTAGCTTTTGATCCAGAGATTGAAAGATCGTTCCTTGGACGTCTGCGCGATCGAAGGGAAGAAGCCGAGATTGAGACTGTGTTGGCCGCTGAGACTGACACGACCGAGAACGTTGAGACTGAAACCGCTGAAGTTGCTACTATCCCAGCTGCTACTATGGCTGGAAATGGAACTCTACGAGAGCTTACGGCACCGAATATTGGGGCCGAACCCCTAGCTGTGATCATCCCTGCGCTAGATCAAGGGATGAACTTCGAATTGAAGACTGGAATTGTTAACTACCTGCCTAAGTTCCACGGTCTGAGTGGAGAGGATCCGATTTCTCACATGGGCAAGTTCCACAATGTCTGTATGACGATGAAGCCCAGAAACGTGACTGAAGAACAGTTCAAGATGAGAGCTTTTGGCTTTTCTTTACTCGACAATGCGAGCGACTGGTACTATCACTTGCCACCAGGAACCATAGATACATGGGCGAAATTGCACAAGGCGTTCCTGGATAAGTATTTTCCGACGAAGAAGGCGAATGCTTTGAAGAAGGCAATTGCCAACATTGAGCAGGCTTGTGATGAGACACTGTATGATTATTTGGAGAGGTTCAAGAGGCTCTTCTCTAGCTGTCCGTTCCATGGATACGCCCAGCAGGATCTTGTCCTTTATTTACACAACGGTCTACAGGACCAAGAGAGGAGAATGGTCGATGCTGCATGCGGTGGCAGTATTCTGAATCTGACACCGAAGGAAGCCATGGACCGAATCCAAGAGATGAGTGAAAGCACCCGGAACTTCGGAAAAACTTACCAAAGAAAGGCGGTCAATGCTGTGACCCCTGCAGGACCGAGTCCGGTATTATCTGAGTTGGCCGAGTTGAAGGAGATAGTCATGAAGATGGCGAATCAGAATGCTCCTCAACAAGCCAGACCGTATGGCCTTTGTCCTAGCCAGGCCCACCACACAGATACCTGTCCTCAGCTGCAAGAGGATGGTGTTACTGAAGTTAATGTTGTAGGAGGCTATGGAGCCCCTAGACAACAGTATGGTGGCCAGCCCAATTACAACCAGAGAGGGCGTGACCATCCAGGATTTAGATGGAGTGACCCTCAAGGTGGTCAGCAGCCGGCACAACAGCAATATCAGTCGGCTCAACAACAACAGTACCAGCAATGAGCTCAGTACCAACAGAGGCCCCAAGGCCAAACTTCTGGAGCCTCTACTGAGGATATGCTGAAGACCTTGACTCAGCACTTTGCTACGCATGTGCAGGCTACTGAGTCGAGTATCAAGAATATAGAGAGGCAGATTGGCCAGTTAGCCGACATGGTGACTAAAATCAACCAAAGGACCTCAAACTCCCTGCCGTACCAGACCACTGTGAATCCCAGAGAGAACGTGAGTGCTATCACGCTGAGAAGTGGTAAAGAAGTTATGTCTCCTATTGCTGAAGAGGAGAAAGAAATTTGCGAGAAAAAGGAACTCACCGCACCGCCCCGCGGCAATTCCCGCCGCGACCCGGTGCCTATGCCCAGTAATGTCAACGCGACCCCACCGCTCCGCGGTGACGATTTACGCCCCGCGGTGGGCTCGCCGCGAGCTGCTCCTCAGAAATCTATTCCTACTGACGATGTCTATGTTGATACCTACGTTCGTCCAGTGTTTCCTCCCCTACGTTCAGAGAAGCCCCCAGCACCTTTTCCAGAGGCGCTAAAGGCTAAAAGAGTTGTCGATGACAGAGACCTGTTCGACACGTTCCAGAACTGTGAGGTGAATATTCCCCTACTGAAGCTTATCAAGGCTATCCCACGATATGCCAAGTTCTTAAAGGAGCTCTGCACGGTGAAGAAAGCTCAAAGGCAGAAGACTCAGAAGAAGAGTCCAGTAGGCGAACAAGTGTCAGCTGTGGTTCAGAAGCGTCTACCTGCGAAGTGCAAGGATCCAGATACGTTTACTATTCCTGTTACTATAGGTGAGCATGTTTTTGAGAAGGCCCTACTTGATTTGGGTGCCTCAATTAATGTTTTACCCTATTCTTTACTTGAGAAATTGGAATTAGGACCCTTGCGTGAGTCTAGTATTGTGATACAACTTGCTGATGGATCGTGTGTACCCCCTAAGGGTGTTGTAAAAGATGTCCTTATTATGATAGGTCCTTTGATATTTCCTGCTAATTTCTTTGTTATGGATATGGATTATGATGAGCAAGTTGCCCCGGTTATGCTAGGGCGACCTTTTATGAAGACTTCCATGACTAAGATAGATGTTGATAGTGGTACCCTGACTATGGAGTTTGATGGAATAATTTTTCAGCATGATATTCATCAAGCTAATTCCATTAAGTCCCCTCCTCCTCTCTGCATTAATGACTTTGATGATTCTGTGCATGATAATGTTAAGATTGATGCAGTAGAGGCCGTAGTTGAGTGTTCCACTAGTGATGGACCCATTGAGTTGCATGATTTTCATGATTTGCCTGTGGATAATGTCTTATTAGCTGATATAGGAGATTCCTCTACTTTGGGCACTTGCCCCCCTGCACTAACCACACAAGGCTGCAAGCCTTTATCTAGTGAAGTGCAGCATGTTCAGGTTGAGCCATATCGGCCCCCGCATCGTTCTAAGTATGGGGGCGACACTCCGAAGAGAATGTACATGGAGTGGGTGGCGAGGAAAGACCATGGTCTAAGGTTCAAACCTTTCCATGAGAGGTCCCACCAGGAGGAGACAAGTTGGAGGATTCCGAAAGAATCCTACCCAAAATGGTAGTTGATCTGCAATACGTCGAGCCGACGACGATAACCAAGGCGCTGTCCGGGAGGCAACCCGTGTTTGTATTTCTTTGATCTCTTTTTCTTTTTATTAGATTATTTTCGCAGTTTATTTTGCTTTGTTTCGTTTGCTTGTTACTCACATTTCAGGTACGAAAGTAAACCCGAGAAGAGATGAAGTGCCCAGCCTTTCTCACCGCCCCGCGGCACTTTCCTACCGCCTCGCGGTGGAGCTGCCGCCCCGCGGTGACGGTCAGGTATCGATTCTCAAACTTAAAAAAAAAAAGCAAGAATAATGGGCCCCGAAAAAACCTTAAACGGGTGAGTAAAAGCTTATTTCTTAAGTGCACTAGTGGAAAAAATCCTTTTAGAGGCGGGCCTTTTGACACTTATTGCGGCGAACACCGATCGCCGCAACTGAGGGGGCTGCAACAAGTAGGAAAGCTTTTTGAGGCGGGCTATATACGCCTCTACAAGTGGCTTTTAGAGGCGGGCCTCCATAGGCCCGCCTCTAAAAGCCACTTGTAGAGGCGGGCCTCCATAGGCCCGCCTCAACAAGTGCCTCACATGGCGCCATAGTGAGGCACTTGTTGAAGCGGGCCTTTGGAGGCCCGTCTCAACAAGTGTCTTTTAGAGGTGGGCCTCCATAGGCCTGCCTCTAAAAGCCTCAACAATTCGAGCCTGACTCGGCCGAGTCATGGGCCGAGTCAGGCTCGGTTTATTGTATTTCAACAATTCGAGCCTAACTCGACCCAGAACTCGGCCGAGTCAGGCTCGAATTGTTGAAATACCATACACACAGATAAGCAGAATAATATACATCAACACAACAGATCGATTTCATTCACAGAATAATATAACAGATTTCACCAGAGTACAGTCAGATTCTCAACAACAGTATATATACAGGACAAGTACAAACAAGTTCAATCCGATAATAAATACTTCGATGTAAAATACTGTGCCCATTGCTCACGAACAACGTCCATTTCTTCAGAAGTATACGTTGTCTTCCTCTTAGGATATACCTTCATAAAAAACACATGAATTATTGACAAATACTATCAACATATAGTTTGTTAAGGGACATACCGCCTCTAGTCGCTCATCAGAGTCATAGAATCCCGTGACTATCTCTAACATGAACTTCATGACATAATAGCCACACTCGGTTCCGCCGCTTTGTTGAGCGCACTAAATACACAACATAAGGGGGATGTCTTAGATACAAGGCCTTTGATTATAAATAAACAAACCTAAAGCGTTTAAAATGCTATATGTACCTCTATATTGCAGACTCTCAACGTCTTACGTTTTTCTCTTGATTTCTCGCACTTCCCACCTTGATACAAAAACACTTGAAATGCCCTAGAAAATCAACATAATACAGTCATGAAACTGATATTGATTCCAATAAAAACTAGTTCGTAAGTAAAATAACTTACAAATTCATGATTGGAGATGCATCAGTCGTTCTGTTGCCTGGACATTTTAGAGAATCGAACAGATAGACCTGTGCTTTAAATAGGTCTATCACATACAGAATCCAATGATTGCTGCATCATTTAAATGTAAATTGATAAACATTAATGATTGCTTAACATACTCTTTATATATGAAACTTATTGAAAACACTTACTCTTGATTATATGGGAGCAAATACAATTTGGCACTGTTAGCATTGAACACACGTTGCAAGTACTCTGCTGGAACAGCTGGATCGGCCCTGATTCTAGTGCTTGACACCATCTCAGGACAAATGAACCCAATTCGAGAATTTTCAAATGCATATGTGTGATTGTCCAATAAATACCTGCACATTTAAAGAAAAAACGATTAAGAATGATAGTTGAACAATTAAAGAAAAAATGATTAAGAATGATAGTTGACAATTAAAAGATAAAGACTGATCAAAACATTTACATCATGTAGACTTGAATCAAAGAAATGTTTAAGCACTCCCCCTTAAGGAACTCTTCTACATCGGATGCAGTGACGTATGTTTCTTGATCTGTCCCATAATTCCAAACCGAGGCATCCAATGGGATGGGAGTACTATCATATATACCACCCGTCGCCGAAGACATAAAAAATTGCAACAACTTGCATGACTGGCCAAGACCTTGAATTTCTTCGTTTTCTACTTTCTTCCTTTTGGCGGCTGATTCTTCCATTTTCCGATCACAACTACCAACCACCTCTTTGTTGGACTGAGACTTAAGAGTTATTTCGACATGTTATTGACCGACAATAATAATGAAGTAACATTTGTATTATTGAGCACAAACAAGGAAGATTTAATATCATTTCTAATAACTATCTCGCCAAGGGCCTAAATTATGGATTCTATCCCGCCAAGGGCCTAAATTATGAATTCTATCCCGCCAAGGGCCTAAATTATGAATTCTATCTCGCCAAGGGCCTAAATTGGCGCTGCTATCCACCTTTTTAGAGAGAAATGACTTACCTTTGTATTTTTGGCGGTGAAGCTCAACTTTTTAGAGATAAATGACTTGGACTTCTCTGGGGGGCGTGGAGTAGTATAGTCCTATATATATTAAAATTATAGATGAGCAAGAGTGAGACATTATTATTGAGCCCAGATTTCTTACCTCGTCGTCTTCGAAAATCACTAAGCGGATCGACCATTGCACGAAACTACCCTGAGCACCGCCTAAGTTAGTGAAACCATCACCCATAGGCACCGGAAGAATATCATCATGATGTCCATCATAAACAAAATCAACTTGGACTTTGTAGTGATCAGGCTTCATCGGTGTAAAGTGTTGGGACGATGCACCGTTTGAGGGTTGTACCATACCATCTGCTACTAGCACTTTGTTACCAGAATCTTTATCCTCAAGGGCAAGATGGCATGGAGTCCTTTCCTGCATAAGAGGTATTTTAATTCATGTTATAAGAGGTATTTGGACATAAAGAGTTCATGATAATACTCAAACTCAAACATACCTTTAGCTCACGTGGTTGCGGTGTGGAATCAGGACAAGTGGTATAGGGTGCATCAACATCAGGTCCAAGAACGGGAGTAGAAGTGAAGTTTGGTTGATTTATGTGTAACATGGAGCGTAGTTGCTTTTGGAGGGCCTCAGCCACCCTTTTATCTAACTCACCTTCAAACTCCTTTCTAACTTCAGCTCTGATCGATTCGATCAGATCTGATGAAGCTTCACTAGAACATTTTCTCCGTCGTTCTCTTGGACCGAAAGCAACTCTATAACCCATATTTCCACCCATTGCCTTGACACGGCCACGATGATCTTTTTTCCCAATGGCTTTGGTGAGGGCATCCTCATCATCCTCGAAAGTAAGGTTTCCTTTTTCTTCTTCTTCGATATACTCATCCTATAATGTCAATTAGGAAAGTATAGATTAGTTCATATTTCCAACTAAATTTAAGTAAATATTCATTAAAAATAACTACTTACAATTCTTCTTGCAATTTCTACGGCATCCTTATCGTTCGGGCTAACTTCCCACTTTCCATCCTCAGTTCGAACTTGATGAGCCAAAACCCACTCCTTTGCTCTATATTTTCTAGCTCTAGGAGCCGATGAGTTCACTGAGGAGCTACTTGACAGAGATAAAGCTGCTTCCTCTGGGAGTCATCCTTCATTTATCCACTCGTGTCGTTTTCTAATATAACTCGCCTGGCCGGTGCGATGAGGATTCTTGTTTTGGGCTGCACTTGCCTTTGCTTTCTCACTACGAGCCTGTCAAAAGTGAATAGCATTATTACCAATGATTTCCGCTAGCTGACTAGAAATCTTTAATACTAAAAAGAAATAGCATTATTACCAATGACTCTGGCCTGTAATGTTCTTGAAGAAAAACTGACCAATCAGCCTCTGTAATGTGGTGGTAGACATCCCAAGGCATGTAGTTTCTAGGATACTTCGACGGCTTTTGTGTCTTAGTTATCCATCTTGCTTTCAACTTGCTCTTGAAATCTCTAAATCATTTTGCCACACAAGAATGAAAGTATTTTTCCCTTGACCTCCTTTCATCATCAATGATGTGGAACATAAGCTGTGGATTTTTACAATAAGTTAGAATGATAGTTAATATAGTATATATTTAAAACAATTTAAAAAGACATTATACCTTGGTCTCCTCCCAAAACCCTTGCCTCGTCTGCTCATCTATCATTCGGTATTCTCTCACGTTTATATCAATTCTTTGAGCACAACTCCCAACTTGCTTTCCGTATTGTTTCGACCACTCGCCATCAGGGACATTCAACTCATTAAACTCAAGGTGCATAGGCGTTTTTACTTGAACGCCTTTTGACGGACCACGCCCTTTAGCGATGTGTGTAATCGCGCTAACACCTTGTGATTCAGGATCACCTTGGGTAGGGAAAATAGCATTTCCACTTTCGTTAGACATAGTGGCTAGAATTCCTGCAACAAGCACACACAAAAAATTACTTATTATAACATAAAGCTTATTGTAAAAGAACAGTTTTCAGGGGAAAGCTTTAGTGAACTTGCCTCTGCAAACAAAAGCTTCTTGCTAATGACTTGGATAATTGCAGCTGGGCCTAAAACCTGAAGAATTGTTTCTATCTGTAGAAGTAAAAGAAGATAATTGATAAGAAAGATTAACACAGATATGTAAGTAATTGTTAGATAATGAATAGAGGAAGGAACTCATAAAAACGCATATTCATAGGGGCATTTCATCAAACACCTTCAATGCACGAGCAAGTTGACAAAAATACACAAATTCGTACAAGCTTTAAACACAAAATACACAAATTAGAAATCAGTACATTAGGATTTGCATATTAGTAGGGGCATTTCATCAAAAAATCTGCTTAGACAAACGCATATTCATAGGGGCATTTCATCAAACACCTTCAATGCACGAGCTTTAAACACAAAAATAAATAAATTCGTACAAGCTTTAAACACAATACAGAGAAACGCATATTAGAGAAACGCTTACCGGCCAGAGGAATCGGGTGAGGAAGTCGGAGTTCTGGTGAAACCGAGTGCTCGGCGAGAGGAGAGGAGACGAAGTCTGAACGAAGCGAAGAGGTGAATGTTCTGGTGAAGCGCGCGGAGAAGCTGAAAGTTTTAATTAAGTATAGACTTATAGAGGCGGGCCTATTTATGCCCTCCTCTATAAGTCCAAGTTATGGCCGAGAAAGAGGCAATAGAGGCGGGCCTCCTTATGCCCGCCTCTATTGCTTACGTTTATTGAGGCGGGATTATGGAGGCCCGCCTCAACAAAACTTAATAGAGGCGGGCATTTTCGCCCGCCTCAATTACTTACCATTAGAGGCGGGCCTTTAATCGGCCCGCCTCTAATACTTTAGCGGGAATAATTTTTCGGAAATTTTTTGAGGCGTATAAATGTTTGCCCGCCTCAATAGAATTTTTTGAGGCGTATAAAATAATTATCCCCCTCAAAAACCTGAAAAACTGATTGCGTAGGACGTTGTTGAGGCGTTTTGTTATAGGCCCGCCTCTAAAAGGGAGCCTCAACAAGTGTTTTTTCCACTAGTGGTGGTTACTAAGGTTTTGACGGATTGGGCTTCATTTTTGGGCCAAGATTTCTCATATGGGCCATGATACATGACCGGCCCATCAACCATTTCTTTTCACCTTACCCTACCTTGACCTAGACCCACATAAAATTTCCACCGCCCCCCCCCTCAATTCTCCTTCTCCTATTTTCCATTCACTCTCCCTGAATCCCCTCTCGACCTTGAGCATTTCCTAGCCCCCATACCCCCCATTTGGAGTCTAGCCTCACAGCCCAGCCAAACACAACCCCCACCGCACCGCTGTTGTCTCGCCTCGCTTTAGCTCCGCCTCACTCTGCCACCGCTTCGCGTCTCTGTTGCTACCGCCCCGCGCCGACCTCACCGCGACCCGGTGACCTGTTGTCAGTTTCTCGCTGCGATGCTACCGCCCCGCGTTGAGTCTCTGCAGAACCTGTGTTTGCTTGATTGTGAGTATTCCTTGCTGTCTTCTGATTTGAGCATTTCACTTCTTCACTTATGGCTCCCAAAGGCAAGAAGAAGGCGTCGACGAGTAGGGATGTGAGTGAGCTGTACGATATTGTGAAGGGGAGAAAGGTGGTGCCTTCAAAATTTTTCCACACGCCGACTCTGGAGCAGATGGGAATGCTCGCGTGTGTGACGATGTGCCTAACGCAGTGTGGGCTGGGAGGATTTCTGGGCAAGGCAGCCCCCGCGTATCCTGAGCTATGCTTCCAGTTCATTTCTTCGTTCCGGTGGTTCAACCGCGAGGAGGGTGATGATAGCTTCCTGCGCAGGATCGCGTTCTCCTACAATGGACGTGAGCATTCTCTGTCGAGGAGGGCGATCCACGAGGCCCTGGGCATTACGAAGAAACCGACCCCTGGATGGTCGAATGGGCTTCAGGAGGACGAGATGTTTGCTTTCTGGCGGGCTGCTACTAGGAGGACTTTCAAGACGAGGCATGAGGTGAATTCGAAGTTGGTGAACCCGTGTCTGCGGTTGATCCACAAGGTGTTGATGAGAGATTTCTTTGGCCATGCTGACGATGGAAAGGTGCCCATGAAGGACTTTCAGTGGTTTTTGAGCATCCTGGGAACGGTTGAGCTTACTCCGTGTTGGGCAACTCTTTTCCTGAGTTTCCTGCGGAGGATTCGTGAGGGCGAGCCTAGAGATATTTGTGGGGGTAGCTTGATTACTCTCCTCTGCGCTGATGTGATTGCTTGCGGTTGGATTGCTCGGCCGGTTCCCTGCGTTTTATATGATGCCGCCCACATGAGGGTGTGCTCTATGGTAAAGCCGCTGGGGCAGGATGGTGATGTGGCTTGGACGGCTTACGAGGGCCATATTTTGAGTGTTCCGCGAGAGTTCACTTACTCGCCTTCATACGCGGGCTGGTGGATTGATAGCGATGGCCAGACGCCTGCTGCTGTTGCCGCTGCCGTTGTTTCTTCGGGTCCATATGGAGAGGGCCCTAGTGGTGGATATGCTGCTGCTGATCGCGAGGAGGGGGACGACCCCAATGCTTCACAGTTTGAGGAGTCCTTATCTGTGTACGGACTTGTCGCACCATGGCAGGAGATGTACGCTAGATGGGATAACTTCTCTATGCGCCATGATCAGTGGACTTCTAGAGTAGAGACCGGTCTGCAAACTTGGCAGACCCAGCTTCACAATGAGATAGATGAGCGTCTGGAAACTATAGACACTCATCTGCAGGACTACTTTGGGATGTACCCACCACCACCTTCCGGTCCACAGTGAGTTTATTTCTCTTTTCCCCTATCATTTGACGTTCTCTTTTCACATTGAGGACAATGTTCGGTTTAAGTATGGGGGAGGGATATAGACTTGCTATTCTTGCTAGCTAGTGTATATAGCTTTATTTCTGCATTCGTTTTCTGCAGTGTTGATTCCGTTTTCGAAAAAAAAAGCCAAAAAGAAGTAAAAAGGCAATCAAAATCCTGGGATGGACTGAAAACCCGAAAGGGCGGTTCAGGTAAAAAGCAGGTAGTCCGGCTGGTATTATACCAGGGCAAAATTGGACTAGAGTGATGCGAGCTTATGTGAGAACGTCTATTGGAAAATAAAATGAGTGCTTGGTGAAAACCCGAAAGGGCGCCTTGGCAAAATGAGTGAAAAAGAAGAAGAGTGATTTTAGGATTTCTCTTACCTTTCGGCGAGGCGTCATAAGAAGGGTGACATAGAAGGATTGTCGGGTAGGCCACTCATGGAGCGATAAGGAGATAGACGGGAGTTAGGTTAGATTGTTCTTGCATCACTTGTTTTGGTTGTTTTGGGCGTATTGTTGATGTGTTGTAGTTGTTGGAGTCACGTTTTCTTGTACTTCCTGAGTCCTTGGTATTGATTGAGAGGGTGAGCTTTTCTTTAGCTTACTCGGGACGAGTAAAGGTCTAAGTATGGGGGAATTTGATAGGTGTTATTTCATACACCTTTTCTAGCATCTATTAGCATGATTTGGAGAAGTTTTGGAGTTGTTTTAGTGCTAAGTCTGCGATCCAGATATTATGGAGAGAAGTGAAGAAATCCAAGGATTGGCAGCTTAGTTGGAGCTTAGAGATGGAGATGGAGCTGCTGGAACATCTATGGAGAAGGCTACCAACACTTGGTAGTATTTGGAGAGCAGCTGGAGAAGAGAAGAAGATGAGAGTTGAAGTCTGGAGTTTACCGCCCCGCGTTAGCAGTGACTCCCCGCGGTGATGACTCCCAGTGATGATGACGCCCCGCGGTGATGACTCCCAGTGATGATGAAGCCCCGCGTGAGAGGAGGCCACCGCCCAGCGGTGGAGAGCAGAAGCCCCGCGGTGGATCTTTACCGCCCCGCGGTGGACGTGTTTATTGCCTCGCCCCAGATTATATTTATTTTCTTTTATTTCTATTTCAGACTTTGTTATTTTATTTGTTTCCTTTTGGATTGGTTTTGTGATCTTGGGCTTTAGGTTAACTCTATTTAACCTAATGTTCCACAGCCTCCAAGCCAGTCTGCGAACACTTACACACATCTTGTTATCGAATTACTTTTGATCGTTATTTCATATTATAGTTTTTCATCCCCTTTGATGGAGAACTAACTTTCCTTTGTTCTGTTAGACGATTGAAGCAGTACTTTGATGTGTTTGTGAGATTTCTATTCCTTGTTCTTATCCTTATAATTGTTGGATTGATTCTCTTGCTTACCACGTCTACGATTTCTAGTTGTTCTTCTTAGCCTGATCACCTAGGTTGAATGCTTGTTATCAATTGCTAGGATTGCATATAGGGGTTCCGAGTGCATATCTAGTGGCAAACACGTTTGTGCGTATAGGGGTTCCGAGCGTACACTTGTGTGTGAGAATCAACTGCATGTTAAGTAGGGGAGTGAGTACTTGTACGTCTTTCTACTTGCATGTATCCTAAATCCTTGTGTGCATCGCTATTGCTGTGTTGGTGCTAAAGTACGCTGACAACTGTGAGAATCAGTTGTACTTTATCATTGGCATAGTGATAAGTCTATTGACAACTGTGAGAATCAATAGTACTTACGATTAAGGTGGGAACGACTATAAGGATAAATAATTGAACTTGGATTGAATAGATTTCAGGGATCAAACTATATCTTTGTACTGTGGATTTCGCTCTAACAGGACTACTTTCCCTTATATTACTCTCTCGATTTTACTCAATCTGCATGCTTGTTTGCTTCGTTCTCTTGACTACAAAACCCCCAGTTGCTTGTTACTTGTCATTCACGATTGCATATTACATCATACCTTCTCTGTGGGATTCGACCCTTACTTGTCTGCTATACTTTGTTAGGATAATTTATTTTGATAAGGCTAATCAATGACATTTGCTTGTGCATCTTTAGCCCCGTCAACCCACATCAAAGGTTCCCATATGTTCCACTAGCACGCTGAACACTTCGCCAGAAAGGAACCAGGATTAAACGTCTCTCCAACGGCTAGATTGGCACTTCCCAGAAATTATTTATGGCAATCTACAGAGGCTCAGAACGGTCTTATCAGATGGCAGACATCCCTCTTCTCTAAATGGATAAGTTTTTAAAAATGGGTTAGCCGTTCCGAAAAGCTGCAAGAGTATTCAATGCCCCAGATTTACCTTGATCATCTCAACGGCTGGATTTGGTTCTACGGTCATCTCAGCCTTCATCACCTTTAAAGATTTGCACATTTGCTCCAAGCTGATCCCACAACTCACCATTTCTCTCTGATCCTCTGCCTCTCATTTCTCTCAAACACAGAAATCCTTAAGCTCCTCAAAAATGGCCGATCCAAACCCTAACCTTGTTCAAGATGAAGAGGAGGCTGCCCTTCTCAAAGCCTTCAGAGAAAAGAAGGTAGCTTCATCCTCTAAACCCGTTTCTGCCATCTCTTCTCATAAATCCCAACCGGAAGAGAAACCTATGGAGAAAATAGTGGAGGAACCTGAAGAGAAAGCCGAAAAGGAACCCAAGGAGCCAACAAAGCCTAAGGGTGAGGAGAAAGCCATGGCCATCTCTCTGGCTTCAGAATCGGCTACCAAAACCGTCTCCGAAGGGGGCTCTCATGACTCCTCGCCTGACAAGTCTCTCCAAGATCTCCTCAGCACTGAGCCCTCACCAGTAAGCCTCAAATCCAAAACCCCTTCTAACCCTGGTCCCTCTGTCGCCACTAGAATGCAACAAAGAAAGAGGAGTTCCCAAGCCATAGTTCCCTATGAAACCAAATCCACAAAAAGAGCCAAAATCACCTCCCTCTCTGCCTCCTCCTCCCTGGGTCAGGTCTCCTCTTTCTTCTCTAAGAGGAAGATCCTTAAGCCTCTCATAATCGGCAAGGAGTTCTGGACCCATGACCTGGAAGAAGAAGATGAGGAAATGTTTGGAGAAGCCCTGGATGAGTTCCATTCTCTGCTATAGTTTCAAGGATGGGACGAGATGCTGATTGAACCCTTCTCTGCTTCTGATGAGGTTGTCCGCTTGTTTTACCAGTCTATGGAGTTTGTGCCTGCGAAGGAGAACTCTCCCTGTAACGATGCCATTCTTATATGGAAGGGAACCAGCTATCCTCTGTCTGCCAACCTAATTGCGTCTGCTCTAGGGATCGAGTCAAGATCTGGGTTTGGCATTCTGCCTCAAAAGAAGGGATGGCCCAAAGGAAAGGGCTACAAATCCAAGGGAGCAGTGGTCAAGAAAATCTATGATGGCGCCTCCCCCTCATCTTTGGAGACAAAGGATCTCTCCATCGCAAACAAGTTGTTACACTTCTGGATCACCCGCAATCTGGTTCCCAGATAGGAGCACCGGAACAATGTTCTCATCACAGATGCCATCTACATGGACAAGGTGCTCTCTGGTGTTCAATTGGATCTTCCTCGCATTGTCTTAGCCCACATGCAGTTATGCTCATCCCATGACTCTCATGCTTTACCCTTCCCTCACATCATCAAAAACATTCTCTCCAACCTTCACCAGTACCCAGTTGATCTGCCTGAGACAGTCTACAGCAAGTGTCTTACCATGGCCACAGTTCGGAAGTTGAAGACAAAGGAACAACAAGACCCCCCTTCTGAAGCTCAAGCTAAACTGCCTAAGGAAAAGGCCAGTTCCAAGGCCCCTTCTAGTTCCCAGCCACATCTCAACCCCTCTAAAGACTCCTCTACGATCCTTACTGCTCTGGATCATATTGAAAAGGCTATCATGGTGGGCTCGACTGCTATCCCGGTCGCCCTCCATGATCAAGTAAGAGAGTTGGGGCGAATGAGTTCTGTTGTTGCGGCTCTGGTAGAAGTTCTTCAGAAGGATTGGCAAGATGCAATCAGTGCTCATCAGGCCACGGGCCAAAATGTAGGAACTGTCGACAAAGATGCTGAAGAGGAGGCCGCTGCTCTGCCATAGGAACGCTTGTTCTGGTTCCCAGTGCTAAAACACCACAGCGTGCTAGTAGTTCCCCTTAGGATCCTACTCCCCTCTTCTATCCTTTTATTGTCTTTCCTAAGATTGCTGTTGTTGTTGCCCTTGTGGTCATTGTTTTGTTGTTGTTTTGTGTTGTCTTGTGTCTTACCCGTCCTTGAACAATGATTAGTTTAAGCTTTAATGATTATCTTTTGGCTTCGTTTCTATGATTAATTTGCCTTTGCCTTAAGTTTCCATTATGCTTCTGTTATGGGTTTGATGCAATTGTATATTCTCTTGGATATCATGTTCTTAACTCGTACTTGATCTTTTCGATGATGTCAAAAGGGGGAAGAAAAGAATAGGAACCTTGAACTTTGGAGACTACTGGACTGATAGGAACTCTGAACTAGTTCTACTTCTAAGGGGGAATTTGAAATAAACTCGTTCACCTGCTTAGGGGAAATTTGCAACCATTGAATGCTCTATCACTAATCCGTAATGTTGTAATCCCTTAAACTCAATATGGTCTCATAAAATTCAAAGTCCTATTATGTTGCCAGGTTCCTTGTATTTGTCATCATCAAAAAGGGGGAAATTGTTAGGAAACGGAACTCTGGAATTTAAGTTCCCCTGAGAGTTCCTTTCCTCAGTTTCTCTACTTTTGACGATGACAAATATTATGATACTAATGTTTTATCTCAAAGATGTGTTTTAAGGAACCACAGGAATTTACCGAAGGCAAGAAAGCCAAACAGGACAAGAGAACCAAAAGAACAAGACAGAGGAAGGAACCCAGAGGAACCCAGATGTGCCCAGAATCGAAGCATGCGACATTGCGATTCCCGAGAAATCTGGGGACACACAACCTCGGACAAAAGTTGTTGAAAACGACTTGTCCGAAGCTTCCAAAGGCCTGCCAATGTCCAGAACAAAACAACAAGATACCTAGAGACACTCTACCTCGGACATAGACGATGAAAGCAACAGGACATAGAGATGTCACTGTCCAGAAGACAGTTACCAAGCGGCCAGCTTGTTCAACCTCGGACGAAAGCTTTTGGACAACGACACAACAAGACTCGTCTGAGGTGGTTGACCAACCAAGAGAGATTCTGAGCTGCCTAGGTTGTTTGCACATGTCAAGAACAACGTGGATCAAGAAGAACCACTCATCCTAGGGCAAGCTCAATCTGTGGGAACCCAGAGAGGATCGAGCTGCGAAAAATCATCTATAAAAGGAAGACTAACCCAAGGATTATCTTCAAGCACTTAGACACGACTCACACTCATTAGCAAATATCTAGTGTGAACCTCCAAACAAGAACATCAAAGCAAACAGAGATCAAGAGGAACCAGTCAATGAAGAAGAGCTGAGTGCTAAGTTCCTGTGACTGTAAGTGATAGTTCCTAGGTGCAAAAGTCTGTTTCTTGGATTGATTATTGATTGTGTTAAGTTATCTAGGATTGTCTAACTGTGTGTAAGACAAAGGAACCGTGTGTTCGTTCCTAGGATAAACTGTAACCAAAAGAGATAAGAAATCAAGAAGTAGACTTTGAAATCCTTTCGAAAGAAAGGTAGTGGTTTTTATCCTGGATTGCTAGTTGGCAGTCAAAGGTTTCCACTATAAGGAACTTGTCATTTGTTTGATTGTTTATTTCTGCTGTGAAAGGAACTGAGAATTGATATTCTGAATTCCTTAAGTTTTTATCTAACAATCACGATCCTACACTAGTTCTTTGTCCTCACTTGAATCAGGAAAAGGAAGAGCTCTTGTTGACATGGGTAGCATTCTAATCCTTATAAAGGATTACAAATCCGGGGTATTACAATCACCCCCACTTAAACCATTGACGACCTCGTCAAGGCTCGTCAAGTCCCAAAGACCACCCTCCGGGTCGAGCCACTGCCATCCAAGACAAGCCCACTCGTAACCCAGAGTCGGCTCTGATACCATTTGTAAGGCCCACAACCTTAGAGACGTTGTCCCCATGCCAACCAGGAACTTCCCAGGAGGTCACCCATCCCAAGACTACTCCCGCCCTAGCATGCTTAACTTCCTAGTTATTTGTCCTCACTTGAACCAGGAAAAGGAAGAGCTCTTGTTGACATGGGTAACATTCTAATCCTTATAAAGGATTACAAATCCGAGGTATTACACTTTTAATTTCAGCTTTTTCATTCTTTGTAACGATCACAAAATCAGAAGGCAGATATTCAAAAAATCTCATCAATGCAGAGCCGTACAGGGAACTCTGACGCTGTTTTTGCATTAAATGATGTATCGGGAAGACGCGAGTTTCTACTAGCCGTTTGGGAGTTTTGCCTTTCCTAGTTCCTTTCTGGCGATTTCTTCATTGTGCTAGAGGGATATATGGGAACTTCTAGTGTAGGGATTTTAGACACAGAACATGAAAGTACGTTCCCATAAACGAAATCAGAGAGGTCCATTTATCACATCGCACACTAATTCCCAGAGAGGGTTAAGAGATGGATCATAGGGAACTGAATTGTGCAATGAGGCAAGGGAGGGTCATAGTACACAATCATCATTTCGGCTTGTATCATGAGGTTCGAATATGATCAGATTGTGACTTTTGGGCTAACAAAGAAACTTGGACAATGATTGAGTTAAAATGAAAAAGGACTTTCAAGGAGAAGAACTAGAAAAATTTATCAAAGCCTTTTGAGTAACTATTATAGATAAGTGGGTTTATTGTAAAAGATATAACACAAAGATTCCAAGACAGAACAAGTAAAAAAGGTCTGATCTAGTCAATCAAGGGAACTGGAGAGTAACTTTAAACTAAAAGAACTGCTAGTTTATAGAAATCATTCCCAGTTCTAATCTAAGGTTCTCGAAAGGAACTCTATTCAAAGCTTTGGTGAATATATCTGCAATCTGATCTTCAGTCCTACAAAATTTCATAATGATGTTCGCTTTCTCAACATGATCTCTAAGGAAGTGATGCCTTATATCTATAGGTTTGGTCCTAGTATGATGCACATGATTCTTAGAAATGTTTATAGCACTAGTATTATCACAAAGAATAGTGAGAGGACCATAAGACATACCAAAATTCGCGAGTTATTGCTTTAGCCATAAGAGTTGGGAACAACAAGAGGCAGCTACAATGTACTCAGATTCTGTGGTGGAGAGGGAGACTGAGATTTGTTTCTTTGAATCCCATGACACAAGACAAGGGCCTAGGAACTGTGTCATTCCAGAAGTACTTTTCCTATCCACCAAGTATCCAGCATAATCAGCATCAGTGAAACCTATCAGCTCAAAGGGACACTCTTTGGGGTACCAAATGCAGAGTGAGTCAGTTCCTTTGAGATATCGGAATATCCTTTTCACATCTGCTAAGTGTGTTTCTCTTGGACATGATTGAAACCTAGCACACAAGCAAACAGCAAACACAATGTATGGACGACTAGCTGTTAGATACATGAGGGAACCTATCATACCTCTATAGAGTTTTTCTTCCACAAGAGGACTTGAGTGATCTTTGTCCAAATGGGCGATTGTAGAGGTAGGAGTTGAGAGGGGCTTGCAAGAATCCATTTTGAACTTTTTCAAAAGTTCCCTGACATACTTTTGTTGGTGAATTTGTATGCCATCTTTCTTTTAGGTTATTTGCAATCCAAGGAAGAAAGTGAGTTCCCCTATTAGACTCATTTCAAATTCACTACTCATCAAGTCTTTGAACTTATCTATAAGGGACAGGTTAGTGGAACCAAAAATGATATCATCAACATAAATTTGAACCACTATGATGTTACCTTCTTCTTCTAGAATGAAGAGAGTCTTGTCAATGATTCCACGCCTGTAACCATTGGAGAGTAGGAACTGGGCAAGACGATCATACCAAGCTCTAGGGGCTTGTTTGAGACCATACAAGGTTTTGTCTAGGAAATAGACATGGTCTGGATGATCACTGTCTTCAAAATCGGGTGGTTGCTTGACATAGACTTCCTCTTGAAGAATGCCATTGAGGAAGGCGGTCTTTACATCCATTTGGAATAGTTTGAAGCCCTTGTGTGATGCGAAGGCAATCAATAACCTTATTGCTTCAATCCTTGCCACTGGAGCATAGGTTTCATCATAGTTGATTCCTTCTTGTTGATTGTATCCTTGAGCAATAAGCCTTGCTTTGTTCCTAATTACAGCTCCTGAGTCATCGAGCTTGTTTCTGAAAACCCGTCTAGTTCCTATGATATGCTTATTTTTGGGGCGTGGAACTAGATGCCAGACTTTGTTCCTTTCAAACTGATGAAGTTCTTCTTGCATGTCTTGGATCCAATCTACATCCTTCAGTGCTTCACCTATGTTCTTTGGTTCCACAATAGATAAGAAAGCATTGAAAGCACAAAAGGTTAAATCATCGAACCCGACTGGAGGCTTGATGGTTCTTCTTTCTCTATTGGGAACTAGAGCATTTGATGTGGAGGCATCTTGATTTGAACATTCAGCTTCAACTTCTATGTTGGGATCACCTTCTCCATTTAAGAACATGTGAGAGGATGAATCATTTATTTCTCCACAGGTATTGCCTTCATGTCCATGGTTCCCAGAAATGGATTGTTGTTGATTATCCATGGGAACTGGTGGAGGAATTTGTGCAGCTGGGTAGGAACTAGGTGTTGTGATACCTTCATCTGGATCTTCTTGAGGTGACTTGGGAAATGGGTCTTCAAAGGAGCTGGTGGTGTTCTGCATATTTCTACCAAATGATTTCTCATTAAAAACAACATGAATACTTTCTTCTACCTTTTTAGTCCTTTTATTGAAGACCTTGTAAGCTTTGCTACTTGAGGCATATCCAATAAAGATCCCTTCATCACTCCTTGGGTCGAATTTGCCAAGATTATCTTTTCCATTGTTATGCACAAAGCATTTGCATCCGAACACCCTAAGATGTGAAATGTTGGGAACTCTTCCTCTCAGAAGTTCATATGGTGTCTTCTCTGTGATTGGGCGAAGCATAGTGCAATTAATGATGTAGCAAGCTGCATTTATTGCTTCAGCCCAGAATGATTGAGAGAGTCCACCTGATATGAGCATAGTTCGAGCCATGTCTTCTAAGGTTATGTTCTTCCTTTCCACTACTCCATTTTGTTGAGGAGTGTATGGTGCAGAGAAGTTATGATCGATGCCATGCTCACTGCAAAATGTTAGAAATTCTTCATTTTCGAACTCAGTACCATGATCAGAACGAATAGAATTGATGGAACAATCAATAGATTTTTCTAACATGGGAACCAGATCCTTAAATCGTCCAATGACTTCACTTTTAGATTTTATGAAGATGGTCTAAGTAAAACGAGAAAAGTCATCGACGAGAACAAAGATATACCTGTTTCCTCCTAGGCTTTGAACTCTCATGGGTCCACAAAGGTCCATGTGAATGAGTTCAAGGGGCCTTGAGGAACTTACCATATTCTTCGATTTAAAGGAACTCCGAGCTTGTTTCCCTCTTACACAGTCTGAACATAGTTCCGCAGATTTGCCACTTATCTTTGGGAAGCCTCTGACTAGCTCCTTTAAGTGTAGCTTTTGGATTAATTTGGTACTAGCATGACCAAGACGTTGATGCCACAAGTCCGTTTGATCATTCACAATTGAGAGACAAAGTTTTTCCTTGGGAACGAAGGATGGATCAACAACATACACATTGTTGAACCTTTTACCTTTTAAGATGATTTGTCCCGAGGAGTCAAGGACAATGCATTCATTTGATTTGAATCTAACTTCGTTGTCTCCTTGATCACATAGCTGTGACACACTAATTAGATCAAAACCAAGATTATCAACAGGGTGAACTTTGTTTACCTTAATGTGGTCATTGAGATTCACAGTTCCTATCCCACAAATTTTCCCTTTGCTTTTGTCTCCAAAGGAGATGTTCCCTCCTTGGAGGGGTTGAAGAGAGGTCATTTGATTTCTTCTTCCGGTCATATGGCACGAGCAACCACTGTCAATATACCATAGTTGAGGTTGCCTCTTTTCTTTCTGCATGCATGGAAACTAACATTTCTGAACCCAGTGAAGCTTGGCTTTACTGGGAGGATTAGCATGTGATTTATCATTGTGAGTCTGTGAATGACAAGGGAACTGGTTCCTTTCATGGTAGTATGCATTTTTTTTATTATCATAGTTCCTTTTCTTAGGACACTCAGTGTTGTAATGAGCATTCTTACCACAATAGAAACACAATCGATTGTACACAACATATCCATATTTTCCCTTTCCTGGCCTAAAAGGTTTTTCATTTTTTCTTTTATTGAAATCAACATTATTCTTGACCTTACCATGAGCCATGTCCACATACCTTTTATGATCAAAGGAGTTAGTGAACCACTTGTCTCTAGGAGATTCTTTCTCCTTTCCCTTAGGTTCCCTCTCAAAGACCTTAGGGTCTCTTTTTGGATTTTTAGGATTTTCTATTAGAAGTTTGGCAACCTCAGCCTTGTTCTCAAGAACCATGATCTTCTCTAATAGGAACTGATTCCTATCTCGAGAAGTCGCAAGAGAAGTACTGAGGTTCTCATTCATCTCAACAAGTTCACGTCTGACCTTTTCATCTTCAGCGTCATCATTGATCTTGTTGTTAATGTATCCAACTCCATGGCGTTGTTTCACAAAGACAGTTTGATTAACTATTTTTTCTTTTATAGAATCAGTGAGATCATCTAACCTATCAATTATAGATTGAAGCAAAACATTTCCAGATAGGTTATCATGCATATGAACTTTAACAGATTCTATCTTAGACTCACTACAAGATTGGCAAATTTTAAGGGAACTAGCATGCATGTTACTAGTTTCCATAAGTTTGGAGTTAGTTTCAGCGAGATTTTTCTCAGTTTCTTCAAGTTTCTTACTCCATACAGAGTTCTCAACAATTAAACAAGCAATCTCATCTTCACAATCATCAAGTTTTTGTTGAAGAGCACTCGTTTCCTTCCCTAGATTTTTTTATGATCTTTAGAAGTTGTTTCTTGTCACAATCAACTAGAGTTTTTAAGAAGTCATCAGAAGTTACCTCAAGGTCTTCTGAGTCACTTAGATCTCCTTTTGCCATGAGGCATCTTCCTTCAGAGAATCCACTCAGATCTAGTTCCTCATCTGAGTCTTCTCCCCATGAGGCCACAAGAGCCTTTTTCCTTTGAGGTCTTTCATCTTCTTTGGAGTCTTCTTTGTTGGAACAGTTCTTAGCGTAGTGTCCCTTCTCTTTGCACTCATAGAAATAAATATCTTTGAGATCTCTCCTTGGTCCATTGTGAGAGGAACTGCCTTTTTGGAACTTTCCCTTCACAAAGAATTTTTTAATGTTCTTTGTGAAGAGAGCTGTAAGTTCATCCTCCTCATCTTCTAAGTCTGAGTTCTCCTGTTCCATCTCAAGCCTTGAGAAGGCTTTGGAGATTTTGAGGGCAATTCCTTTCTCCAGTTTCTTGTCAGCATTGACTTTGGTGTGTTCTCCTTCTTCAACCTCCAGTTTCCCTATGATTTGAGTCAAGGGAAGAGATTGGATACCTGGGATGTTCTTCATGATTCCTTTAATGAGGGTGAACTTAGAGTTAAGTCCATTGATGACCACCAGTGATTTGGAGTCTTCATCAAGGATGACCTCAACAGTTATTAACTTTCCAATAAGCCTGTTGAAGCGAGAGAAATACTCAGAGATGGTTTCAGTTTCCATCATTTTGAATGTGTGGTATTCTCCTTCTAAAGCAAACTTCCTGCTTTGCTTTAGCTCCTCACTTCCTTCATGCATATCCTTGAGTTCTTTCCACATCTCTTTCACCGTCCTGATTCCTATAACTTTGTCCATATCTTCTCTATCCAGTCCATTGAGAATGAACTGTCTAGCCTTGGCGTTCTTCTCCATGATGACGTAATGCTCAGGTTTCCATTCTTCATCTTTTTGGTTGAGATTGACATAGCCATCTCCATTCTTGACTACCCTCCAGCATTGGTAGTCATTGGTTTTTATGTGGTTTTCCATGCACTTGGCCTACCATGTTTCCTCTCCCTTCTTTCAGAGATGTGGTTTGTTGGTGGAGATTCCGAGCTCAAACTTGTTTGACTGAGACATCTTAGATCTGCAAACTTAAACAAAGATCTAGAGCTTTTCCTGCTCTGATACCAATTGTAGGATCGTGATTGTTAGTTTAGAACAAGGGAATTAAGAATACTGATATTCAGTTCCCTTCGCAGCAGAAATAAACAATCAAATGTAAATGAACAAGTTCCTTATAGTGGAAACCTTTGATTGCCAACTAGCAATCTAGGATAAAAACCACTACATTTCTTTCGAAAGGATTTCAAGGTCTACTTCTTGATTTCTTATCACTTTGGTTACAAGTTACTTCTAGGAACAAAACACACAGTTCCTTTGCCTTACACACAGTTAGACAATCCTAGATAAACTTAACACAAAGTAGAATCAATCCAAGAAGCAGTCTTAAGCACTAAGGAACTGACACACTTACAGTCACAGGAACTAGCACACAGCTCTCAAGTTTCTTGACTGGTTCCTCTTGATCTTGGTTTGAGTTGATGATCTTGTTGAGAGTTCACACTTTGATGTTTTCTATGAAGTGTGATTCTTGTTGTAGTGCTTGAAGATAACAATGAAGCTTGTCTTCCTTATATAGTGTATTCTCGAGATTAAGTCTTCTCTTGGTTCCCACAGAGCAAGATTAACCTAGGTTGTGTGGTGGTCCTTAATTCAAGCTGACTTAATCATGTACCAACAACCTAGGCAAACTCAGAATACACATTGGTTGGTCAAAGGCTTCAGAAGAACCTGTCATGTCGTTGTCAAACGCCTTTTGTCCGAGGTTCATCAACCTAGATAACTTCAGAGTTTCCTTTGGATGGTGACAGGCTTTAGAAGCGTCTGTCATGTCACTTTCAAACACCTTTTGTCCGAGGTTCAGCAACCTAGACAACTTCAGAGTTTCCTTTGGATGGTGACAGGCTTTAGAGACGTTTGTCATGTCGCTTTCACCAACCTTTGTCCAAGGTTCAGTGTTCCCAGCTTTATCGGGAAAAGAAAAGTCACGTGTTGTACTTCTGGGTTCCTTTGGTTTGCTTGTTTGGCTTTCATGGTTTCAGTAACTTGTCCTGTGGTTCCTTTAAGCACATCTTTGAGATAAAGCATTAGTATCAAAGTATTTATCATCTTCAAAAGTAGAGAAACTGAGGAAAGGAACTCTCATGGGAACTGAGGTTCCAGAGTTCCATTTCCTAACACTTTGTAACACTAGAAGATGGACTAAAAATCCCGAAAGCAATTTTCAGCAAATTTTTGACTACTAGAAGGTTGGTGTGCAGTGGCAGCGGGAACTGCATTGCCAAGGACTAGGTGGTATAATTGGAGATGAGATGGGTCTAGGCAAGACAGTTCAGGTGTTGGGTTTCCTTGGATCCTTGCATTTTAGTAATTTGTACAAACCAAGCATATTTATATGCCCAGTCACACTTTTGCGCCAATGGAAATGAGAAGTAGAAAAATGGTAGTCTGCCTTCCATGTTGAAATTCTTCATGATTCTGTTATTGAAGTGTTGATACTGCTATTAGAAGAAAAAAAGGAGTTGATTCTTGTGAAAGTGGCAGTGGCAAACATTGTGAAGGCTCTTGGACAGTGATTATGAAAAAGGTTCGTTCTAAAAAAACTCAAGAAGATGGGATTTGTTGATAAAACGGGTTTTGGGATCCGAGTCTGGGATGCTTCTAACAACATACGAGCAACTACGTATTTTGGGTAGAAATCTTATTTTTGGAATCTTGAGAAAATTTGCAAGTCATGATTCTTTTCAAGATTCGGGGGGTAATCTCTCTCAACAAGATTGATCAAATTAAATACTCAAACTACATGCAAGCTTTGAACTTTTGTTTTCCCTTGTAACTCTTTATTAGTGTTGTACAGAATATAAGTTCAATTTTGGATAAAGCAATGATCTCGAGCGCACAAGCATCAGCCTGTGGAGTCTTCTGCTAAAAAATAGCACGATTCTGATACCTCCAAGTAAGATAGATGAGGTTAGAGAGTGTAGTACTAGTCACCTGATAAATGAAGGAAGGTTTTCTGCTGCTAGTTCCCATCCAGTTCAGCCAGTCACTCAGATTCCCAGTGCAATTAGGAATTCTGAGCCACTTAACCACAGTGTCACGAACCTTCTGCGTGAAAGTGCAGTTTCCCCATAGATGCTCAGTGGTTTCAGAACCCATTGAATAATGAATACAAGAGTCATCAGCAATAAGTCCCCACTTCTTCAGCCCGAGCTCTAGTAGGCAGCCTCTGTTTAGCAGCTAGCCAAGTGATAAAACCAGCTCTAGGGAGAGTAAGTTTCCCCCACACAACTTCATGCCAACTAATCAGATCCCCCTTAGGCCGAATAAGATCATAGATAGCTCTAGTATTGAATTTACCATCCGGCCTAGACATCAAGGTAAGAAGGTTCCCGTGAGTGTTGTGCTCTATGAGTTCCTCCTTTAGCTCAAGGAGAGACTTCCAAAAGCTGATGTCAGTGCTTTTGCTATTAGAGTGCCATATGCTGCTGCCCCTCAGCACATAACTATCAATCCAAATTGTCCAGATGTTGCTGCAGTCCGAAGCTAGTTCAAATATACATCGGTCAAGACACGCTTTGTTCCAGGACAACAATTCTTCTATCCCCAGACCTCCCTCTTCTTTGGGCAAGCAAACTTTATTCCAAGTAATCAGATTCCTCTTCCCGCTTTCCTTACCAGACCACAGGAAACTGCGCATAATACTCATAATTTTCTCAACAACAGTAACCGGGAAGGAGAACACATTTGCCCAGTAGGTTTGGATGCTGAAAAGGACAGATTTAAGAATCTCCAATCTACCTGCATAAGATAAACAATGTGCAGTCCAAGCTTGAATGCGTCCAGTGATTCTGTTAATAACAGGATAGTATTCGACAATGGACAAGCTCTTCGAACCAATAGGTATTCCCAGATATCTGAAAGGGAGAGAACCGACTTCAAACCCCAAGATATTACGAATAATTTCAGTATCAACGGAAGAAACACCACCGACATAAATTTTGGATTTAGCCAGATTCGCTGAGAGACCCGAATAAGCTTCAAACTCCTCGAGGCCTTCTTTAAGGATGGAAACTGAATGAGGGTCCCCTCTATTGAATAGCAAAAGATCATCCGCGAAGCATAAATGAGTGATACCCAACCTCTCACATTTTAGATGAAAATTGAAGTCCCCATTATGGGATTTAAGCTTCAGGATTCTGCCAAGAAACTCCATGGCGAGCACAAAAATATATGGCGACATGGGACACCCTTGCCGAATGCCTTTTTTCCCCACAAAGAACCCCTTCAAGCTGCCTTCGAGGTTGACAGAGAACTTGGCCGTAGAGATGCAAGTGAAAATTCTGTTGATGAAAGCAGAGGGGAAACCAAACGCAGCCAGCATTCTAGAGATGAATTGATGAGAAAGATTGTCGAAGGCCTTAGTGATATCAATCTTGATTGCACACCTTGGGGATATATGATCCCGGTTGTACCCTCTGAGAAGCTCTTGGGAGAGAAGAATGTTGTGATGTATTGAACGCCCAGGAACAAATGCACTTTGGTTCTTTTCAACAAGATACTGAGCAGCCACCTTAAGCCTTCTAGCAATGAGTTTGGAGATAATCTTATACATCATGGTACATCATGAAATAGGCCGATAATCTCCAATCTGTGTTGCCAATTCCACTTTGGAGATCAAGGAAATAGCCGAGTGATTGATTTGCTTAAGCATCTAACCATTAGTAAAGAAGACAGAAATAGCCTCGCAAACATCAGCACCAATAACACTCCACGCTTTTTTGAAGAAGTGCGCGTTGAATCCGTCCGGGCCCGGGGCCTTGGTGTCTTTGAAAGAGAACACCACAACTTTAATCTCTGCATCGGTGAAATGGGCCATCATAGAACTCTACAGGTCTCCAGAAAGAGTAGGCCCACTCGAAGCAATATTTGGCGGTGGAGCAACAGTGGGAGAATGAGACCCCAACAAATTGGTGAAGTGGTCGACAATATGAGCTGCAATATCCTCTTGACTCTCAATAGAATTGCCAACAGAATCTTGGAGAGCTCGGATAGAGGAGGAGGTGCGTCGCAATCTGATAGATTTGTAGAAATAAGCAATACTGTGATCCCCAAACTGAACTCCTTTGATTTTTGCTAGCTGTTTCACAGTCTTGCGCAGCCGAATAATATAATCACTAAGATCATAACTAATAGCTTTCTCTTGTTCGAGAAGAATGGAGTCAAAGGGACAGTTTTGAATATCTCTCTGAATGAATTCAAGTTTGCCAGAAAGGTGGCACACCTCCTGCTGAAGTTCTTCAAGGGTCGAGTTCTTGAACTTCCTGAACCGATTCTTGAGAAGCTTGAGTTTTTGAGTAATCTGAATCATCATGTTCCCATCAATATGCGTATCCCAGACTTCTTTGACAATCAGAATGAATTCCTCACAATCAGTCCAGGCATTGTTAAACCGAAAGCAAGGGGTAGGTTTGGGAGAGAAGGGGAGAATACGAATAAGGGCGAAAGAGTGATGAAAGATATCAGGGAGAAGGAAGCAAGCTTCCGAGAGGGGGAAGGTTGAGGTCCAAAGAGAATTGGTAAGGATTCTGTCGATTTTACTCCAAATTATGCAACCATTACCTTTATGATTGCTCCAAGTGTAGTGGCTCTCCGTGAAGGGGTGATCTTCTAGATTGGCTTTGTGCATGCATGGACTAAGCTCCTCACAAAGATCTTTAGAGATCAAACCCTTCTCATTGATCCTTTCTCCAGTATTCAGAGTTGCATTGAAATCACCTAGCAAAACCCAAGCACCATTAACAGCGGAGCCAAACATCACAATTTCATCCCAGAGAGCTTTCATGTGCGCAGACTTCGTATGCCCATAAATAAAAGAAGAATGGAGAAAATCATTCTTGCCATGCTGACTAATTTTGGAATGAATGGCTTGCTCTGAAATAGCGAGTATCTGAACAGAAACCTTGCTCGGATTCCAGCAAAGCCAGATTCTGTTATTAATGGCCATGTGCCCATTGGAACACTTGTCCCATCCTGCAAGGAAGTTACGATCCACATCATCCTCTACTTTACCTCTAATCCGCGTTTCCAGAATGGCCAAGACATCAACTTGATGAATGCGAACCAACTTGGTTACAACTTCTTGCTTAGCTATCGAGTGCAACCCTCTAATGTTCCAAGAAACCATTGTAATGTTATTCATTAATAACTGAATTAGCTATTTGAGAAGTCTTGTTCTCAGAGTCCACGATAGGGCTATTAGAAGATTCTTGATTCACTTCTCTGCCACCGGCTACTGATGTATCATTTGCTATCACAGTTCCAATACTGACTTCAGTGGGACAAATAGCAAAATCAATGTGATTGTTATGCACCAGAGGCTGAATATCACCTTGGTTTGAGGGAGCAGTAGAGGTTAAGGGAGAGAAATGATTAGGAGAAGGAGAGGAGGAGGCTATGCTATTAAGAGCAGAGGGGTGTTGTTTGCGAGGGAGAATAAGAGTGTGTGTTTGGAGAAGAAGATTTTTAGCAACTGAGGGAGAAGGATGGCGGGGAGTCGGCTAGCCGAGGTTCCTTAATTGGATGGCTTCTTCTTGGAACAAGATCAAGAGATTATGTTGAGTGTGAGATGTGTGAGATTGAGAGAAAGAGAGAGGGGGTTGAGGAAAGCTTGAGTTGATAGATAAATTGGAGGCCTTAGGGAGGTATTCCTCAACCCAAAGATAGAAATCCAATTCTTAAATCTTCAACTAGTTACAAATGAACAACTAAATGCATTTAAATATTAGGGTTGCTAGTGGGCTGAGATCCATGTGCAAATGGGTCCACATACCCAAAATAGAAAGGTTCAAACATAAATAAATGACTAAACGGGAAAGTGGATAAAAGCATGGAAAGCCTTGGATAAATGAGGCCACTTTTCCAACCATGGGGAGCATGCCTATGAGGGTCATGGAGCTGCAGCACTGTAGGATCGTGATCGTTAGATAAATAACTAAGGAACTAAGAATACCAAATCTCAGTTCCCTTCGCAGCGGAAATAAACAATCAAATACAAATGAACGAGTTCCTTATAGTGGAAACCTTTGATTTCCAACTAGCAATCCAAGATAAAAACCACTACCTTTGTTTCGAAAGGATTTCAAGGTCTACTTCTTGATTTCTTATCTCTTTGGTTACAGATTATCCTAGGAACAAACACACAGTTTCTTTGCCTTACACACAGTTAGACAATCCTAGATAACTTAACACAAATAATAATTAATCCAAGAAGCAATCCTTAGCACCAAGGAACTAACTCACTTACAGTCACAAGAACTAGCACTCAGCTCTCGGGTTCCTTGACTGGTTCCTTCTGATCTCAGTTTGCGTTGATGATCTTGTTTGAGAGTTCACACTTTGATGTTTGCTATGGAGTGTGATTCTTGTTTTTGTGCTTAAATATAATAGCAGAGCTTATCTTCCTTATATAGTGGATTCTTCGAGGTTGGATCTTCTCTTGGTTCCCACAGATCAAGCTTGCCCTAGGATGTGTGGTAATCCTTGATTCACGCTGTCTTTGACATATACCAACAACCTAGATAGCTCAGAATCCACTTTGGTTGGTCAACTGCTTCAGCCAAGTCTGCCAAGTCGTTGTCCAACTACTTTCGTCCGAGGTTCAACAATCTGGACACTTGGGAACTGTCCTCTGGATGGTGACAACTTTATGATAGGTCGCTTTCAACAACCTTTGTCCGAGGTTCGGCATTCTAGGCATCTTGGAGTTTTGCTCTGGATGGTGATAGACTTTTGGAAGCTTCACTCAAGTCGCTTTCACCATCTTTTGTCTGAGGTACAGCGTTCCCAGCTTTATCGGGAAAAGCAAAGTCACGTGTTGCACTTCTGGGTTCCTTTGGCTTGCTTGTTTGGTTTCTTTGTCTTGTTTGGCTTCCATGGTTTCAACAACTGTCTTGTGGTTCCTTTAAACACATCTTTGAGATAAAACATTAGTATCAAAGTATTTGTCATCTTTAAAAGTAGAGAAACTGAGGAAATGAACTCTCATGGAAACTGAGGTTCCTGAGTTCCGTTTCCTAACAATTTCCCCCTTTTTGATGATGACAAATATAAGGAACCTGGCAACATGATAAGGACATGAAATTCATGAGAACAGTTTGAGCTAAGAGATTTACAACTTTATAAAATAATGAGAGAACATTCAATAGTTGCAAATTCCCCCTAAGCGAGTGAACTAAGTTATTCGAGTTCCCCTTCAGAAATAGAACGGGTTCAGATTTCCTATAAGTTCAGTAGTTCCAAGAGTTCAAGGTTCCTACCCATTCTTCCCCCTTTTGACATCATCGAAAATATCAATTTACTTATCAAGTGTAGGATATCAATATGAAATAAGCAATTGCTTTAAACCCATGAAAGTCACCATAATAGAAACTCAAGGCAGAGACAAATAATGCATTAGAAGAACTCCTGGAAATGTTCATTAAGCATTAACACCAACACATTGTCCACAGATGCATAGTAGAAATACCAACAAAAGATCACAAACAACTTGAAGCAAACAAAAGAAGGATAGGAGAGGTCAGTAGGATCCTAGTGAACTACTAGCACAATGTGTTGTTACAACACTGGGAACTAGGAAAGTCATTCCTCTTCTTCTTCAACGTCATTCTTTTCCTCAGTTCCCTCATCTTGGCCTGTAGCCGTCTTAGGGGTATCCTTCATCTCAGCTGCCTGAGCTCCTCCAATCGCAGCCTCATCTCAGCTTCTTCCTTATCTAGAGCAAGGTGAAGGTTGAAGTCTTTTTTTTTTCTTTTTTTTGGCCATTTGAGGAGTTTGGTGTTTTGAAAGCAAGAGAATCAAGAATTCTGAGAGCAAGAAGAGCAGAGTACTTGGTTTATTCAAACAGGAGTCCCTAAATACCTCTTGTGCATCGTTTGGGGCCGTTGGAAAATCAAGCCGTTGGAAGAGAAATCTCTGGGGAAACGACTCTTTTAATTTTAGCTTTTTTTTTCGTTCTTTGTAACGGTCACAAAATCAAAAGGCAGACATTCAAAAATCTCACCAAATCTGAGCCGTACAGGGAACTCTGACGCTGTTTATTGCATTAAATGTTGTCTCGGGAAGACGCGAGTTTCTACTAGCCGTTTAGGAATGCTGCCTTTCCTAGTTCCTTTCTGGCGATTTCTTCATTGTGCTAGAGGGATATATGGGAACTTTTAGTGTAGGGATTTAAGACATAGAACATGAAAGTACGTTCCCATAAAAGAAATCGGGGAAGGCCATTTATCGCATCACACACTAATTTTCAGAGAGGGTTAAGAGATGGATCATAGGAAATTAGATTGTGCAATGAGGCAAGGGAGGGTCATAGTACACAATCATCATTTTGGCTTATATTATTGGGTTAGAATATGATCAGATTGTGACTTTTGGGCCAACAAAGAAACTTGGACAATGATTGAGTTAAAATGAAAAATGAACATTCAAGGAGAAGAACTAGAAAAATTTATCGAAGCCTTTTGAGTAACCATTATGGATATGAGGGTCTATTGCAAAAGAGATAACACAATGATTCCAAGACAAAAATAAGCAAAAGGATCTGAACTAGTCAATCAAGGGAACTGTAGAGTAACTTTAAGCTAAAGGAACTGCTAGTTTATAGGAATCATTCCCAGTTCTAATCTAAGGTTCTCGAAGGGAACTCTATTCAAAGCTTTGGTGAATATATCTGCAATCTGATCTTCAGTCCTACAAAATTCCATAATGATGTTCCCTTTCTCAACATGATCTCTAAGGAAGTGATGCCTTATATCTATATGTTTGGTCCTAGTATGATGCACAAGATTCTTAGAAATGTTTATAGCACTAGTATTATTACAAAGAATAGTGAGAGGACCATAAGACATACCAAAATCCGTGAATTGTTGCTTTAGCCATAAGAGTTGGGAACAACAAGAGGCAGCTGCAATGTACTCAGATTCTGTGGTGGAGAGGGAGACTAAGATTTGTTTCTTTGAACCCCATGACACAAGACAAGGGCCTAGGAACTGTGCCATTCCAGAAGTACTCTTCCTATCCACCAAGTATCCAGCATAATCAGCATCAGTGAAACCTATCAGCTCAAAGGGACACTCTTTGGGGTACCAAATGCAGAGTGAGTCAGTTCCCTTGAGATATCGGAATATCCTTTTCACAGCTGCTAAGTATGTTTCTCTTGGACATGATTGAAACCTAGCACACAAGCAAACAGCAAACACAATGTCTGGACGACTAGCTGTTAGATACATGAGAGAGCCTATCATACCTCTATAGAGTTTTTTCTTCCACAAGAGGACTTGAGTGATCTTTGTCCAAATGAGCAATTGTAGAGATAGGTGTGGAGAGAGGCTTGCATGAATCCATTTGAACTTTTTCAATAGTTCCCTGACATATTTTTGTTGGTGAATTTGTATGTCATCTTTCTTTTGGGTTATTTGCAATCCAAGGAAGAAAGTGAGTTCCCCTATTAGACTCATTTCGAATTAACTGTTTATCAAGTCTGTGAACTTCTCTACAAGGAACAGGTTAGTGGAACCAAAAATGATATCATCAACATAGATTTGAACCACTAAGATGTTACCTTCTTCTTCTAGAATGAAGAGGGTCTTGTCAATAACTCCACGTCTGTAGCCATTTGAGAGTAGGAACTGAGCAAGACGATCATACCAAGCTCTAGGGGCTTGCTTGAGACCATACAAAGCTTTGTCTAAGAAATAGACATGGTCTGAAGAATGCCATTGAGGAAGGCGGTCTTTACATCCATTTGGAATAGCTTGAACCCTTTGTGTGATGCGAAGGCAATCAACAACCTTATTGCTTCAATCCTTGCTACCAGAGTATAGGTTTCATTATAGTCGATGTCTTCTTGTTGATTGTATCCTTGAGCAACAAGCCTTGCTTTGTTCCTTATTATAGCTCCTGAATCATCGAGCTTGTTTCTGAAGACCCATCTAGTTCCTATGATATGCTTATCCTTGGGGCGGGGAACTAGATGTCATACTTTATTCCTTTCAAACTGATGGAGTTCTTCTTACATGGCTTGAATCCAGTCTACATCCTTCAGTGCTTCACCTATGTTCTTTGGTTCCACAATAGACAAGAAAACATTGAAGGCAAAGAAGGTTAGATGTTCGAACCTGACTGGAGGCTTGATGGTTCTCCTTTCTCTATTTAGAGCTAGAGCATTTGATGTGGAGGTGTTTTGATTTGAACATTCAGCTTCTGCTTCTGTGTTGGGATCACCTTCTCCATTGAAGAACATGTGAGAGGATGAATCATTGATGTCTCCACAGGTGTTGTCTTCATGTTCATGGTTCCCAGAAATGGATTATTGTTGATTATCCATGGGAACTGGTGGAGGAACAAGTGGGGGATTTTGTGCAGCAGGGAATGAACTGGGTGGTGTGATGTCTTCATATGGATCTTCTTGAGGAGGTTTGGGAAATGGATCTTCAAAGGAACGAATGGTGTTCTGCACATTTCTACCAAGTGATTTTTCATTAAAAATAACATGAACACTTTCTTCTACCTTTTTGGTCCTTTTGTTGAAGATCTTGTAGGCCTTGATGCTTAATGTATATCCAATGAAGATTCCTTCATCACTCCTTGGGTCAAATTTGCCAAGATTGTCCTTTCCATTGTTGTGCACAAAGCACTTGCATCCGAACACCCTAAGATGTGAAATGTTGGGAACCCTTCCTCTTAGAAGTTCATAGGGTGTCTTCTCTGTGATTGGACGAAGCATAGCTCGATTGATGATGTAACAGGCTATGTTGATTGCCTCAGCCCAGAATGATTGAGAGAGTCCACTTGAGATGAGCATCGTTCGAGCCATGTCTTATAAGGTTCTCTTTTTCCTTTCCACTACTCCATTTTGTTGAGGAGTGTATGGTGCAAAGAAGTTGTGATCAATGCCATGCTCACTGCAAAAGGTTAGAAATTCTCCATTTTCGAACTCGGTACCATGGTCAAAATGGATAGAATTGATGGAACAGTCGAGAGACTTTTCTAACATGGGAACCAGATCCTTAAAACGTCCAATGACTTCACTTTTAGATTTTATGAATATTGTCCAAGTAAAACGAGAGAAGTCATCGACGAGAACAAACATATACTTGTTTCCTCCTAGGCTTTGAACTCTCATAGGTCCACAAAGGTCCATGTGAATGAGTTCAAGAGGCCTTGAGGAACTTACCACATTCTTGGATTTGAAGGAACTCCGAGCTTGTTTCCCTCTTACACAGTCTGAGCATGGTTCCTCAGATTTGCGACTTAGCTTTGGGAGGCCTCTGACTAGCTCCTTTGAGTGTAGCTTTTGGATCAATTTGGTGCTAGCATGACCAAGACGTTGATGCCACAAGTCCGTTTGATCATTCACAGTTGAGAGACAGAGTTTCTCCTTGGGAACGAAGGATGGGTCAACAACATACACATTGTTGAGCCTCTTACCTTTTAGGATAATTTGTCCCGAGGAGTCAAGGACAGTGCATTCATTTGATTTGAATCTAACTTCATTGTCTCCTTGATCGCACAGCTGTGACACACTAGTTAGATCAAAGGCAAGATTATCAACAAGGTTGACTTTGTTTACCTTAATGTGGTCATTGAGATTCACAGTTCCTATTCCACAGATTTTCCCTTTGCTTTTGTCTCCAAAAGAGATGTTCCCTCCTTGGATAGGTTGAAGAGAGGTCATTTGATTTCTTCTTCCGGTCATATGGCATGAGCAACCACTGTCAATGTACCATAGTTGAGGTTGCCTCTCTTCTTTCTGCACACAAGGAAACTAAGATTTCTGAACCCAGTGAAGCTTGGCTTTACTGGGGGGATTAGCATGTGAATTATCATTGTGAGTCTGTGAATGACAAGGGAACTGGTTCCTTTCATAGTAGTAAGCTCTTTTCTCATTATCATAGTTCCTTCTTTTAGGACACTCAGTGCTATAATGACCATTCTTTCCACAATAGTAACACAAACGATTGTAAATAACATGTCCATATTTTCCTTTTCCTGGCCTAAAGGGTTTCTCAGTTTTTCTTTTGTTGAAATCAACATTATTTCTAACCTTACCATGAGCCATGTCCACATACCTTTTGTGAGCAAAGGAATTAGTGAACCACTTGTCTTCAGGGAATGCTTTCTCCTTTCCCTTAGGTTCCCTCTTTGGACTTTGAGACCTTTCATTGAGACGCTTGGCAACCTCAGCATTGTTCTCAAGAACCATGATATTCTCAAATAGGAATTGATTCCTATCTCGAGAAGTGGCAACAACAGTACTGAGGTTCTCATTCATCTCAACAAGTTCTCGTCTAGCCTTTTCATCTTCAGCATCATTATTGGCCTTGTTATCAATATATCCAATTCCATGACGTTGTCTCACAAAGATATTTTGATTTATCATTTTTTCATTTATAGAGTCAGTGAGAGTGTCTAACCTATCAATTATATAGATTGAAGCATATCATTTCCAGGTAGGTTATCATGCATAGGAACTTTAACAGAGTCTATACTAGTCTCATCACAAGATTTGCAGATTTTAAGGTGACTAGCATGCACATTTCTAATATCAATGAGTTTGGAGTGAGTTTCAGCTAGGTCTTTCTCAGTTTCATCAAGCTTCTTACTCCACACAGAATTCTCAACAATCAAGCAAGCAATTTCATCTTCACAATCATCAAGTTTTTGTTAAAGAGAACTAGTTTCCTTTCCTAGTTTCTTTATGATCTTTAGAAGTTGCTTCTTATCACAATCAACTAGAGTTTTTAGAAAGTCGTCAGAAGTTACCTCAAGGTCTTCTGAGTCGCTTGAATCTCCTTTTGCCATGAGACTTCTTCTTCCAGAGAAACCACTCAGATCCAGTTCCTCATTTGAGTCTTCTCCCCATGAGGCCACAAGAGCCTTCTTCCTCTGAGGTCTTTCATCTTCTTTGGAGTCTTCCTTGTTGGGACAGTTCTTAGCATAGTACCCCTTTTCTTTGCACTCATAACAAGAGACTTCTTTGAGATCTCTCCTTGGTCCATTGTGAGAGGAACTGCCCTTTTGGAACCTTCCCTTCACAAAGAATTTTTTGATATTCTTTGTGAAGAGAGTTGTAAGTTCGTCCTCCTCCTCTTCTAGGTCTGAGTTCTCCTGCTCCATCTCAAGCCTTGAAAAGGCCTTGGAGATCTTGAGAGCAATTCCCTTCTCCAGTTTCTTGTCGGCATTGACTTTGGTGTGTTCTCCTTCTTCAACCTCCAATTTCCCTATGATCTGAGTCAAGGGAAGCGATTGGATGCCTGGGGTGTTTTTCATGATTCCCTTGATGAGGGTGAACTTAGAATTGAGTCCATTGATAACCACCAGTGACTTGGAAACTTCATCGAGGTTGACCCCAGCCGCTGTTAGCTTTCCAATCAATCTGTTGAAGCGAGAATAGTATTCTGAGATGGTTTCAGTTTCCATCATTTTGACGGTGTGGTATTCTCCTTCCAAAGCAAACTTTCTGCTTTGCTTCAGTTCGTCACTTCCTTCATGCATATCCTTGAGTGCTTTCCACATCTCCTTCGCCATCTTGATGCCTATGACTTTGTCCATGTCTTCTTTGTCCAGTCCATTGAGGATGAACTGTCTGGCCTTGGCATTCTTTTCCATGATGACATAGTGCTCAGGTTTCCAGTATTTTTCCTTCTGGGTGAGATCGACATAGCCATCTCCATTTTCGACTATCCTCCAACATTGGTAATCGTTGGTCTTGATGTGGCTTTCCATGCACTTTTCCCACCATGTTTCTTCTCCTTTCTTTCGGGGATGTGGCTTGTTGGTGGAGATTCTAAGCTCAAACTTGCTTGGCTGAGACATGATCTGCAAACTTAACAAAGATCTAGAGCTTTTCCCACTCTGATACCAATTATAGGATCGTGATCGTTAGATAAATAACTAAGGAACTAAGAATACCAATTCTCAGTTCCCTTCGCAACGGAAATAAACAATCAAATACAAATGAATGAGTTCCTTATAGTGGAAACCTTTGATTGCCAACTAGCAATCCAGGATAAAAACCACTACCTTTCTTTCGAAAGGATTTCAAGGTCTACTTCTTGATTTCTTATCTCTTTGGTTACAGATTATCCTAGGAACAAACACATAGTTTCTTTGCCTTACACACAGTTAGACAATCCTAGATAACTTAACACAAATAATAATCAATCCAAGAAGCAATCCTTAGCACCAAGGAACTAACTCACTTACAGTCACAAGAACTAGCACTCAGCTCTCGGGTTCCTTGACTGGTTCCTTCTGATCTCAGTTGCGTTGATGATCTTGTTTGAGAGTTCACACTTTGATGTTTGCTATGGAGTGTGATTCTTGTTTTTGTGCTTAAATATAATAGCAGAGCTTATCTTCCTTATATAGTGGATTCTTCGAGGTTGGATCTTCTCTTGGTTCCCACAGATCAAGCTTACCCTAGGATGTGTGGTAATCCTTGATTCACGCTGTCTTTGACATATACCAACAACCTAGATAGCTCAGAATCCACTTTGGTTGGTCAACTGCTTCAGCCAAGTCTGCCAAGTCGTTGTCCAACTACTTTCGTCCGAGGTTCAACAATCTAGACACTTGGGAACTGTCCTCTGGATGGTGACATCTTTATGATAGGTCGCTTTCAACAGCCTTTGTCCGAGGTTCGGCATTCTAGGCATCTTGGATTTTTTCTCTGGATGGTGACAGACTTTTGGAAGCTTCGCTCAAGTCGCTTTCACCATCTTTTGTCCGAGGTACAGCGTTCCCAGCTTTATCGGGAAAAGCAAAGTCACGTGTTGTACTTCTGGGTTCCTTTGGCTTGCTTGTTTGGTTTCTTTGTCTTGTTTGGCTTCCATGGTTTCAACAACTGTCATGTGGTTCCTTTAAACACATCTTTGAGATAAAACATTAGTATCAAAGTATTTTTCATCTTCAAAAGTAGAGAAACTGAGGAAAGGAACTCTCATGGGAATTGAGGTTCCTGAGTTCCGTTTCCTAACAAGCACGCCCGGTGCCATCTTGGTCTTCATGTGTGGACATAGTCACCAAAGTGACTAGTGCGGTGGCAGGGGCTTGGCAAGGCCAATGCTTGCGGTGGTCCGAGCAATGAATGATTGAGAGGCTTGAGCAATGGCTCTTGCTTGAGCCCTTGTCACCAGGTCATCACTCTTCAATGTCAACAAGTCCTCCTCGTCGATGATGGTCAAGGTAGGTTGGAGGCCACATAGGGAGAAAGATTCGTCATCTTCTTGAGGGAGAAAGATTCGTCATCTTCAATGTCAACAAGTCCTCCTCTCCCCTTCTTATGGGAGAATTGTCCTCAATTCGTCATCTACTTCTGGGGCCACATAGGGAGAAAGATTCGCCACGTTGAAAGTGGGATAAGCGCCATAGGACTCGGGGGGCTCGATCTCATAGTCATTGTCACCAAAGCATCGAAGCACTTTGAAAGGCCCATCACCACATGGGGCCAGCTTGGAGTGACGCTGGCCGGCGAAGCGTTCTTTGTGCAAATGTACCCATACAAGGTCACCCGGGGCAAATGTGACAAGGCGTCCACCTTTGTTTGCTTGACGTTCATATTGAGCGGTGCGGTGCTCAAGTTGGGCCCAGGTGCGTGCATGAAGCTCACGAACAAAATCTGCACACGAAAGTAAGTCCTCCCAACGGCGTGGGTTCTTCCCATAGACGACCTCGAATGGAGTGAGCTTTGTGGCCGAGTGCATGGTCCTATTATAAGCAAACTCAACATACGAAAGTAAGTCCCCCCAACGGCGTGGGTTGGTCCTAAGCAAGGCACCAAGGGTGCGGTTAATGACCTTGGGTTGGCCGTCGGTTTGGGGGTGGCAACTAGTAGAGAATAGGAGGTTGGTACCTAGTTTGCCCCCACAAAGTTCTCCAAAAATTCCCCACAAACTTAAGATCCTTATCCGAGACTATGGTTTGAGGGATTCGATGCAACTTAACCACATGATCAAAGAATAAGGAAGCAACCTCAGAGGCACTGTTAGTGGTTTTGCAAGAAATGAAATAGGCCATCTTAGAGAACCTATCTACAACCACAAAAATGGAATCCCTCCCCTTCTTAGACATAGGCAGTCCCGTTATAAAATCCATAGATATGTCCTCCCTAGAGGCATGGGGAATCGGAAAAGGAGTGTAGGGACCCTTAGGGCTAGAGCGAGACTTAGCCTTATGGCAAGTGACACAAGCTTAGATAAACCTAGTGACTTGGTGAGCTAGCTTAGGCAAAAAAAAGTTCCTTAATGGAAGCTATGATTTTGGCAACCCCAAAATGACATCGACTCTCATGTGCCTCTTTGATCAAAAGTTGTATAATGGAAGAGGTGGGATTGCACAACTTACCGGCTTTGTAAATGTAACCCTCATCCATAAAAAAACTCTCAACCTCACGTCCAAGGGTACACTCGGTGACAATGGGACCAAAGTAAGGATCTTGAGCATAAAGAGATTTAATGAGTGAAAAACCAAGAACCTTAGCATCAAGATGAGAAAGGAGTACATACCTTCGAGAGCGTGCATCGGCTACCACATTGTCTTGCCCTTTTTTGTGCTTGACCACATATGGGAAGGTCTCCATAAACTCTACCCACCTAGAATGGCGCCGACCAAGGTGATCTTGGCTCTTCAAGTACGCAAGGGTCTCATGATCTGAGTGAATGATGAACTCCTTTGGCCACAAGTAATGTTGCCATGTTTTGAGCACCCGGATCAAGTTATAGACCTCCTTGTCGTATGTGGGGTATTTGAGGGAGGCGCCCAAAAGTTTCTCACTAAAATAGGCAATGGGGCGGCGATCTTGAAGAAGCACTCCTCCGATGCCAATACTGGAGGCGCTCCTTGAGTGTGGTGAAGGAGGCTTCATGCTTATCCTTTCAAGCAACTTCGACACCCTTTTTGGTAAATTCATGCAATGGGGCTGCAATGGTGCTAAAGTACCGGACGGAACGCCTATAGAACCCGACAAGGCCTATGAATGATCTCACATAGTGGCGGTAATGGGGCGTGGCCACTCCTTGGTAGGGCGGACCTTCTCATCATCAACACACAACCCATCGTTGCCCACCACATAGCCAAGGAAAGTGGAAGAAGGGGCACAAAAGGTGCACTTGGCAAGGTTGGCATAAAGCTTCTCCTTGCGTAGGAACTCAAAGACGTCTCTTAAGTGGGCCGTGTGGTCTTCCAAAGATTTGATATAGATGAGGATGTCGTCGAAGTATACCACCACAAACTTGCCTAAGAATTCCCTCAAAACATGGTTCATGAGGCCCATGAAGGTGCTAGGAGCATTGGTGAGCCCAAAAGACATGACGAGCCACTCATACAACCCATACTTGGTCTTTGTTGAATTCCTTAGGTTTTGATGGTAACAAACATTCAACTAAACTGGTATCCAAGTGTTTTATGAACATTACAATTATCACAGGGAACCATTAGTAGCGCATGATTACAGAGGGAACAAAGCTTTCTCCATATTCTTTGTTACTTATCAAGGAACATCAGTGCCGAATAAACATCAAGCTGCAAATGGAGTGAACAATGTTTAGCATGAAGATTATATTTGAAGATCATGCAGTTGAAGAAAAGGAAATCGGGTGGATCATGCCGATTGGAAGATTTGGAGAGAGAAAGATTTTATCTTGACCCGATTATATTATCTTAGGAAATCTTTCCTTAGATAATATATGCGGTTAAGATTATATCTTTTTAAATCAAATAATATCTTCTTGTTGCTGACATTAGAAAGAGAGATCTTATCTTGTTCATGAGTTTTTCGAGTTGTATAAATAGATGTGTGAGATTCATTTCTTAGGTACGAACTCAGAGCATTCGATTAAGAAAAAAGAAAGTGAAGTGTCTATGAGTCTTAGCAGAGTGAGTTCGTGTTCATCGTTGTAGAAGAGATTCAAATGTAGGTGGGAAGTGTAGGGTTTGAAGTCTAGGCTACAAGTGTAACCGATCAAGAAATCAATAAGACAAGTAGACTCTTCAAAATCCTCTCAAGCGAGAAGCTTGAAGGTAGTGGTTTTTCCCTGGTTAGTTATTTGACTGATTGGGGTTTCCATTATACATCATGAGTTCTTTATATTATCTTTCTTGTTATACTATTCCATTGCACCTTCTGTGGGAACAAAGCATTTGTTCCCTCAGACGTAAACTAACGATCCAACAATTGGTATCATAGCCTGGTCTCTAGATTGTTTTCGTTAAGACTTTGCAGGAAAGATATCGTCAAGCAATGCTATTGGTGATTCGTTCTAGAAGCCTCCGGTTCTAAAGGCTGGAGAATATGACTAGTGGGTTGAGCAAATCGAATCCCATATTTGTTCCCTTGATGGTCAAATATGGAAAATCATTGAGGTTGGCCCCATTGCTATCCCAAATGAAAAAGATGCTACAAAGCCAAAGCCAAGGGCCGACTATATAGATGAAGACTGGAAAAAGCTGGAGAAAAATAGGAGAGCCAAGAAGATACTTCATATGGCTTTTCTCCCTGTTGATCTTAAAAAAACCATTGGTTACAAAACTGCCAAAGAGATCTAGGATGCTTTAAGACGCCTCCATCATGGAAATGAAGATGTCAAGAAGAATCGAATTCTTTTCCTGATGAAGGAGTATGACCAAATCTCCCAAGGATAAGGTGAACACATCCAAGAGTTCTACTCTAGGTTCCAGGGGATTGTTGGTCAACTAGAATTCCTCGATGAAGAGCTGCCAGACTGGAAGCTCACTCACCACTTCATGCAAGGCCTCAACTCTCAATGGGACGCAATTTCTCTCGCCCTCTACTCCCAAACTAACGTCAAGACTCTCACTATGGAAGAGGTTGTTGCCAAACTTGAAAGCAACGCCTCTGTCTATAACCACAAAATGAACAAGAAAGGAGTAGAGAAGGCTCAAAACATTGCTCTAAAAGTTGAACGTGCCTTTGACTTGTCTCAAGTTGAAGATGAAGATGAAGACGGTGATGAAGATGTAGCTTTCATCACTAGGGCAATGAAAAAGATATGGTCTCGAAACAAGGGCACCCCTCGTTCCTCCGAAGGGAAAAAGACACGAAGGATGTTGTTTGCTATCACTGTCAAAACAAGGGACACTTTGCCAAAAACTGCTTCAAGAAAAAGGCAGGTCTTCCTCCGATTCATGAAGGGAAGCAAGCAATGGTTGCAACATGGGGTGATTCTGACTCAGATGATGAAGAATCCTCTCATTCAAGGGATGTCTGTTTGATGGCCATAGAAGACCCTGATGAATCAAAGACTGAAGGTGGCCTGCAGGATTCCGAGGTAAATGAATCTGAACTCATCTCAAGTTTGAAAAGCAAGTCTAAGCAACAACTAATCTTCTTCATTAAGAAACTTGTTCATGAGAATAGTCTCGTGAGTGAGTAGATTGAAGAAAAGGATGAATCGATCTCAAGCTTGATCGATGAAAACAAAGGTTGGGCCGAAAAAGTGACCAATCTTGAGAAAGTTTCATCTTCTTCTCTAAGTCCTTGCAATGAGTGTCCTAAACTCACTGAAAAGATTACGTCTCTAGAATCCATTGTTTCCTCACTAGAATCTTAGTCATTAATGTTAAAACTAAGCAATGCCAAGTTGTCTAGTTATTTGTCTAAGATCAGTGAGGAACAAAAGGAAGAGTCAAAAGGCATTGTGTTTGTAGCAGCCAAGGATGGAAGAAGATAGGGAAGAAACATGTGCCTCGCTTTGGATTGGTTACCAACCTATGCTTCCTGTTGATGGCACCAAGTCTCAAAGCCCTGAAGTCGAAGGAAAATAGTATGTGCGAGAAATAGGGGAAAGTTCCTCTACCAGGAACAATCGTAAAAAATGTGCAAATTCGACTGATGGGAACAAAGCTTGGTACCATGGACAAAAGTCTCATTCCATTTGGCTAAAGCAAGCACAGAGCGGTAAGCCCAATCATATCGATTTTCATTCCAGGGTTGCTAACAAACCAATTTGGCCTGGACAGAGCAAGTATGTGGATCTAAAGTGCCATAGGATTTGTTGGTACCATGGTCACTCTGGTCACTACAAACAAGAGTGTCTCCTAAAGAAACAAAATGAGTAAATTGCTCGAATTGCTAGGGACAAACTGAATGAAAAGCCTACAAAGATAAAACTTGTTGCTCCCACACCCAGAAAGCCTAAGCTTGTCTGGGTTCCTAAAAACTAATCTTTTCAATACAGGTTGAAGTGAGGAAAGGTTCCTGGTTTTTTTATAGTGCATGATCAAGTCATATAACATGGAACAAAGGCTGGTTTACCTCACTTCAATAGGCCTCCGGAGGTTCAATAACCTTTGGAAATAAGAGTAAGGGAGAAGTGTGTGGTCTCGGTAAGGTAAGGCTTTCTAACCATATAACTATGGATAACGTGACACTTGTGAATAATCTCAGATTTGATCTTTTTAGTGTTGCTCAACTGTGTCAAAACAAGAAAATTAGGATAGTCTTTACTATTGTTAATTGTTATGTTGAGTGTATAAGTACATGGAAAATTCTACTCAAAGGGATTTGTGACAACAATGTCTACAAAGTTGACCCTTCTTTTATCTCTGAGAAGGAACTGTGTCTGTCATCCATCACTGCGACGATAGAACTGTGGCATAAGCGGTTTGGACATACAAGTCCTCAACTTCTTTCCAAACTTCATAGATAAGAACTGGTGAACAATCTTCCTAAGATCGAAGCAACGCGCAATGAAGTTTGTGATGCTTGTACCAAAGGTAAGCAGGTAAGGTCCTCCTTCAAATCAAAGAAGGAGGTAAGAACAACTCGTCCTCTAGAACTAATCCACATGGATCTTTGTGGGCCTATGCGCACAAAGAGCCATGGTGGAAATATCTATGTGTTTGTTATGGTTGATGGCCATTCCAGGTACACATGGACTCTCTTTCTGTCATCAAAGGACAAAGTGTTCGTTGAGTTTGAAACGTGGCTCAAGTCGGTTGAGAAGAGCGTAGGATAGTCTCTAGGGTCCATCCATACTGATCATGGGACAAAATTTGAGAACTCTCAATTTCTATCCCTCTGAAGGAACAAGGGCATTAATCACAATTTCTTTGCTCCCAGGACTCCGCAGCAAAATGGTGTTGTGGAAAGGAAGAATAAGACTCTGGATGATAGGATGCGCACCCTGCTTATTGCTAGTGGTCTTCCTATGAGCTTCTGGGCGGAAGCTTTGAATACTGCTTGTTATGTGCTGAACAGAGCTACCATTCGCCCACTATTGAACAAGACACCCTATGAACTCCTAAGGGGAAGAAAGCCTAATGTGTCTCATCTGCGGACTTTTGGTTGCAAGTGCTTTGTCCACAATAATGGGAAGGATTCTCTTGGGAAGTCTGATCCAAGAAGTGATGAAGGAACCTTTGTAGGATATTCCCTCCACAGCAAGGCCTACAGATTGTTCAACAAGAGGACTAGAAAGGTAGAGGAAAGCATTCATGTGGTTTTCGATGAATCTGTGATGGTTGGTAATAATGTACAAGCACACACGACTAGTGTTCCCTCGAACACCGGTCTTTTCGAAGATGGCAGCTTTCAGCTTGTGGAAAATGGTGGCGTGGATGGGGTCCTTCCTAATCAAGACAGTTACGTTGACGCATCAACAAGAACTCAAGACTCTGCCGACAACGTTGAGTCGGATGAAGGTGCTCAGTCGTCTGGTTCCTCTCTGGTCCCTCAGGAGGAACAAAGCCCAAGTCCTGATTCAGTGGAGACATCTGAGGAAAGTCCTGTTGGTGTAGAAACTGATGATGAAGGTCCCATTGATGTAGGGACTGGTGGTGAAGGCTCGACTACAGGTAACGTTGACTCCGATGAGTTTGATATCAACAATCTGCAAAGGATGAACTACCAGCAGAAGAAGGATCATCCAGTGCATCTAATCCTTACAGACTTTCGAAAGGGAATTCCTCATAGCACTCGCTCTTCCTTACAAATTTTTTGTGCTTTCAATGCTTTTCTTTCTTTGCAAGAACCTAAAACTATAGGAGAAGATTTGAAGGATCCAGACTGGATAAACGCCATGCAAGAAGAGCTCCATCAGTTCGAAAGGAACAAAGTTTGGCGATTGGTTCCTCGTCCAGGGAACAGAATAGTGATAGGAACAAAGTGGGTTTTTAGAAACAAGCTGGATGATCAAGGTCAGGTCACAAGGAACTAAGCAAGGCTGGTGGTAAAAGGGTATAACCAGCAGGAGAGAATCGACTATAAGGAGACGTTTGTACCTGTTGCTCATTTGGAAGCCATACGACTACTAATTGCATACTCATCTTTCCATGGCTTTAAACTGTAACAAATGGACGTAAAGACAACCTTCTTGAACAGAGTTCTCAAGGAGGAGGTCTATGTGGAGAAAACACCCGGATTTGAAGACGCCTCCCAACCTGATCATGTCTATGTTCTTGACAAGGAGTTGTATGGTATTAAGCAGGCTCCAAGGGCCTGGTATGACAGACTCTCTCAGTTCCTTTTGCCTCATGGATATGTTCGTGGGAAGGTCGACAAGACTTTGTTTCTTCTGAATAAAGGAAAGCACACTCTGGTTGTGCAAGTCTACGTGGATGATATCATTTTTGGGTCTATAGATGATAAACTAGTCCAAAAATTCTCAACTCTGATGGCCAGTGAATTTGAGATGAGCATGGTTGGGGAACTGAAGTTCTTCTTAGGTCTTCAAGTCTCTCAGGGAGAAGATGGAACCAGTGTACATCAATATAAGTATCTCCGGGAATGTGTTAAGAAGTTAGGAATGTCTGATGCAAAGCCCTTTTCAACTCCCATATCTCCCAATAATCCAATGGTAAATGATGAACATGAAAAATGAGTTGATCCAACACTCTATCGAGGAATCATAGGTACGCTTATTTATCTCACTACTAGTAAACCTGATGTTATGTAGTGTATGTCTGTGTGCTCAGTTTCAGGCTGATCCCAAGGAGACACACCTCAAAGTAGTGAAAATGATTCTGAGATACTTGAAGGGAACAAACGATCTTTGTCTGTGGTATCCAAGGGGTGAAAATTTTGATTTAGTTGGATACACAGATGCTGACTTCGCTGGGAACAAAGTGGACAAAAAATCTACATCAGGAATGACTCAGTTCCTTGGGCCATGTTTGGTTTCCTAGGGGTTAAAGAAGCAGAATTCAATTGCTTTGTCAACTGCAGAAGCCGAATACATAGTCGTCGCTGCCTATTGTACTAAACTCCTATGGCTCAAACAACAACTCAGTGACTATGGTATTCTTCTTGACTCTATTCCCATTCTTTGTGACAATACTAGTGCTATAAATATATCCAAGAATCATGTGCAACACTCACGTACCAAGCATATCGAGATAATACATCATTTCTTACGTGATTGTGTGGAGAAAGGGTTGGTGTCCATGGATTTCTGTGAAACCAAGGATCAAATCACTGACATTTTCACCAAGGCACTAAATAGGGAACCATTCGAACAGTTCCGCATGGAACTTGGTATGATCTATGTCAACTAAATGTCTACTTGTTGTGTTCCCTCGATGATTGGCTAAATTATTTGGTAGTTTGTGGTTGTGTAAGTGTCGTGTCTTGATTTGCAATCTTTCCTTTGATCATTGTATGAACAACATGCTTAGCCTCTTGCTTGTGCTTCACTAATTTGCAAAATTTCTTGCATAATCATCTATGCTATCATTATAATACATGAAACAACTTTCTTTCGGCCCAAAAGAGTCAACTTGATGCATTGATCCCTCATTATAAGCCCAAATGATTGTTGACTCTACAACTTACCCTAGCCATCATGCTTGATGCTTCCTATGAGCCCCTATAATCATCCACATCTAGGAGCCTCTCATTCATGATTAAACACTGGTAAAAATTCTTGTATACTTTTGTGTGATGTTCTTTGTACCCTCTTTGGTAACGTTACCCCCGCATCACACACTTCTACTTTTTCGGTAAGGCGGGAAAATGAATCATCTCCCATGTGGTCTGCAACAAGGATTTGAATGATTTGATGGGCAATTATGGCCTGCAATTGCACTTGGGAAGAGATGCGTGCATTTAGGGTTGAAGTGACGACCGTGTGATATGATGGGCTCAAGAATTGTTAACTTTGATGAATCTGGACAGAATCTGCCAAGTTTTATTTTGGAAGGTGAAGATATCGGTTGCATATACTTGGAAAAGATAGAAGATCTCATCGTTATCTTTGGCAACCGAACAGATTTTGTGGATTATATATATTCGGCTCCTCCAGGTTTTCTCTCCTCACCACCTTCTTCTAGGCATAAGTCTCTCTTGCCCTCTTGCTTTCTCTCGTCTCCATACTCACAGCTCCACAAATGGCCTCCCACTCCAACATCCTCATTGCTGGTGCTGAGGATCTCCAAAGTCTCCTTAGCAAGCTCTCTTCTATGGGAACTGATCTAGCCATCCTCGCCGCCATTGCCCAATCCATCCCCTTCACTTCTAGTCTTGACATCACTAACCCTCCATCACCACAAACGGCCAACGCCTCCACCAAACTCACTCCGCCCCCTTCACCCACACCGGACAAACTCATAATGGTCCCCTACGTAGCCTCCAAATCTCCCTCACCACCTCCTGCCTCCACAAACCCAAACCCTAATCCCAACCCCATCGCCTCGATTGCCGTCTCCTCTAACGAAAAAGAGGAGGTGCTCTCATCACCGACCCACCCCACCTAACCTGAGGAGGAGACCGAGGAATTTCTCGGTGGCGCCACCATGGCGACGCCGACGGGAACAGAGGATCGTGCTATGGTTACTGAGAAAATCAAGGAAGTTGTGCGTAATCTGGTAAGGAACTGATGGAGGATGATGATGCCTCGCCTCCGAAGGTCACCAAGCCCTCTGGCCGGGTTAAGATGGGCTGCTCCTCAAAGCGCAAAACACGTGCCCAAGCCCAGGCCGCCAAGGCCATCCTAGTGAGCTCCGATGATGAGTCTGAGTCGATCTCTGAGCACAAATCCAAGCGCGCCAAGGTTTCTGTGGCTCCTGTTTGCCAGAGTCAAAGATGCTAAAGTGCTAAGGCCAAGGCAAAGGCAAAAGTCGATGAAGTTAGGGATATGAGTCACAAAGGAGTTGTCAGGGAATTATTGCTAGATATTGAGTTCCTCAAGCATAATTCTTTGGAGGAGGTTGCCTTGTTGTTAGAAGCGCAGCAGTGGAGTCATTTGTTTGTTCAGGAAGAAGAGTGATAGGTGTTATTTCATACACCTTTACTAGCAACTATTAGCATAATTTGGAGGAGTTTTGGATGAGTTTTGGTGCTAAATCTGCAATTTAGATGTTATGGAGAGAAGTGAAGAAATCCAAGGATTTGCAGCTTAGATGGAGCTGCTGGAGCATTTATGGAGAAGGTTACCAACAATTGGTAGTATTGGAGAGCAGCAGAAGAAGAAAAGAAGAAGAGAGCTGGAGGACTGGAGTTCACCGCCCCGCGGCGACTTCGCCGCGACCCGGCGATGACTCTCAGTGAAGAATGGAGCCCGCGCCAGAGGAAGCCACCGCCCAGCGGTGGAGAGTTCGACGCCCCGCGGTGGATCTTCACCGCCCCGCGGTGGCTGCGCTTAATGACCTCGCGGCCAGAGTTATTTTATTTTACTTTATTTCCTTTTATGCATTAGTCAGATTTCCTTTATTTTATTATTTTATTTCCTTGTAAGATATGGTTTGTGATCTTGGGGATTTAGGTTAACTCTATTTAACCTCTTTTCCCACAGCCTCCAAATCATCATTATCAGACGCATTATTGTTTCAGACGTAGTTTTCTAATTAGAGTTTTTCATCCCCTTTGATGGAGAGCTAATTTCCCTTGGTTCTGCTGGACGATTGAAGCAGTACAGTTGATGTGTTTGTGAGATTTCTATTCCTTGTTCTTATCCTTATGAGTGTTGGATTGATTCTCTTGGTTATATTGATATTGATTTCTTATTGTTCTTCTTAGCCTGATCAACTAGGTTGAATACTTTTTATCAATTGCTAGGATTGCATATAGGGGTTCCGAGTGCATATCTAGTGGCAAACACAATTGTGCGTATAGGGGTCCCGAGCGTACAATTGTGTGTGAGAATCAATTGCATGTTAAGTAGGGGAGTGAGTACTTGTACGTCTTTCTACTTGCATGTATCCTATATCCTTGTGTGCATTGCTATTGCTGTTTTGGTGGTAAAGTACACTGACAACTGTGAGAATCAGTCGTGCTTTATCATTGGCATAGTAATAAGTCTATTGACAACTGTGAGAATCAATAGTACTTACGATCAGGGTAGGAACGACTATAAGGATAAATAAACGAACTTGGACAAAATAAATTTCAGTGATCAAACTCTATCTCTGTATTGTGGATTTCGGTCTAGTGGAACTACTTCCCCGCATCATACTTTCTTCCTACATAAACCAAATTTGTTTACTTTGCTTGTTTGCTCTATTGATTACAAAACCCCTAGTTACTTGTTACATGTTACTCGTCATTCACGTTTGCATACTACATCATACCTTCTCTGTGGGATTCGACCCTTACTTGTCTGCTATACTTTGTTTAGTAGGTTGGTTAGGATAATTTACTTTGATAAGGCTAATCAACGACATTTGCTTGTGCATCTTTAGCCCCGTCAAATTTGGCGCCGTTGCCGGGGAAGGGTTTTTGTTTGTTGTGTGTTTTCGTGATTGATTGTTGGTGGAGACCTATCTTATGGTCGACACCCATAGTACTGACTCTCCCTTCCTAGCTTTGGATCCAGAGATTGAAAGATCTTTTCTTGGAAGCCTGCGCAATCAAAGAGGAGAGAAAGAAGAGGTCGAAACCGCTGAGACCGAGACCGTTAAGACTGTTACTACCCCAGCTGTTGCAATGGCTAGAACTGGAACTCTGAGAGAGCTTACTGAACCGAATATTGGGGCTCAACCCCTAGCTGTTGTCATCCCTGCACTAGGAGAAGGGGTGAACTTTGAATTGAAGTCGGGAGTTGTTGCTTACCTCCCTAAATTCCACGGTCTGAGTGGAGAGGGTCTGATTTCTCACCTGGGCAAGTTCCACAATGTCTGCATGACCATGAAGCCCAGGAACGTGACCGAAGATCAAATCAAGATGAGAGCTTTTGGTTTTTCTCTACTCGACTCTGCGAGCGATTGGTATTATCACCTGCCGCCAGGAACCATAGATACATGGACGAAGCTTCACAAAGCATTCATGGACAAATATTTTCCCCCGAAGAAGGCAAATGCTTTGAAAAAGGCAATTGCCAACATCGAGCAGGCTGGTGATGAAACACTTTATGATTATTTGGAGAGGTACAAGAGGCTTTGTTCCAGCTGCCCATTCCACGGGTATGCCAAGCAAGATCTTGTTCTCTATTTGCACAATGGTCTGCTAGACCAAGAAAAAAGAATGGTTGATGCTGCATGTGGTGGAAGTATTCTGAACCTGACACTAGATGACGCCATGAACAGACTCCAGGAGATGAGTGAGAGCACCCAGAATTTCGGGAAGACATACCAGAGGAAGGCGGTCAATGCTGTGACCCCTGCAGGACCAAGCACGGTGTTGTCTGAGTTGGCCGAGTTGAAGGAGATAGTTATGAAGATAGCAAATCAGAATACCCCTCAACACGCTAGAGCGTGCGGTCTTTGCTCCAATCAAGCCCACCACACCGAGGCTTATCCTCAGCTGCAAGAGGACGGTGCTGTCGAAGTCAATGTTGTAGGAGGCTACGGCGCTCCTAGACAACAATATGGTGGACAGCCTAATTACAACCAGAGAGGCCGTGATCACCCAGGATTCAGATGGAGTGACCCTCAGGGCGGTCAGCAGCCGGCACAACAGCAATACCAGCCAGCCTAGCAACAATAGTACCAGCAAAGAGCTCAATACCAACAGAGACCTCAAGGTCAAACTTCTGGAGCTTCTACTGAGGATTTGCTGAAGACGCTGACTCAGCACTTTGCCACACATGTGCAAGCCACTGAGTCGAGTATCAAGAACATGGAGAGGCATATTGGCTAGTTAGCCGATGAGGTGACCAAGATTAACCAAAGGGCCTCAAACTCTCTGCCATCCCAGACCACTGTGAATCCCAGAGAAAACGTGAGTGCTATCACGCTAAGAAGTGGTAAGACAGTCGTTGCTCCTTTTGCTGAAGAGGAGAACGAGAATCCGAAGAAAGAAGTCACTGAGCGCCCCGCGGTCGATGACACCGCGACTCCACCGCCCCGCGGCGACCTTCGCCGCGACCCGGCGTCTGTGCTCAGGAAAGACACCGCGACCTCACCGCCCCGTGGCGATCACTTATGCCCCTCGGTGGGCTCGTCGCGACCTGATCCTCGAAAATATGTTCCTGATGAAGACACCTATGTTGATAATTACGTTCGGCCCATGTTCCCCCCTCTAGGTTCAGAGAAGCCCCCAGCACCTTTTCCTAAGGCGCTAAAGGCTAGAAGAGTTGTCGACAACAGGGATCTGTTCGAGACATTTCAGAACTGTGAGGTGAACATCCCCCTGCTGAAGCTTATTAAGGCTATCCCGCGATACGCCAAGTTCTTAAAGGAGTTATGCACGGTGAAGAGGGCTCAGAAACAAAAGACCCAGAAGAAGAGTCCAGTGGGTGAACAAGTGTCAGCGGTGGTTCAGAAACGTCTGCCTGAGAAATGCAAGGATCCAGGTACTTTTACAATTCCTATTACTATAGGTGGGCATCTTTTTGAGAAAGCACTGCTAGACTTGGGTGCCTCAATTAATGTCCTACCCTATTCATTGATTGAAAAATTGGAATTAGGACCCTTGCATGATACTAATATTGTTATACAGCTTGCTGATGGTTCTTGTGTACCCCCAAAGGGTATTGTAGAAGATGTCCTTGTTAGGATAGGTCCCCCGATATTCCCTGCTGATTTATTTGTTATGGATATGGATTATGATGAACAAGTTGCCCCTATTATGCTAGGGCGACCTTTTATGAAAACTTCCATGACTAAGATTGATGTTGATAGTGGTACCCTGACTATGGAATTTGATGGAATAATTTTCAGACATGATATTCATAATGCCAATTCCATTGAATTACCCGCTACTCTCTGCATTAATGATATTGATGATTCTGTGCATGGAAATGTTAAAATTGATGCAGTAGAGACCGTAGTTGAGTATCCCACTCCTGATGGACCTATTGAGTTGCATGATTTGCATGAATTGCATATTGATAATGTCTTGCTAGATGATATATGAGACCCCATTTCCTCTGCTTTGGGCACTTGCCCCCCTGCACTAACCATACAAGGCTATAAGCCTTTATCTAGTGACGTGCAGCATATTCAGATTGAGCCATATCGGCCCCCGCATCATTCTAAGTATGGGGGAGACACTCCAAAGAGGATGAACATGGAGTGGTTGGCAAAGAGGGAACATGGTCTAAGGTTTAAACCCTTCCATGAGAGGTCTCCACAGGAAGAGACGAGTTGGAGGATTCCAAAGGGATCCTATTCGAGATGGTAGTTGATTTGCAGTACGTCGAGCCAACGATGATAACCAAGGCGCTGTCCGGGAGGCAACCCGTGTTAGTTTTCCCTGATTTTTCTCTTTTATTAGATTATTTTCGTAGTTTATTTTGCTTTGTTTCGTTCGCCTGTTACTCACATTACAGGTGCGAAAGTAAAACCGAGATGAGATGTGGTACTCAGCCATTATCACCGCCCCGCGGCGCCCCCTTACCGCCCCGCGGTGACGGTCAGGTATAACTTCTCAACTCTTTGAAAAAAAAAAGCAAGAATAATGGGCCCCGAAAAAACCTTAACCGGGTGAGTAAAAGCTTATTTCTTAAGTGGTCACTAAGGTTTTGACGGATTGGGCCTCTTTATGGGCCAAGATTTCTCTTTTGGGCCATGGTACAATACCGGCCCAGCATCCCTTTTCCTTTCCCTTTTCCTGACCTAACCCACTATCTAATCCCCATTCCAACATCTCCCTTAAGCCCCCATATCTATTTTCCCTCTCTCTCCCTGAATCCCCTTTCGACCTTGAGCATAATTTAGCCCCAAATTGGAGTCTAGCCTCACAACCAAGCCCAAACACAACCCCACCGCGCCGTCGTAGTTCCGCCTCGCGTTGCTCCCGCTTCGCGTCACTGTTGCTACCGCCCCGCGCCGATCTCGCCACGACCCGGTGCCTGTTCTCAGCTTCTCGCCGCGACCCTGCCGCCCCGCGCTGAGTCTCTCCAAGATCTGTGTTTGCTTGATTGTGAGTGTTCCTTGTCTGCCTTTTGATTTGAGCATTTCAATTTCCTACTTATGGCATCCAAAGGCAAGAAGAAAGTGTCGACTAGGGATGAGAGTGAGGTCTACAACATTGTGAAGGAGAGGAAGGTGTTGGCTTCAAAGTTCTTCCACAAGCAGACTCTGGAGCAGATGGGTTTGCTCGCTTGTGTGACAATGTGTTTGACACAGTGTGGGTTAGGAAACTTTCTGGACAAGACTGCCCCCGCGTACCCCGAGCTGTGCTATCAGTTTATTGCTTCCTTCGTGAAGATCACCAATAACTCGGGGGACAGGCACTTGCGCAAGATTCATTTCAAATACAATGGGCACAAGTATTCCTTGTCTTAGAACTTAGATTTTCTTCAATATTCGAAATTAAATTTGTTATAGAGAAATATATTAATGAAATGCGATAATCAAATAACGTTTATATTACCAAACAAAAATTGTAGGCGTTACGAGACGCCTTGGGAGGATCTGAGGGGCTGACACATCCGGCTTCGGTAGCCGATCGACGTACTATGCCTCGAAGGCTCATCTCAGCGACAGTGCATCGCCGCGCGACGCAGATTAGGGCGGACTTATTATGTGCAGATTTGCCAGTTCCATTTTCTGGTCCGACCGAGGATGCGAGCATGGAGGACGCATACGTCACATCTGGTGACAATATGCCGGTTGATGAGGCGGCACGTCAGGTGTCAGACGATGACGAGGACCTGGTGGGAGAGTATAGGGTTTCCTTTGACCCGATTTTGTCGGATGAGACAGACCTTCCACCCCCTTATTCTGTCCCATCTCTCGTTCCCTCCCCCAGTCCAGACTGGTCATGTTGCCCCCTCCCCCGTTCCTTCCCCTGTACCGGTTGCAGCTCTAGCTCCAGCTCTTGGGCACGTTCTACGGCAGTCTTCTTGGATGCCAGGAGGACCGCGCATCCCTCTCCTCTTTCCCAACTACACCACACATATCGCGAGGGCGATTTTGGACCTGACCCTTATGGGCCCTCCCCCCCCCCCCCCCCCCCCCCCCTCGTGCCCCCATCCTTCCTATACAGCAACGCATGAGAGCTAGAGGACATGCCGCTCCAGAGGCTGCTTCAGAGGTTGTGCCAGAGGAGGCTCCAGATGTTGTCCAGGCTCCCCATATTTTGGGTCGTCAGATGCGCCAATAGACTCAGGAATTGGTACGTATGTTGGACATTATCCCTTATTTGTCTTGTATATAAATTATTTTTGTTAATTTCGTAGCTAATATTAATTATCGAACATGCAGACCCATAAGGTCTTGAGGGTTCACTTCCATGTCGGCATGGTCACTCAGCTGGAGGAGTTCATCAGACCTGAGCCAGACTCATGGTTTCGGCTAACGGAGCGTAGTGGTCTCACACATCTACGTGTTCTTGGCATCGGGGCAGTTGATCGCGTCCTGGTCTCGGCTTTTGTGGAGAGATGGCACCCTGAGACGTCATCGTTCCATTTTCCATGGGGCGAGATGATGATTACGCTACACGATATTTATGAGTTACTTAGGGTGCCCATTAACGGGAAGAGTTGTACGGCACCAGGCATACAGGATCCACAACTTAGACAGAGGATTGCGCTGGAGCTTTTTTGGTTTGAGGATAGTTCTCAGGTGGATAGGTGGTACTCTAGTGGCGGCATTCCTATCAAGAGACTGTAGGAAGATTTGGAACGAATGATGGGGAGCGAGCAGAGGGACGAGAGCGTCTTGGCTTCACTTTATCTGTTCCTGATGCTCGGCTCCACAGTGTTGGTCGACAAGTCTACCTTTCAGATCAAGCACAAGTGGTTGGCACTGTTGTTCGACCACGAGGCCACATACCGATATGCATGGGGAGAAGGCATTCTTGCGTTCCTGTACCGGAACTTAGGACAAACGTCCAGACGAGAGCCGCAGGGCTTTACCAGTTGTGGCATACTTTTGAGCGTAAGAAATAAATTTTAAATTTATGTTATAATTATTTATTTTCTAATCCTCTACTTCGTTCGATCTTGTTATATAGTCCTGGATATGGGCATACTTTCCCTATTTCTGTGGACATTATGTCACGGACCCAACTGCCATGGCCGGTGATGTTGGTGCCATCAGAGACGGCCAGGAGGTCCCACAGGGCAAGGATCCTGGCCGTTTGGTTTGTATGCGCCAGTTGCTGGACAACATTAGATATGAGGAGGTAATCTGTTCCGTTATATTAATATTTTAATTTATAATATGTACTTCATGCTAATTATTTTATAATTTGTTTCGTTATATTATTTGTTACAGGTATAGTGGTTCCTGTTTGCTAGAGTATCATTTGACCGACCAGAGTACGCTCATTCCCTGTTTAGAGGGATAATCCAGATCATGGATATATAGGAGCCGTATCTGTCGAACCGCTGCCTCCGTTAGTTTAGGCATGTACAGGGGATCCCAATCATACCTCCAGAGCCGACAGTAGTCACCCGCCAGAACGACCTCAACCACTACAAGGTCACATTTGAGGATCATCTGTTGGGAGCGTGGGATGAGGATTTGAGGCCTCTGATTCGGATTGAGGTTCCACCAGCCACGCGTTATTGGGACGTGATAGATGACTATCTGGATTGGTTGGACGAGTATTCTCATGTGCTGGTGGATCCCAGATCCACCAGACAAGATCATCCTGCGGCCCCTGTCCATCCCACACCATCGGTGGACACTCTTGTGGTATGTTTGATTCGTTTAATTCAATTAATGTTAATTAATAATTTGTCATATATAAATTCTAATGGATATTTACGAATACAGCGGAACCAGTTGGTTGTTGGTGAGCTCCGTGCTTATTTGGAGACGCCGACGGATAGGAACGTTATCCCCGTTGAGGAGGTTCACGAGATGATGAGTTGGCTATTGCATATGCTGACTGATGAGACTCCCCTGATGCCCCCCCCCCCCCCCCCCCCCTCCACCTCGTGCGTCACAGAGCCCGGGGAGGGTAGTGGGAGTCAGCCGGGTGGAGATTAGGGATATTATGTTTTTTTTGTATGTATTTTTCGGATGCTGTTAGTTTTTAGTGTTTCCCCGTTGTTTGTAAGTCATGACATGTACTAATACGCATTTAATATTCATTAAATATGAATGAAATGCCCTAAAATCACAAAAAATGCATAATGGGCCCAAACTAGGCCCAATATGTTGGAATATGCATGAAATGCCCCAAAATTAAAAAAAAATGCATAATGAGTCCAAATTGGGCCCAATAATATGGAATATTATGAAATGCTCCAAAATCACAAAAAAATGCATAATAGGCCCAAACTGGGCCCAATAATATGGAATATTCATGAAATGCCCCAAAATCATAAAAAATGCATAATGGGCCCAATATGTTGGAATATGCATGAAATGCCCCAATATCACACAAAAAATGCATAACGGACCCAAACTAGGCCCAATAGTACAAAAAATGCATGAAATGCCCTAAAATCACAAAAAATGCATAATGGGCCCAAACTAGGCCCAATATGTTGGAATATGCATGAAATTCCCCAAAATCACAAAAAAATGCATAATGGGCCCAAACTAGGCCAAATAGTACAAAAAATGCATGAAATGCCCCAAAATAAATAAATAAATTCATATTGGGACCAAACTAGGCCCAATAGTATAAAAAATGCATGAAATGCCCCAAAATCACACAAAAAATGCATAATGGGCCCAAACTAGGCCCAATAGTACAAAAATACATGAAATACCCCAAAATCACAAAAAATGCATAATGGGCCCAATAATATGGAATATTCATGAAATGCCCCAAAATCACAAAAAAATGCATAATGGGCCCAAACTAGGCCCAATATGTTGGAATATGCATGAAATGCCCCAAAATCACACAAACAAATGCATAACGGGCCCAAACTAGGCCCAATAGTACAAAAAATGTATAAAATGCCCCAAAATCACAAAAAATGCATAATGGACTCAAACTAGGCCCAATATGTTGGAATATGCATGAAATGCCCCAAAATCACAAAAAATACATAATGGACCCAAACTAGGCCCAATAGTACAAAAAATGCATGAAATGCCCTAAAATCACACAAAAATGCATAATGGGCCCAAACTAGCCCCAATAGTACAAAAAAGAAATGAAATGCCCCAAAATCACAAAAAATGCATAATGGGCCCAAACTAGGCCCAATAGTACAAAAATGCATGCAAATGCCCCAAAATCACAAAAAATACATAATGGACCCAAACTAGGCCCAATATGTTGGAATATGCATGAAATGCCCCAAAATCACAAAAAAATGCATATCGACTTCTTCATAAGACTTCATAAGACTGTGTCATATCCCATTAATGTATAATACAAGTGATAACTTCTTAAGAAATTATAATAATACAACTATATAAACTATAAATATCGACTTCTTCATACTTCATGTTATACCGTAAGTATAAAGTTGATGTTATAACTTCATAACACTTAGTCTTATCACATTATAACTTCATAAGACTTTGTCATATCCCATTAATGTATAATACAAGTGATAACTTCTTAAGAAATTATAATAATACAATATTATAAACTATAAATATCGACTTCTTCATACTTCATGATATACCGTAAGTATAAAGTTCATGTTATAACTTCATAACACTTAGTCTTATCACATTAATGTATAATACAAGTGATAACTTTTTAAGACATTATAATAATAGAATATCATAAACTATAATTATCGACTTCTTCATACTTTATGCTATAAAGTTCATGTTATAACTTCATAACACTTAGTCTTATCACATTACTATGTAGTGCAAGTACTACTTCCTTATGAATTCATTATAATACATTAGTATAAACTATAAATGATGAACACTTTATAAGTATAAAGTATAAAAATCATAAAATAACAATTAACATTATCTTATAGTTAGTTATATTAAGAAATGCCTTAAAGTTCTTGTTATAACTTCATAACACTTAGTCTTATCACATTACTATACAAGGCATTGCTTAATATAACTAACTATATGATAATGTTAATTGTTATTTTATGATTTTTATACTTTATACTTATAAAGTATAAAAATCATAAAATAACAATTAACATTATCATATAGTTAGTTAGATTAAGCAATGCTCTAAATCACGAAAAAAACAATACAACATAGTGCGTTATAGTTTAACGCACACATTGGGCTCCAATAGAGGCCCAGACAGTGTTGGGCCAAAATTCAAGCCCAGCACCGTTTGTGCGTTAAGTTTAAACGCACAGACTGGTGCATTTATACTTAACGCACCAACGATCATATTTATAACGGCCGATTTCGACCGTTATAAAATTCGACCGTTGTTTGTGCGTTAAGTGTTAACGCACAAACAACGGTCGAATTTTATAACGGCCGAATTTCCCTCCTATATATACCCACATCAATTTCCTTTCTCTTCCACATCCAAACACAACAATCATAAGAAGTTAATTGTCAACGGTCATTTTTCGGCATTCACGAGCTCCAGATCCGTCGTGCAGAGAATTATTCAACTTTTCGGTAACATTAATCATCTTTTTTCGGCTTTAGTTTTGCAAGAGTTTATAGCTTGTGATACAATAATTCATATTCCAGATCCGAGGATGGCTTCATCGTCCAGTAGTGCATTGGCTCCGGTTATAATGTGCCAATGTAATTTACCGATCGTGTTGTACACTTGCGACATGCCCATTCACTATAAAAGAAGGTACCACGCATGCAAGGATTACATCCCAATGGAGCGGGATGGGGAGATGAGAGGTTGTCGTACCTTTAAGTGGGTTGATCCACCGTACGACGACAATGCTGCCAAGATTATCAAAGAATTGGTGCTGGAAAGAAATGAGCTTAAAAGGTTGTGCGACACCCTTTCAGATTCAAACGTGAAGTTGAGGAAGAAGATATATTATCGGGGTTATGATTACAAACAATAAGTTTATTATGTCTTTTGATTACATAAGTCTGTAAATGTATGAATAATGTTATTATTACATCATTGAGTTGGAGTCATTGCCTTGTGTCCATTATCCCATTAACCGCCTCAAGAATTCTAAAGGAGGGCGAGCCTTCGATGAAAGTCGAACCCGTCTAACTTTCTGATTTGCCCATTTTCTAGCAGCAGCACAAAAATACTTGGAATCTACAAATTCCGGTTCAATATCATAAGGAGCTTCTTATATGAGATTGAACCGGTGTTTGTGGATTCCAAATATTTCTGTGCTACTGCCAGAAAAGGGGCAAATCAGAAAGTTCGACGGGTTCGATTTTCATCGAAGGGTCGCCCTCCTTTAGGATTCCTCAGTCGGTCAACGGAATAATCTGCACAAGGCAATGACACCAACTCAATCTTGTAGTTATTTGGATGTTGTTAGTTTTTTGTGCTTTGTTTGTAGGACATGACATCTATTTGTAGGCATGTAATCGTGTGGATTTGTAATGCAATATATTTTGGTTATGATTTTTGTACAAGTGTATCATGTCTTTTTGATTATGTAAGTTTGCAAATGTATAAATTCCAATGTTATGATTGCATAAGTTTGATGTCTTTTTGATTACGTATGGTACTCTGAAACCCACCAAAGCAAAAATAATGAGCAAATAACCAAAAGAGACTCACATCAAATTTTATATTGCATTACAAATCACACGAGTTTTACATCAACTACTAATAATGTGGATCTAATACGCCACATAATCTGGATTCTTGTCGGCTACCATGCGACATTCCCTAAAGTCTTGCAATTTCGAAACATACAATCTTTCCCACCAGTGGATGTTCGGATCACAATGTCTTCGCCATACATCCATAACAGGTGGTAATGGAGAGTCCTCAATGAGAGTCACCTATACGAATCCAAACAAATAAAACGCAATTAGCATACACAATATTGCAAATGAAACATCTAAGTACAAGTCGAGATACGAAACATTACCGGTATCCAGTGGTTGTGATCCCCTACGTGTGATATCCCCAAAAAATTTAAGGGAGGTGCGAAGCTTGGTCCAGACACCCGTATTGGTAAGCACAATGAAGGGTGCTCAGATATGACGACGACATCAACGTTATACACCGTGGCAAACACTAAATCCATGAATGGCATGTCAAGCCAATAATTCGGGTCACAAGGGGTATTAACATAGTTAATTTGAACCATTAGATCGTCCCATGACCCTGGTCTTGCATAAGCTCGTATCGGCTCTCACATTTGTCGGTTGACACACAACTCCTTTGCCATTGCGCTACGGATCAAGGGATATTGACCCTGACTCATCCCCATAAGCACAGCCAAAGACCGATAACCACAATGTCCATTTGAACGTACATCCATAACACCGTTAATGTACCCAAACCAGAAGTAATTGATATTTCGAACCCCAAAGTCCACCCCAAAATGAATCATGGGTTCTTCAGGCCAATCGGATGGACGGACTCCCACATGGTCGTCCTCAAATTGTGATTCTTCTGGTTGCGGTTGGGATTGCATGTCCTCAGCGTCGAGCACCACGAAACTTGCTTGCTTTCTGGGATGGCCTGGCCCTTTCACCTTCTCCTTTGCATTTGCCTGTGCCTTCGCCTTCTCAGACTTCAGTAAGTCTTCTCTTACGTGCTCATGCAAGCTCTTTTCCCTACTTGGCGACCCCTTTTCCTTGTTCTTCGCACCACTTGGCCTTCCCTTTCTATAGATGTCCATCGGCTCCATAAACGTACTCTGTTCTGGATGCTCCAAGGCCATGTACAACTCACTCAATTGCCATAATGTGGCTTGGTTCAAAGTACGGCCTTACACTCTCGACCACATCTCACGCAATCTCAACTCTGGAATGGAAATCGAAACAATGTCGTCAGCAAGTGCAGATGTTGTTGGATCCTCTTCCCAATGAAAGTCCTTCCAGAAGTCGTGAATGTCGTTTAGAGTGAGAGTTGTCCTCGTAATGATGGCTTTTGCAATATCGTGGATGCACGGCAACCCAAGGCAGTCTCTCACCCAATGATCATCGCATACTTCTGAATAGTCATCCTTCACTAGCTGATCATACATGGCTAAAAACAAATCAAAACACCTATCCGACACTCTGCAAAACAGCATTGAAAAGACCATTCGGGCAAGCTCCGGAAACCCTGGATCGTTGAACTCCATTGGTCTTATAGACAGTGACTTGTTCATGGTCACTTTAATCGTGTCGATTTGAAGAATGATTGCATGGTGGATCCTCACGATCACTCTGTTAAAGTCGCCTCTGCTAGACCCCACAATATCTTTCAACACACGATGCATCCCCTAAACCCTATCAAAACAAAAACATTTTTTTCCTTAGTACAACATGCATACCCAATAGTAAACTCTTCCAACTACACAATGTTCAAAAGATACATGTTTGAAGTTCACGTGAAGAAGTGAAGGGTGTGATCCATCCACGCTCTTACTATACTTTCCTTGTAAGGAGTCAGCCATTCCCTCTCGACGTATCCAACAAGGCTGCTCTTCCATGACGTCCTCAATGCTCTGAGCCTCTCCTCGTACCTTTCCTCCATGGTCGAGAAAAAAAGTCCCCAACACTGGTTTGTAAACATATCGACCTTGGCACTATCTCTTATAAAATTATCGGCATGTGCCTTGATGTTGTTTCTAATATGGACTCAGCACAAGAGCAGTCTTACCGGGACGTCTTTGAAAACTACCTTAATAGCTTTGATGAGAGCCTTTTCACAATCGGTCATTATAGCCTTTCGCATAACTCCCAACTGCTCAAACAAGTTCCGAAGGGCACTCACTATCCACCGATAATGGAAAAACTTTTCCGCTCGGGTGAATGCATACGCAATGTTGAACGTCTTGTGAGTGCAGGTAAAACCAACAATCTCCACCAAAGGCATATCATACCTATTCATACACAAAACACATAAACGTACCAATACTTGTCAATATAACTAATTAAACCCTAGCACATAGAAAAATAACTAACTATTATTAAAATGTTTTACATACTTATTTGTCTTGTATGTGGCGTCAATGATCACCACGTGTGGGAACTTCTTCAACAAGCGTAGCGACTCCGGGTGAGCAAAAAATAGGATCTCTACCTCTTCCCCTTTCTTCACATTCCTAAGTGGATAAAAAAGATACCCGTTCTCTTTCAAAATTTGAAGGGAACATTGGGTAACCGTCAATTCCCCACGATCCTCGTAATGGATCTTCTGTAAAAAGTTCGCAACCTGCTTCATTGATGTCACATTTCTCGGAAAGTTTTTCCTCAAGTCCGAAACAATCTCTTTCGGAGTCTTCCGACCATCACCCCATCTCCTAGCCATGACCTCCTCCTCATGGGTCATTCGACCCATGAATGCATTCCCATGAAAGCTAGCATGAAGCATGTGGTTGTGGGTGCCATGTATAACATCCAAGACCCATCTTTCAGTAAGGGATCCTAGCTCGTTTTTCAAACGGCACCCATATAGCTCGAATCTACAACCACACTTCTTCGATCTACATTTTCGAATCCTCCGAACCGACAACTCTGGATTTTCTACATTAACTTCCGGCCTCCCAGATCTTGGCTCACCATATCTATCGCATGTCAAACTAACTACGTACGGATTTGAGGTACGTTTCACCAAAACTATTATCAACTCTTTTGCTGTAACTCTAGCCCATTCAACCATTTCATCCATACTCCCCCAAACTAGGCCAGTACGAAAACGATCTCCATAATCTTCCCCCTATAATTAATTTTGATTTACAAATTATTATACTATCTACAATTATAACAAACTAATAATACAACAAATTTGCAAAGTCATTAATTCATAACCTAATCCATGAATTTTATGCTCAACTAGGGAAACTACTACTTCATACCTAATATTAATTGTTAATGGATACAACAAAATTGCAATATCATATTAATGGCTAAAATTCATAATAACTACTTCATACAAAATTAATTATATTCGATATTTATCGTATCACAATCATCTCTTTCGTTTACGAATCCCAAACGGAAATTAATTGCTAAATTTCATAATAACTACTTCATACAAAACTAAGACATGATTCATTACTCAAACGGAAATTAATTCAACACTAACCGTGAATAAATCGCCGCTCGAATCTCAATTGTCTCCTTCGTCTTCGCAACCCGACATCCAAGAGTCGTTCCATTCTTCGTATGATTCTTCATCTTCTCGTGCTTGTACCAAATCGCATTCCTCATCTTCTCGACTTTCTTTCCAATTATTTTCCTCACTTTCATCATTACAATAGTTCATGTTGAATGTTGTGATTTGGTCTGCAAGAGAAAGGAAATGGGAGTGTGTATATATAGGCTGAAAACTAGTCCGTTAAAAAAAATGACCGTTTGTGCAAACGGTCGGATTTTTCAAACGACACATTTGTCCAATGGCTATGAACAGTGCCTGTGCGTTTAAATTAGCAATATAGTTGTATTGCTAAGTTTAACGCACAGGTTGAACTCCAATTGGGCTGCGTTACAAGTCCAATTGCTAATCTTGTGCGTAAGGTTTAACGCACTGTTACAGTGCCATATGGCTAATCTTAATGCACAAATTCTGGACAATTTTCACTTTTTTCAGTTTTGTCCCTTGTGCGTTAAGGTTTAATGCACCAAGCTGTACGTTTAAATTAAACGCACAAAATAGTGTGCATTTAGACAATTTAAAGTGTGTATAAAGGGTCTGTCAAATACAGTAAACAAATATTTAAAAAATGATGCTCTTGACCCGTTGGTTAACCCGAACTGTCCGCTGACCTGTAATGACATGACCCGGTTTGACATGTTATCTGAAATGACCCGACCCGTTCTTAACCCAAACCTGAAATAACCGAACTAAACCCGACTTGACCGACCCGATTGACAGGTCTACTGTTGCATAATCTGCTTGATTATTACATCTACTTTATTAGTATTCTTATGAAATAATTGTATCAATCCTCGTGTGCACAACTAATCATGTAAAAAAAACCAAAAAATATAAGATTTTAAATATACTTAACACTTTTTTTAATATATAGGGTCCAAAACTTAAAAAAATAAGACAAACTTAATTTAATTGGATGATCCATAAGAAACATAGTAAATTCAGAGGGGTAAAAAGCCAGAAGCTTCCTCGATTTCTGCAGCTTTACATGGGATTCTGCATGTTCTCGCTAGCTTTTAACTTTGGTGTTATTGTGTGAGAGAGACAACTTTAATTTACTTTTCCTTTTTGTGCTTTGAAGATCCAATAAGAGTTTGCCCACAAAGACCAATTCACTTTCACAAGGTTTGTTTTGAGCTTTGAAAATATATTGAACCCATATCGAAGTATGAAGGCTTAGTAGTACTTGTCATATACTGGGTATATATATATATATTGCAAAGTAAGTTACGTTGTCTTGTTGCAATGATAACTCAAGCCACTATATATTATACGTGAATAGCTAAAAAGAGAGCTAAACTAAAGAGGATCGAGCACTCAAATTAAAGAGAGAATACGAGGTTCTGTCCTCTTTGCATTCACATATTTTCGATCCCTTACTTTTCATCTTAGATATATATACCGGCATGGACTACTTCAAATTGTTCTTCTAGTTAACTATCTTCGTTCATTCTAAGTTTTTAACCAATCATTAGTTATATGTTAATGAACACTTATGGTGGATTTAACCTTAATTTGAATCAACTAATCTTGGATATATAACACCTCTCAATTTCAATATTGAAACGAACGTGATTTGGGAAAATGTCCTCTACTTTGATTATCCTCATGGATTAAATAGATGTTACAAGAGATCATATCTAATTTACATGCATGCTAGATATCCTACACATATATATCCTAAGATCTAATACGATTATAAAGATACTATAGATAATATTCTATTCTTAATACACCCCTTAAGTTGGAAAATGTGTATGAATAATGCCCAGCTTGCCAATAGCAGAATCTGAAATTGTGCTTTCCTCAAGGCCTTGGTAAATATGTCAGCTGATTACTGGGAGGTAGTAATGTGGCTCCTCTATATTGTTCCAGCAACAACTAGAAAACAAACGTAATGACAATCAATCTCAATGTGCTTCGGACGTCCATGGATAACTAGATTAGCGGCAATATGCAATTTTGCAAGTCTATCACACATTAATCATAATGGGGATGTATGAGCAACGCCTAGAGAGCGCAAAAGAGAGCGAAGTCAAATGATCTTGTTGCAAGTGGAATCCATCACCATGTACTCGGCCTCAGCTGATGAACGAGAGATAGTGGGTTGCTTCTTGGTCTTCCACGAAATGGGAGACAAATCCAAAGTGATGAAATATCCAGTAATTGACTGGCATGTCAGAGGACATGATGCCCAAGCAGAGTCACAATAGGCTCCTTGAAACTGGTAGGTTCATGTTTAGGGTCATATAGATGTCATCCACGTTTTCCTGCAGGGGAACCCATAAACATGCATTTTCTGCTCCTAGGTGTGAATTTGTCTCTATCTCTTGGTATTTTGGATGCATAGCGGAAACACCCAAACACCTTGAGATGGTTGTTCGTTGGTGCATGACCAAACAAAATCTGATAGGGGATCTTGTCTACCAACAAAGTACTTGGAGTGCGATTAATCGGATAGCAAGCAATGAGCACGCATTCTCCCCAAAACTCAACTGGAAGGGATGCTTGAAAACCTAGAACCCTAGATACTTAAGAAGCTGTCTCTATTTGCATTCTAAACGGCCATTCTGCTTAGGCGTGTAGACACATGAAGTTTCTGCAACAATGCCCAACGTGGCAAAGAAGGACCGTAGGCCTAGAAATTCGGTGCCATTGTCAGAGTATACCCGCTGAATCTTTTTGTGAAACTGCGTCTGAGTGAGGGCGCATAAATCCTTGATCAGTTGTATGACCGCATATTTGTTAACCATTAGATAGACTCAAGTAACTTTGGAGAAGTCATTAATGATCATCAAAAAGTATGAGGCACCAGAAGTAGATGGAACACTATATGGACCGCAAACATCACAATGGATCAATTGAAATAAACTATCAGCTTTATTGGAACTTGAAGGAAAAACACTACGAGTTTGCTTAGCCTGAAAAAAAAATATCACATGGGTCTACTAATTTATTTTGACTAGCAATAGGTCCTAAAGGATAAATAAAAGACAAAAGAGACGGTGAGGGATGCCCTAATCATTGATGCCATCGTGAAGCAGAGTTGATAGAAGACGAAAAACAGACCGAATAGAAACCTGCAGTAGTCTGAAAATTGTGCAACCAATAGACCTCACTTGTTGCTTACCGACTCCAATCACCGTCCTCGTATTGCGGTCTTGAAGCACACACGGACAATCAGTCAAAAGAACAAGGCAGTGAAGATAAAAAAATAGCTTAACAAAAGAGAGTGAGTTGCAATCTAATTTAGGGATCAATAAAACATGTGAAAGTTGAAAATATCCAACCAAGATTAGGGTTCCTACTTCAGATGCAGAAGCAAAATTGTTATTAGGCAACTTAATGAAGACAAGGAGATGGGAACAATGTCATGTAGAAAATTCTTGTCACCCATCATGTGAAATGTGGCATCGATGTCCAAAATTTAGCAAGGGAACATACCATATGACTGATTGTTGGAACCCAAATTGGTGTTGAGTGAAGCGAAGAGGCTTAGGAAAAACTTCCACTTCTTAGGATTGATCGAGTTACCGAGTGTCCAGTGTTGCTCGATCTTGAGCGTTTGGCTAAAAGTTGCTCTGATTACCGCCAAATTGGCCTTGCTACTAGTATGCGTTAGCTCGACCATCGCCATGCCCCCTTCCTCTGCCGGAGTTGGCATCTCCACGGACAATACCCCAACGTCTCTGCCCGGGCCGCTACTCTCAGATGAGTCATTCGACCCGTGAAGACGAGGAGTCTATCCTTCGAGGTAGCCATGAATGTGATAGTGTGTGATGGTGTCATGGTCATTGTCGCCACAATGCGTACAATGCAGCTTAATGGTGGGACATTGCTGCTACTCTAGGGACGATTTCTAGGCTACAAAGATGACGACGTCTGTGGTGGGGTCACGAGCTATGACTAGGGTTTTGTGGTGCTCTTCTTGGATCACAAGCACGTAAACCCGGAGTGACGGAAGCGGGTCTTAGATCATGATATTAAATCTCAAGGTACCAAATTGATCGTCATCGATTCCCGTGAGGAATTTATGTAATCTCTCTTCCTCCCTTTCGCGAATGAAATGAGACGAGATATGACATGTGCAATTCCGTAGTTGCATGACCTAGGTGGCACGTAAGACACCAACTCATCCAAAAGCTTCTTTACTTTTCCATAGGATACAACCACTCCTTCACCTTGTTGGCGACATTGAGCGATGTCTGAACAAAGTTGGAGGATTCTTGGTCTATTACCGACCGAGAATTATTATTGTAGATCCTCCCAAAGCTCGGGAATGGTGTCAATGTAGATGATTGAGGAGCACAAGGTTGGATAGATGGACTAAATAAACCATCTAATAAGCATAGAGTTGATGCTTAACCAATCATCTTCATCATCGGGATTGGTTGGCTTTAGAAGACGACCATCCAAAAATTCCATCTTTTGTTTGGGATGAAAGACATTCTTCGTAGCGATTGTCCATTCCACTACAAGAAAAGAGGACCATTTTCCATACATTTAAAATCCATTTTTGACACCTTAAGGTGTCGAAAAAACGTTTCTCACACTATGCCATAGTGCCGAAATAATCGCTGTCAATAATGGACAGTGGCCATTTTCGACACTTTTAAGTGTCAATGTCTGTTTTGACACATTAAGGTGTCGATATTGTCATCCATTTTCAACACCATATATTGTCACATTCGACAACCATTTTCGACACCTTTCAGTGTCTATGTCAACTTTGGCACTCTAAAGTGTCGTTATTTGAAGCCATTTTCGACACCTTACATTGTCACTTTCAACATCCATTTTTCACACCTTCGAGTGTCTATGTCATTTTTGACACTCTAAAGTGTCGATAATTGTAGCCATTTTTAAACATATATGGAGGTAATAACGACACCATAAAGTGTCGATTTTTATCAATTCATATTAGCCAACCAAATGGTCAATTCATTTTTCCCTGCTATTTATATATATATAACGCATTCAAAATAATGAAAATAAATATTTTAGACAAACTGAAGCCAAAAGAGTAATTATATATATATAATGTGTCATAAAGTATAGCTACATTACGAAGTTTGACAAAATATATGCTCAAAAGACCACAAAATATGAGCAAAATCTGCATCAACAAGATGCATAAGAACAACTTAAGCTAAGTTAGCAAAAACTAGCTCATTCTAGAAATTGGTTTTTGTTTGGTACCATGTAATATGTCTTGTAAGGAACCCATGGTTGCAAACTAATATACCAATATTCTATTATTTTGTTCCACACAATACCCCATCAACTCTGTAAAATGCTCATGCTTTAGTCTTGCAACAACAGACAAATGCACAAGAACCACAGGATTACGATAATGAAAAACTCCCATGATACATACATGGTCATAGTCTTAAAGGAAGGTTATACCTAGGAGGCGAATTCGGCATCTGAATCCTGGGAAGAATTTGCATCCAACTTCTTGACTGATGATTCAAAGGAAGGCTGAATATTATGCTATCTTCTTGTCGTACTAAAGAGGTCTGAATCGATTCTAGAGTCAAGCTCTTGCTTTCATCCATCATGTGTTTAGTAGGTGTGCTAACAAAGACACACGAAGAACAATGAAATTACCATTTCAATGGCATCCAATTCGCCAAATGTGTTCATAAAGTACACAAAAACTGAAGGCACATTGCTATCAAAATCAGAAACCAAGTCATATATACCAAGAAGCAGTAAATATCCAGTCATATCAATTTAAGATAGCTTAAAGCTTGTCTTGATTAATAACCACATTTTGAAGCTCATGGATAGCATGTCAAATGGTAGCTCTAACTTTTCAAAATTTTCCTTTTCCTGCATTTGTGATGTCAAATCCTGCATTTGTAATGTAGCAGGTTACAGTTGAATCGAAACAAGAGAGCGACAAGGTTCATTTCTCCATAGACAAAAAAAATGGAATCCTCTATTGATTTTTTCCTAAAGCAACCAAAATGTGAACATGAATGCATCTTGCAAATGTCTGACTTCTAATGGGATGGACTTGACCAATTTTCTTTTGGTAAACTTATTTCCCCAAAACCCAACATAAGAAAAGCACAACTGCAAAGTCATATCTTACAAATTCATTCAAAACCAAATTGATGCAAAATCATAAATCAGTTTTTCTATTTAAGCAAGAAGGAATCTTATAAAGCATAATACAAAACCTATACAACTTGGAGAATGAAAATGCTAGAAAATTAAACAAAACAAAGGAAAGAGCGTAGCATGATACTGAATGAGACCATCTTAAAGAAACCTTAGCCAGAGGAACTATGCAGAACCCTCAAACAAACAAAAGGAGGCCATCTTACAAAGTCTTCAAGCATACAACCAGGATTTGCGGCCTATATAAGAACACCGGAAAGACGGAAAGCTAAGTTAATCATGGCAAAATCAATCATTTAAAAAATTTCAAGCAACTAGCTAGAACTAACACTTGCAGAATGAATCACCTCTACCAAGGTTTGAGGTTGGACATTTGACACTTGCAGAATGCAAAATTAAGAGACTTACAGTTACAACCCATTTTCCCATCTTTCTAATTTGCAGTTGCTTAAGGATTAAAACAAAGATAAGTGAATTTTTTTTTATACCATAATTCCTCTCTCCTCCATATGGGTTTACCAACCTAATCTAGAATTGTAGATGTAGGCGATGTACATGCTCAAATAACATAAATCACTTTGTATTCTCAGAAAGAGAATGCTAACTAGAAGATTACTTCTACCCTTTATAATTTTTAGTAATACTACAAAATATGAAGGATTGAATTTCTCTAAATGGTGGAGAACAACTTTCAAAACTCTCAATGCTTACCAAACTTTCTAATTTGAAAATTATCTGCTAATACAGATATTTTAAAATTAGTCAACACTTATTAGTAGCTAACTGAAAATTTAGTAAAGAACTTCAATAAATATGTTACACATGCAACCGAATTACAGAGATAGAATTTCAACAAACTATTATCCACATCCAGTGAATAAAAGGCAAATATGCCAAAGAAGCTGGAGGGAAAAAGGTTGCCAACACTGTACTGATGTCTAGTTTTTGGAATATTGTGCTTTACACTCTTAAAGTGTGATCCATTGGTAAAATTGTTGAGATTGGTTGATTCGGAGAAGAAACCCGCCATGGGTTATATTTATGAGGCCGTCGATCGAGCAAAAGAAGTCATAGCTGCAGCATTCAATGGAAATGAGAGCAAGTACATACACATTTTTGAGATAGTTGATAAGAGATAGGAATGCCAACTTCACCATCATCTACATGTAGTTGGATATTTCTTCAATCCCGAGTTCTACTATGATAAACTTGATGCTGCGAAGTGTGAAAAAGTGGTAGATGGCTTGTATAAGGTTATTCACAAATTGATTAGGGACAGAAGCACACAAGACAATGTTATGGATGATCTCTCTATTTACAAACGAGCAGAAGGGTTGTTTGGAAATCAATTGGCAAATAGACATATGAAGACTAAAGCGCCAGGTACAAACTTTTTTTATTTGTGCAAATTTAGATTATTTATAATTATAATTCTTGAAATTACGAGTATTAATGCACTTTGTTTCTATTAATTAATGTTAGTTGATTGGTGGAGTTGCTATGGTGCATCAACACCTTCCTTGCAACAATTCACGATCAAAGTTCTTACCCTTACATGTAGTGCATCTGGATATGAAAATAGTTGGAGCACTTTTGAGCATGTAAGTCTGTATATATGTTTCTTTCATATCATTTCAATATATGATGATGTCAATGAGCCAATTTAATATATTGATATGTATCATTGCAGATTCATACCAAAAAGAGAAATAGGCTTGATCAACAATGTTTGAATGATTTGGTGTATGTGAAATACAACTGAACATTGCTTAAGAGATATGAGATGCGTGACAAAATTGACCCAATCAGCTTGGATGGTATTGATAAATCCAATGAATGGATGACAGGACAACACCAAGATGATGTTGAAAATGATTTGGTGTTTGGAAAAGATGAGAGTCTTACATGGGGGCAAGTTGGTACGGCTGCAGGTGCTAACGAAGAAAGATTTAACCTTAGATCAAGAGGAAGTAGGAGTGGAGGACAAGGCACTAGCTTGGGAACACAAGCATTGATGTCACAACCAGAAGAGGAAGAGGACGAAGAAGATGATGAAGACTACAATTCTGCTAATGGAGATGATGAGGATGTTTGTTTCAACCAAGATGAAGAGGAAGAGGATGATTTAGACTCTGATTGACCCACTTTACTACTGTTTATGCTTTGAAACTGTTTTTTCTATGATTTAGACTTGATTTTCCTACTTGTTTACTAGTTTAGACTTGATTTTATAACATTATGGTGCATTAAACTTAGTTTTATTTCATTATAAATTGGTTTTATATGATTTTATAACATTTTGATCAAGAATTACACGTTTTTGTGCATTTTTGTGGCTAGGCGCGTGCCTAGCGCCTCTCAAGTGTGCTTAGGCTCCAGTGTCCTTGGCACCTAGGTGCGCCTAGAGCCTTTTTAATCATTGTCCACAGCATAGATAATTCAAAATATTAGTAACTGTAAATTTTTCCATTTATTTGATCAATGCAGGAAGAATTACAACCACTTGTCGCTTAAAGTATCACACAGGGTACATCAAGGTTGACAGATGAATCTCGTCACCTTGCCACTTCTTTCAAGTGAAAATGGCATAGCTCTATCTACATAAAGGAACAAAAGGAATTGTAGAGCAATGTGAAGATGTCAACTTTGTCGTGCCATTACTTTTGGTAGTCACATGAATATTTTGTCATGTTTTTACCCATAAAATTGGTGCACTATGACATGAAATGTGAATAATAAAAATTAAAACAAGCTCTAAAATTACCAGTTCATCATAAAATACGGTCATAAATCCATCTGCTACCTGACCAGAAAGCATGACGACAATTGAATTCCTACTCAAAGCCTCGAACATCAAAAATATCAACAAAGGTTAACATTTTATAGTCCTGTCTCTACAGATACAATACAAATCAACAATATTATGATAAAAAGTTAACATCATATGGTATGGATCAATCAACTTGACAACAATAGAAAACAACATATGCAAGACATCATAAATACAAGATAATCTGTAAGAAAAATGTTGTTTCTTTTCACATGGAGAATAACGATCATCCCTCTCATGTTGGCCTTCCAAATAATGAAGTTGTATAGCTGCGAGAAATCGATAAGCATCAATTTGTGGCAAAATAATTCTGTTCGATCAAAAATATGAATAATCCTTCAATATGAAAACTAAGCAAGAGCATATCTACTAGCAAATAACCTGAAACAGTGTAATCGATACCAAAATACAGCGTATAATTCCAGTGATCTGGTGGAATTCAATTGACATGGAAAAATGTCAAATTAAAAATTAGGGCATAAGAAGCAATGTCTTATTTTGGACAATGAAAAGAAGTGAAAGCCTAAGTTTGAGCTGATGTTAGCAGTCATTAACCAATAGAAAGTGAGAAAGAAGCTAAACCATTCTAATGTCACTTGTTTTCATAGTATGAAAGCTCGAGAAAATCATGGCAAGCAAATAAAACCTTCTTGTGCAATATTTAATTTTGCATATGCATATTCACACACAGCTCAGAATGCATTCCTTCATCAGGTACCACCGAAACATTGATTTGAAATGGAGAAGGAGCTAGAAACCCTAGGTTTTAGAAAATTCATACCAGAAACACAAAGTGAACGAGGGACAAAGAGGCGGCTCAGCGAAAATCACTCTTCATGAACAACATCTAAGGGCGCTGGCGAGCTTTGACCAAAGATGGCCGACGATCTTTGACCGGAGATGGGCGGCGATGGCCGGGTACTGGTTTAGAGTTTGGGAGCGAAGAATGAAGAACGGTTTTGGTGTGAGAGGATGAATGAGTAATTTCGGGAGAGACGGGGAGAATGAATTTTGATGCATTTATTAGGTTTAATTTATTGACATGGAATAGTGTCGGTAATGGATGGTATTTATTAGTTAATTAAGACAGTTTGCGATGTCGATAACTGAGAGTATGCATATTTAAAACACTTTAAGGTGTCGATAATGGTTTTGGCAGATAAAAGTGTCGAAAATTGTAACATGTTGCACAAAATTCAAATTCTTTTCGACACAATAAACTAGTGTCGCGTACAAGGTGACGAAAATTGCCTGTTTTTCCAGTAGTGTTCTTGATAATTATCACCCTTCATAACCACATGACAAATTGAGAGGCTCGGGTGATCAAATGATAAAGATAGTACGAGGATTCGAGGAACCACGCCTCGAAGACAACTCCCAAACTCAAGGAAACACAACCGAAAATCCAACTTTGAACCAACTCTAAGAGCTTGTCCAAAAAATGACCACCCTCCAAGATGACCTCGCCCAGCAACGATAGAAGACCGAAGCTCTGGCTGCCCTGTCCACCCAGTCTGAAGCCGAGATCGCACAACTAACTCGTGAAAATGAATCTCTTAGATCACAGGTACAATCGATGGTCTCCGGATCCAGGCAAGTACCCGTCCATAGCAGCGTCCAGACACGCCTCAACATGGATAGCGTCGAGCAGACTCCCCCAAGCATCCGACGGCCCGGATACATTGATGGTACATCTCGGGTTCCCTTGGTCAATCCATTTTCGACTAATAATGGTATTTTCTCTACACCGATCGGGTCTGAAGGGATCCGAATCGATGAACCACAGGTTACCAATCCTCCTGATATCCTGGCTCTCATCCAACAAACGCTTAGTCATCATATGAAGGCGCTCGACAATCGCATCGCTAGAATTCCCGGAGTTCCACAGCCAATCGAGAAAGAAGTGTCGGACGGATACAAAGAGTCTCCGTTCATCGAGGAAATCGCCAGGGTCGAGATCCCTAAGAAATTCAACCTTCCTAGCATGACGACTTTCGACAGCACCAACGATCTAGACGATCATATCTCTCTCTATAAACAAAAATTAATGAATGTGTATGTTCCAAGGGAGGGACGTGAGGCTGTCATGTGCAAAAGATTTGGCACTACTCTCGCGGGTCCTGCACTAACTTGGTTTATGTGTTTGCCTCAGGGTACGATCACCTCGTTCGCAGATCTAGTCAATTCCTTTAAAGTCCAATTCGCCAGCAGTCGATGACTCGAAAGGTAGTCAAGCGATCTCTATCGAATCACCCAAAGGTATAACGAACCTCTCCGAAGCTATCTCAACAGGTACAACAAGGAAAAGGCCGCGATCACTCATTGCGATGTCACCACCTCCATCGAAGCCTTCAGACAAGGTTTAATCAAAGACAAAAATCTCTATAATGAGATCACCAAGTACCCGTGCAGAAGCTTCGAAGACGTCCAAGCCAAGACCATGGTTGAGGTGCGCTTGGAAGAAGATCGCGAATCGCAAAAGGCATCCCATGGACCCGACCATTCCGATCGCAAATCCTCTTCCGACAAACGCCGAGACAGACGCCATCATCCGTACCCTCGTGGTTGGAACGAGCAAAGTCAGGTAAACTCCTTCCAAGACAGGTCTCAAGACTGGAAAGAAGGCCAGACGTTGCCTCCCAGGGTTCAATCCTATAACTTCAATATTTCTGTGTCGGAACTTGTCAAAAGTTTCGACAAATATGGGAAAGAAGTAAGATGACCCCAAAAGAGCGACATACCGGACGTCAAGAAGGACATGAGCAGGTGGTGTAAATTCCATGGTGACCACGGTCACTCAACGGATGAATGCATCGCGCTACGCAAAGAGGTCGCTAGGTTACTTGCGCAAGGTCTCTTGCGCGATGTGATCTCAGAACGGGCCAAAGCCACCATGGAACGACGAGACCAGGTAAAGCACGATAAACCCCCATCTCTTGTCCATACAAAAATTATCAATACTATTTCAGGAGGCTCGGACGTATGTGGAAACACATACTCCGCGGCAAAGAGGCATGCAAGAGAGAGCAAAGGAAACAGGCCCAAGATACTAGAGTTCAGGCGACCCATGGTCTCTAACCTCCCAACGATCACCTTTGATGAATCTGACGCCGACGAGTCGGGAGATCATCATGATGGTCTGGTAATCTCTTTATCTATTAAAAACTGTTTGATACACAGAGTACTAATCGATACAGGATGTTCGACCAACCTCTTGACCCTCGACGCCCTCAAAGGGATGGGTCTAGGTGAAAATGACCTTCTCAAGAAATCGACCCCCTTAGTCGGGTTCAGCGGTGAAGTCAAGCACACTATCGGCGAAATCGTCCTTACGACATACGCCGGAGGAGTAAATCAGGAGGTAAAATTCCTAGTTCTAGACTGTCCATCTCCCTACAACTGTATTCTCGGCAGGCCTTGGATACACGCAATTAAGGCGGTACCCTCAACGTACCATCAGACCATCAAGTTCCCTACCAGGTGGGGAGTTCAAGAGATCAAAGGCTACCAAAAGATGGCCAGAGAGTGCTACATGACCTTCATGAAGAGTGCGGTCGAACCAAAGATCGCATAGCAATCACAGCTCGGAGAAGGACCTAGTCGATACATCAAACCAGAGATGGAAAAACTCGAGGAGATTGCACTAGATCCTTCAAAGCCAAACCAAACGGTAATGGTCGGGTCAGATCTGGATGACTCGACCAGACAACAAATATTGGATTTCCTTTGGTCTAATGTTGACTGCTTCGCGTGGTCGCATGAAGGCATGGTCGGAAATCTCCGAACATCATTACTCATAAATTGAATTTAGATCCGTCTTACCCTCCCGTGAAGCAAAAGCGCAGGAAATTCGCCCCCGAGCAAAACAAGATCGTCGACGACGAAGTCAGAAGATTGCTAGAAACAGAAAAAATAAGAGAAGTTGACTACCCCGATTGGATAGCCAATGTGGTTGTATTCCAAAAGAAGAACGACAAGTGGAGGGTCTGCATCGACTTCACTGACCTTAACAAAGCATGTCCCAAGGATTCCTTCCTGCTTCCTCACATCGACGCCATGGTCGACGCGACAGCAGGACACGAAATACTATCCTTCATGGACGCGTTTAGTGGTTACAATCAGATCCTCATGGAACCAGAAGACCAAGAGAAAATGGCATTCATCACGAATCAAGGTATTTATTGTTATCAAGTGATGCCCTTCGGACTAAAAAATGTAGGGGCTACGTATCAACGACTGGTCAACAAGATGTTCAAAGATCGGATTGGGGACACAATGGAAGTTTACATAGACGACATGCTGGTCAAGTAAAAAAGGAAGAAAGACCATATCGATCACCTCTGCGACAACTTCGAGGTACTGAAAAGATATAACATGAAAATAAATCCTATGAAATGCTCTTTTGGAGTGTCGTCAGGAAAATTCTTGGGGTACATGGTGAAAAGGGGAATAGAGGCCAGTCTAGAACAAGTCAAGGCCATCATCAACCTTCAGTCTCCTCGATGCATCAAAGACATACAAAAGCTGACAGGTCGGATAGCAGCTCTAAACAGATTCATTTCAAAGTCGTCGGACAAATGCAAGCCTTTCCACGACGCCCTCAGAAAGAACAAGTCCTTTCAATGGACAAAAGAACATGAGGCAGCATTTCAAGATCTGAAGAAATACCTGGCCAGCCCCCTACTATTGGCAAACCTAAAGACGACGAGCCACTACTATTATACCTAGCGGTGTCGGAGTCTGCAATAAGCGCAGTGTTGGCCAGAGAAGAAGACGGCAAACAGTCACCAATCTATTACATCAGTCGAATGTTACTCCAGGCAAAGACAAAGTACTCGTCACTCGAAAAACTCGTCCTAGCACAGGTAACGGCGTCGAACAAACTTAAACCTTATTTTGAATCACATACTATAATTGTTCGCACTAATCATCCCATGAAAGCAATCATGAGGAAGCCATAATTTAAAGGACGAATGGCCAAGTGGGCCATACACCTCAGTAGTTACGAGACCGAGTATGAGCCTAGGACGGTGATCAAGTCCCAAGCTTTGGCTGACTTTGTGGCAGATTTTAGCCCGACCCTAGAACAGAAAGCCATCAAGGAAGCAACACAACTGCTCGTGACAGATGAAACAGGTAAATGGGAGCTCCACACAGACAGAGCGTCGAACGCTAGGGGATCAGGACTGGGTGTCGTGCTGAAATCACCACAAGGGGACAAGATAGCCCAAGCCGTAAGATGCGAATGGGACGCGACTAATAATGAGGCTGAATATGAAGCACTCGTATTTGGACTCATCCTGGCACGCGACTTAGGAGTCCAAGAAATCGAAGTCATTTGTGATTCCCTCCTAGTCGTAAATCAGATTAAAGGGTCATACACTGCCAATGACGATAGAATGATAGCCTATCTGGACGTAGTCAAGAAGCTGGTCAACCAATTCCAGAAATTCGACATCAAATAGGTCCCTAGAGATCTCAACGCTCAGAATGACGCACTAGCCAACCTAGGGTCCGCCCTAGATCCGAAGGAATTCCCAAATATCCCATTAGCACACATCACGGCACCGGCTGTCCCAAAAACACCCAAGGAACAGAGCACACCGTTAGAAGAACTTGTCACAATGGAGGTAGGCGACCGACCAGAAGAAGACATTGTCAACAATCATGACAATTGGACACTCCCTTATGTCAGATGGTTAAAAGACGGCATATTGCCCGATGACAAAACAGAAGCGAAAAGGCTAAAGGTACAAGCTCTCTCCTTCGATATTATAAGTGATGTCTTGTTCAAAAGATCTGCCACAGGGATACTCCTACGATGCCTCAAGACTCTAGAGGTCGAACGTATCTTACGATCATTACATGAAGGGAAGTGTGGCAACCACACTAGAGGACGAAGCCTCTCACGAAAAGCCCTGTGGACGGGATACTACTGGCCCACGATGAACAAAGACGCGATGGAATACACCAAGAAATACGACGCTTGTCAACGGCACGCGCCAGTTCCGCACCAGCCCTCAGAACTTCTCCATCCAACTCTGGCCCCATGGCCCTTCATGAGAAGGGGAATAGACATCGTCGAAAAACTCCCACCTGCATCGGGTCAACGGGTCTTCTTTCTCGCCATGACGAACTATTTTTCCAAATGGGTCGAAGCGGAAGCATATCGAGAGGTAAAAGATCAACATGTCATTTCATTTATAAAATGCAATATCATGTGCAGATTTGGTGTCCCGTCAGAAATTGTGTGCGACAAGAGCACCCAATTCATCAGTCATAAGACTCGAGCCTTCTACGACCAGTGGAACATCAAGCTGGTCATGTCCACTCCTCGATACTCGCAATCCAACGGACAAGCCAAGTCTAGTAACAAAATCATCATCAATAACCTCAAGAAATGCCTCACATGGGCTAAGGAAAATGGGAGGACGAGCTTCCCCTCATCCTATGGTCCGACAAGACCACTCCGAAGAACACAACCGGACAATCACCGTTCTCTCTCATCTACGGAAGTGAAGCGGTCATTCCCGCCGAACTACTAATCGCGACAACTCGTTATGGTCTCCAGACGCATAAACAGAACGACGCCGAACTAGCACACAGCTTAGACATGATCGACGAGACTAGGGAAAAAGCTAGAATTAGGATGGTCAGGTTTCAGCAGCAAGTCACGAGAAGTTACAACAAGAACGTCTGGGCCAAAGTCTTCAAAGTTGGTGATTGGGTCCTCAGAAAGACATTCCAGAACACCAAAGATCCGGCCGACGACAAGCTCACACCCCAATGGAAAGGTCCCTACCTCATCAAAGAAGTAGTCGGACAAGGAGCATATCGACTAGAAGATAAAGACGGACAACCAATCCCGAGAAGCTGGAATGCCACACATCTAAAGCTATATCACTTCTAACCTCATCTGGTAAGACACTAGAACCCCCTCATTTTTCACATATTATTTGTCGTTACAACCCGACTCTATTCCATGAAACCTAACGCTTACGTCTAGCAAAGACACGTTCTTATGACCATGAGTACAAGAAAATACAAAGACAAGTTTGATCTAGTCATACACAAAAAGCGCTTACACTACATTTACACGATCGATCGAAACACGAGGAGATGAATACCAGAGGCACGCCGGCACACCGCCTGCCTTATACAATACATAAGGTCAACACCTTATTACATTTACGCAATAAAAACATATTGCTCCCCTCCTCGGCATAATACAAGTCATCACTAAACAAAAATGTACACAGTTGCAGGCCTCCCTTTTCTTACATGACACGGAAAGCCCTACTCGACGGAGTAGACAGGCAAATCCAAAACAAGTCGAAGTCATCGCGACTATCTGTTCTAAAAAGAGTCCGACAAACATTTAGACGTATAACAAGGTCAATCCTTTGTAAAAAAGAGTGCGCCAATAATAAAGAAAGTCTAATTCTTTTTACATTCATGCGACCCGCGATGGTGGACGGGTCGCCAAAACATATTGTATGCCTACACACATGTAGGACTTCAAACATTCCTAAAAACATACTGTGCGGCCCACGATGGTAGACGGGTCGCCAAACCAAGAGTACTTCACCCACTGATCAGCGCTACTTTGTAGGGTTTAACTAGGAGTTGTTATCGGTATTTTGGGTACCATTTGGAGATGTTTAGAGCACAATTGGGGAGATTGGAGTTGAGGAGTAGAAATGCAGATATGGTGGTTTGGAGAAGCTTAAACGAAGAAATCAAGAAGATGAGAAGAAAACCACGTAGAAGACAAAAGAAGAGTTGGAGAAAGGAGCTAAGTGGAGCCACATAGCCAAAACCGCGATCGCGGGGCTGAGGCCGCGGTCGCGGACATCTACGAAAGACGAGAAGTGAAGACGGGAAAAACCGCGATCATGGATGGTCGTGGAAGCTGGTCGCGGATAAGTCGAGAGCAAGCATGTGGAAAAGTGAATTTTCCGCAATCGCGGAAACTCTTCCGCGATCGCGGAAATATGCATCAGAAGCGCCGCGGCAGTTTCATCTGAAGTTTACCTTTATGTTATTTTCCTTTTCTTTTAGTTTCTTTATTTCGTTTACATTATTTTATTTTCCTTTTAAGACTAGTTTTGTTATCTTTTTACATTAGGTTTAGCTAGGTTTTCTATTTAATCTAGTTTTCCTAGCAGCTTTTGATTATCGAATTTCTTATCATTCAGTATTGTTTTTGTTTCAAGACTATGAAGAACTAAGCACCCTTTGCTTAGTCCGACAATTGAAGCCTTCGTTTGATATATGATTGTGAGGTTATAACTCTATTTCCTATTCCTTTGGATTATATCTTTTCTCTTGAGCTTATTCCTATTGATTCTTATTGATTTGACTAGATTGATCACCTAGTTGATATTAGTAATTATCTATTGCTAGGGTTTGGATATTTCGAGTTGAAATCCCTTATCTTGTGTAGCAACCATGATATTCTAGGACTAGTTGGACTAGTTTATTATGAAAGAGAATTGATTATGTGCTAAATGCTGCAGAAAATCGATGTTGTATGTATCCTGGTTAATTCCTATGCTCTATGTTGCTATTGTTTTAAATCTTGATAGTTTCTCGTGCGTTCAATAGTAAGGGTTGCCAGGATTAGTTGGACTGGTAACTATTTCAGAATAGGGACAGGAATAATCAAAGGAAGGAATAGAGATAATCTAGGACCAATCAATCAAATGAATGGTGGATATTTGTTTGGCTAAGTGTTTTTCCCTAATTGATTAAAAACCTTTGCTTTTTACTTTGTTTTGTTTACTTGCAACGCAGACAACCAACAAAACCCCCCTTTGTTACTTTGATACACGAACTTGCATAAGAAAGACAACTCCTCCCTGTGGGATTCGACCCTTGCTTGCCTTGGCTACTTGTTTAGGTTTGTTTAGGATTTACTTTGATTAGGCGATACGACTTTAGCCTCTGTCAAATTGGCGCCGTTGCCGGGGAGGCAAGTTTTGTTTTTTTTCTTTGTGTGTGTTTGTGTGCCAATTTTCGTATGGACCTATTGTTTTGGACGAAAAATGACCAATCGATCTTTTTCCATTGATTTGAGGGGTAACAATAGTTAGGGTAATAAATCTACTCCGTTTGATGAGAACAAGTGATTACAAATGGTAATTTCGTGATACAAGAGAGGAAGAAGAAGGTTACAACATGAATAGTCGAAGAAGACGAGATGGTCGGACCAGACTATAAGCGTCGGTCGGACTAAACAACGTTGGACAAGATAGAATATATAAAAATGAGAGTTCGGTGATGAGAGTACAAATGGTTGTTGTTGAAAATGGAGTGTTGTAGAATGTCGTAGAGTGTCCTTTGAGGCTTCTCCTAGAGCCTTATTTATACTTGCTTGATCCCTCCCTAAATGCTCTTGATCTTCTCTTTGATTCTGCATTAATTACGCTTGATCTCCTCTTAATAAGCCTTGATCCTCTCTTAAAGATGGTTGATTCCTTCCTTGATGGCTGAAATAATGCATATAGCCGTTGGAGATCTCGGAGTGGTTATAATAAAGGAGAAAATCTCGCTGGTCCATTGCGTCCAGGAATCAGGCGACGGTCGCATGGCTCACGTCCGACAGGTCTGGTGCGTCCGACGATTGTGTCAGACAATTGATGCCCATTGGACGAGTAGTCTATTTTCCGACCCCAACAATTGCCCCAAATTCATCTTAGTCATCGATGCAAGGCGGTGGATGAGATGAATTTCAAGTCTTCAAGGGAATCGTCCTTTAGTAATTTCGATTTGTCCGAACTCGTCCTTCTATGTAGATAGTCGATGAATTGATGTGATGTGACATTGCTTGTGTAAAAGCTTTTGTCTTTGAAAGTGTTGAATTGAAGTTTTTAGCCATCGGGCGTTAACTCCGTAAATGTATATTGTATTGTACCACCGTTTGCGTAAAAGCTTTTGTTGGTGGGTCGTGTGTAAGTTGTAGCCGTGTGAGGCGTTAACTTTGTAAATGTGTACTGCACAGGTTTGTGTATTTGTAGGTACCATATGTAGGGTTTGTCACCCGTAATGTGTGTTAGTCATGACTCTATGCTGGGGAGGTAAGCAATATGTTTCTATTGCGTAAATGTAATAAGGTGTATTAACCTTATGTAATGTGTAAGGCAGGCGGTGTGTCGACGTGCCTGTGTTGTTCATCTCACCCGTGTTCCGATCGATCATGTAATGTAAGCGCTTTTTGTGGATGACTGGATCCAATGTGTATGTTAAGGGTCGTCACCCGTATGTATGTAAATGTAACGCGACATGTCAAGTCGATTTGTTCGTAGTTGATTTTGATGTTGTCTTGTATTCGTCGCACTGAATGGATTCGTCATGTACCTTGTAGGATCAAAAAGACATGGTAGGATTTGGTGCTCGAGTTTATCGACAATCCTCCAATAGTCATGTTAGCAATCATGTCAAGTAATAGTATATAGCGAGAATATATTTAAAATTGAAATGACACGAATGTAACCGTAGGTCGACATGTAAAAGTCAAATTATTTTGTAATTCGAAAAGCGATAATCCAAAGATGCGATGAGTGCAAATAGTAAATGATAATGATAATACGTAATAAATTACTTAGAAACGATATGGATGAAACCTATTGTCCCTTCGATGATGCGTCGTCCTTTCGGGTGCGTCTTCTTCGAGTCGAATTTGAGCCGTTGCCTTAGCTTGGGCGTCTTCAAAGGTCTTACATGGGTACCTTGTGAGATCTTCATAGAGATCGCCTTCTTTATCGAGTCCTCGGCGGAATGCTTCTATGGAGGTCGGGACGTCGCAATTGAGGATCCCAATTTTCTCCCAGTTAAACCGCTTCAAGTAGTCCCTTGTCATTTCGTCGTGCCCCATGTAAGGGCTTGTCCGACCAAAGTCGACCCGAATCCCTTGCACATGATAGCCTCGCGCGTCTCATGAGGGATTGGACATGCCATCAAATTTTGTTTGTAAATGGACACGTGGTCTTCTGGATCGCCTGAACCGTCGTAGTAAGTCATGTTTGAGATGACAAACGTTTTCGGCATTTCGACTGCATTGATCGCTTCCACGAAGGGTGAATCTTCAAAGCAGTTGTCGGCTTCTTTTTCAATGGGTCGAGGGACGTCGGGGATTCTAGAGATCCTTTCGTCCACAACTTTAAAGTGCTCCTCAATTTGTTGCTTGATGAGATCATATAGGTTGGACTGGTCCGTCAGACACGGTCGTGTCGTCTGGTCTGATCGCGTCGTTGGAACCTGTCGTCTTGTCAGATCCGGTCGCATCGTCAGGTCAGGTCGCCTCGTCAGATCTAGTCGCCTATATTAAGGAGTCGACCTTGTCTTGAGTTTGAGACGTTGGACCTAATTTTTATCTCGTAGGGACTCATTTTGAAGAGTCAACTGTGCTATCTTGGCATCGATTTGAGCTTTTTGGGCAGCCATCTCGATGATCTGGGCCTTTTGGAGATCTAGTGTTCTCCTCAATGAGTCGATCCCTTTTGAGAGGTCATCCATGGTGACTTGCCCCTGTCCTCCTTGCATGGCCACGAATTGGATGTGTTTGGATTAGGAAGTAGATGAATCAGGATTATCTAACTATCGGCCCCACGGTGGGCGCCAAATTGTTTTGGACGAAAAATGACCTATCGATCTTTTTCCGTTGATTTGAGGGGTAACAATAGTTAGGGTAATAAATCTACTCCGTTTGATGAGAACAAGTGATTACAAATGGTAATTTCGTGATACAAGAGAGGAAGAAGAAGGTTACAACATGAATAGTCGAAGAAGACGAGATGGTCGGACCAGACTACAAGTGTCGGTCGGACTAAACAACGTTGGACAAGATAGAATATATAAAAATGAGAGTTCGGTGATGAGAGTACAAATGGTTGTTGCTGAAAATGGAGTGTTGTAGAATGTCGTAGAGTGTCCTTTGAGGCTTCTCCTAGAGCCTTATTTATACTTGCTTGATCCCTCCCTAAATGCTCTTGATCTTCTCTTTGATTATGCATTAATTACGCTTGATCTCCTCTTAATAAGCCTTGATCCTCTCTTAAAGATGGTTGATTTCTTCCTTGGTGGCTGAAATAATGCATATAGCCGTTGGAGATCTCGGAGTTGTTATAATAAAGGAGAAAATCTCGCTGGTCCGTTGCGTCCAGGAATCAGGCGACGGTCGCATGGATCACATCCGACAGGTCTGGTGCGTCCGACGGTTGCGTCAGATAGTTGATGCCCATTGGACGAGTAGTCGATTTTCCGACCCCAACACCTATCTTATGGTCCACACCCGTGCTACTGACTCTCCACTTTTAGCTTTGGATACAGAAATTGAGAGAACATTCTCCCTGAACCGCAGAGTAAACAGATCTTTGGTCTTTGATAACCCAACTTTTGAGATGGCTGAAGAAGCACCACGTTGAGGCAGCTGACTGCCCCTAATCTGTAACAGCAACTGTTGGTTGTGCAGTTTCTTGAGTTGGCCGATGGAGTCAACTTCGAGCTCAAGTCAAGGTTGATCCACTTACTCTCCCACTTCCATGGGATGAGTGGAGAAGACTCCAATAAGCATCTGTCGGAGTTCCATGCCGTTTGCACCAGCATGAAGCCACGGAACGTCGCGAATGACCAAATCAAGCTAAGGGCCTTTCTTTTCTCTATGAAGGATTCGGCCAATGATTGGTTCTACTATTTAGCCCCAGGGAGCATTTATATGTGGGAAAAGATGAAGAAGGCTTTCCTGGAGAAGTACTTCCCTGCGACGAAGCTCAACAGCCTGAAGAGGAATATTAGCAATATCGAACAACAGGCTGCTGAAACTTTGTATGAGTACTACGAGCGTTTCAAGAGGCTGATCTCTAGCTGCCCCTACCACGGGTATTCCAACCAGGATCTCGTACTTTATTTGTACGGAGGTCTACTTGACGACGAGCGTCGGATGGTGAACGCAGCTTGTGGAGGAAACATCCTGAACAAGACGCCAACTGAAGCGTTTGAGGTTTTCTTTGATCTATCTGAGGGCTCAAGACAGTTTAGTAAGAGGGCGAGTGCCCAATCAGTAAAAGCTGCAGAATCTCAGCCATCACCCTCGACATTATCGGACATAGCGGAGATAAAGGCGATGATGAGGAGTTACTTGATGAAGGGTGGCCAACAACAAGTCAAGTCTTGTGGGATATGCTATGACACGATGCATCCGACTGATGCATGTCACACGCTGCAGAAGCCCACTGCTGAGGTGAACACTATTGGAGGATACGGCCTTTCAAGGCCAATATATGACCCGTACTCCAACACTTACAATCCAGGGTGGAGAGATCACCCCAATCCGAGATACAGGAATCAGCAGAGTAATCCTCAAGGCCAGGACAATCAGGAATATCAATAGAGGCCACCACAGTTCCTACAACGCCCACAACAATACCAGCAGCCTGGGGGTCAACAACAACAATTTCGAGCTCTATATGACCAATGACCCCAAGGCCAGAGATCCAGTTCATCTATGTCCAGCGATGACATGATCAAGGCCCTCACCCAGGGCCTAACCACAATATCTGGCACTGTAACAATGTTGGCAAGCACCACAGCCCAACAAATTCAAGCGGTGATCAAGCATCAGGAGACTTTTGCTCAGACTATGGTCCAACAGAATCAGGAGATGCGGTCAAGTATACAAAACTTGGAGAAGCAAGTGGGGCAAATCTACATCGCAGCGAGCAGACTGGAAGCCCGGGACTCAGGCAAGCTACCATCTCAAATGGTAGTCAACCCGAGGGAGAATGTTTGCGCCATGACGCTAAGGAGCGAGGCAGAACTGGAAGCGAGTCGAGCACAACAGAGAGAAATCCGCGACCACGGAGAAGGATGCCGTGACCGCGGATTGGCTACTGGAGCGGAGGAGGAAATCGACGCTATTCCGCGACCGCAGATGGAATTCTGCGATCGTGGAAAAATTTGCCATGAGGAGGACCTGTTCGAGAGTATTCCGCGACCGCAACCAGACTTCCGCGATCGCGGAAAATGCACTGAAGACGGGGATCAGATCGAGAATATTCCGCGACCGCGGACACAAAACCGCAATCGCGGAAACGCCCCTGCAGCTCCAGTTCCTCTCGACGAAGCCCACGATGGATATGTGCGGCCCAATTTCCCTCCGCTCAACACATTAAAGCCTCCCGTACCCTTTTCCGAGGCTCTGAAGGACACAAGAAGACCGGAAAATGATAAGGAATTGTTCGAGACCTTCAGCAACTGCGAGGTAAATATTCCTTTACTCAAGTTGGTAAATAGCATCCCTCGTTATGCTAAATTCTTGAAGGAGTTGTGCACAATAAAGAGGAAGAAGGCTGTGAAAGAAAAGAAGAAGGTCCAGGTCAGTGAGAATGTATCCGTTATGCTGTAAAAGCGGTTACCTAAGAAGGCCAGTGATCCGGGCATATTCACTATTCCCTACAAGATTGGGGGCACCATGTTCGACAAAGCTTTACTAGATTTGGGTGCCTCTATCAACGTTTTGCCTCTCTCATTGTATGAGTCTCTGGAGGTGGGGCCATTAGAGAAGACGGGGATTGTGATCCAGCTGGCGGACAATTCCTATGTCCACCCCAAAGGAGTGATGCAGGACGTGTTGGTCGAAGTGGACAAGTTGATATTCCCTGCAGACTTCTTTGTGATGGACACGAGATTGATGTGAGCAGCGGTTCGCTCACAATGGAATTTGACGGGGTGAGGGTCGGATTCAACATCGATGGTTCAAAACGACACCCTCCGGATGGAAACCCCGAGTGCTCAATCGATGTGAGCAACCCAAGTTAAGGTGGAGGAGTACCAAGTCGAGCCACGACAATAACTAAGGCGCTGTCCGGGAGGCAACCCGAGGTATGTAATTCTTTTCTTGTCTTTCTATTTCATGTCTTTAATTGTTTTTGTGTTAGTTGTTTTTGTTTGTGTTTTTGTTTTTGCATTACACTAACCTGCAGGAAGGAGGCCCGAGCCAAATTGAAGACGGTGTTAACCATGCACCAACAACATTTACGTGGGTGCGGATTCCCTACTGTAAGGCCTCCTTTTCCCTGCTCGCAAAAAAAAAAACTTCTACCGAAAACCAGCTGTCCGAGTTCTACATGGAGACGGTGCGCATCATGCTGCCAAGGAGGAGACATTAGCCCCACATATTTTATTTGGCAACGTTGATGGCCCGACATTCGACAGCTGAGGAGGAGGAACACTAGAGCCCGCCACACAATTACATTTGGGCTCCGCTTTGTGTTCGTTGAAGGCTGTGCAACCCCGATTTCTTTGATATGCCACTACACATTACAGTGGATTCTTTTTGGCTGCACGGTGGAGATTGAGTTTGAAGACCGGTGCAACACCAGAGACATGTGTTTTTATTGTTATACCGCCAGCAACACCTTCCAGTCCAAGCCAACTCAACGACGTTTGTGAGTACCTTTCCGCTTTTCCCTGTGCTTCATCTTTTTTGTCTTTCATTACATTGAGGACAATGCAATGTTTAAGCATAGGGGAATATTCTATACTTGCTAGTCGTTTGAGGGGAAATAAAAAAAATAAAGAAAAGGCCAAAAATTTGAAAAAAGGCAAAAATATAAATCCTGGGATAAGTCGAAAACCCGAAAGGGCGGCTTATGCAATAAGCAGGTGGCTTGGACCAGTATTAGGCTGGGGTAATATGAAGTCAAGAGTGATGTGAGTTATATGTGAGCCCATCTATTGAAAAATGAAATGAGTGGCTTGGTGAAAACTCGAAAGGGCGCCTTGGCAAAATGAGTGAAAAGAAGAAGAGTGATTATTAGGAATCATCATTTTACCTGGCGTGGTGACATAAGAAGAGGTGATATAAGGAGGATTCGGGTAGGTCACTCTGGGAGGCATAAGAAGATAGATGGAGGCTAGGATTAGATTTTTATTCACTCTATGGTGTTCGGGATAAGCTTGGGGGAAGTACTCTGCTTTCCTTTAAGCTTGGTTGTAGGTTGTGTTGAGCTTATTGTGTTGGTGCCTTGGAGTTTCATATTTAGGTACAACTCTTAGTGGAGATGGTTTTTCTATGTTTCCTGAGACCTTGGGGATTTGATTGGAGGAGTAGGTTTACATTAGCTTATTCGAGGATGAGCAAGGTTTAAGCATGGGGGAATTTGATCAGCGCTACTTTATAGGGTTTAACTAGGAGTTGTTATCGGTGTTTTGGGTATCATTTGGAGATGTATAGAGCACAATTTGGGAGATTGGAGTTGAGGAGTAGAAGTGCAGATTAGGTGGTTTGGAGAAGCTTAAACGAAGAAATCAAGAAGATGAGAAGAAAACCACGTAGAAGATGAAGGAAGAGTTGGAGAAAGGAGCTAAGTGGAGCCACAGAGCCAAAACCGCGGTCGCGGGGCTGAGGCCGTAGTCGCGGACATCTACGAAAGACGAGAAGTGAAGACGGGAAAAACCGCGATCGCGGATGGTCGCGGATAAGTCGAGAGCAAGCATGTGGAAAAGTGAATTTTCCGCGATCGCGGAAATATGCATCAGGAGCGCCGCGGCAGTTTCATCTGAAGTTTACCTTTATGTTATTTTCCTTTTCTTTTAGTTTCTTTATTTCGTTTACATTATTTTATTTTCCTTTTAAGACTAGTTTTGTTATCTTTTTACATTAGGTTTAGCTAGGTTTTATATTTAACCTAGTTTTCCTAGCAGCTTTTGATTATCGAATTTCTTATCATTCAGTATTGTTTTCCCTTTAAGACTATGAAGAACTAAGCACCCTTTTCTTAGTCCGACAATTAAAGCCTTCGTTTGATATATGATTGTGAGGTTATAACTTTATTTCCTATTCCTTTGGATTATATCTTTTCTCTTGAGCTTATTCCTATTGATTCTTATTGATTTGACTAGATTGATCACCTAGTTGATATTAGTAATTGTCTATTGCTAGGGTTTGGATATTTCGAGTTGAAATCCCTTATCTTGTGTAGCAACCATGATATTCTAGGACTAGTTTGACTAGTTTATTATGAAAGAGAATTGATTATGTGCTAAATGCTGCGAAAAATCGGTGTTGTATGTATCCTGGTTAATTCATATGCTCTATGTTGCTGTTGTTTTAAATCTTGATAGTTTCTCGTGCGTTCAATAGTAAGGGTTGCCAGGACTAGTTGGACTGGTAACTATTTCATAATAGGGACAGGAATAATCAAAGGAAGGAATAGAGATAATCTAGGACCAATCAATCAAATGAATGGTGGATATTTGTCTGGCTAAGTGTTTTTCCCTAATTGATTAAAAACCTTTTCTTTTTACTTTGTTTTGTTTACTTGCAACGCAAACAACCAACAAAACCCCCCTTTGTTACTTTGATACACGAACTTGCATAAGAAAGACAACTCCTCCCTGTGGGATTCGACCTTTGCTTGCCTTTGCTACTTGTTTAGGTTTGTTTAGGATTTACTTTGATTAGGCGATACGACTTTAGCCTCTGTCACCCACGCACCGGTGGAACCACAAGTCATTCGCAAAAATATCATAAAAAGAAGGTTGAAGAACTAGGAGTCAGGAGTCGCATCATTACCTTCGGTGGGAGCCGGGTCGGACAAAGGCTGGGGCTCGGACGGCACGATAGGAGCAACACCGCTGGAATAAACTTCATCTTCACCGGCACTCTCATCAGGAAACTCCTCTTCGATGCCGGCAAGTCGAAACAGCTCCACCCCCGGATACCCCTTGGGAAACAAAGTATCCATATTTCCTTTCTCCGTCTTCAAATTCCAGGCCTCGTGCTTGCCCTCTTCAAACTCCTCAACCATTTCGACACGCGATTTCAATGCATAAAAGGTGCCAACATCGTATGCAATTCGACCAGCGTCGATCCTAGCTTGCTTGACCTTCTTCTCAACTCCAACTCGGCTCTCGTCGAGCTCTTTCCGACAACGCTCTAGCTCGTCTTGACGAGCCTTCAGTTCCCCGTGAAATGGCATTCGGCCTCCTTCAAACGACTCTCAGCTCCCTTCACCTTGGTCTTCAACGCCGCCAAGTCAGATTCCGATTTGGCAGCCCTCTCCTCAACCTTAGAGACCATATCCTTCAAGCCAGAGTAGGCGCCCAAGAGGAACTGGAAGGTCTAAAAGATATAAATCAAAGAAAAGACATGTGAAAAGTCACCCAGTGGAAAAATCAAGAAAAAAGACAAGGCTTGACAAAAAACATACCTTCCAAGCGGAACAACCAGCCTCGCCAATACAATCCAGAGGTGAGGCTCCATCGACTTCCGATTTCAATTTCGGGTCCTGGGCTTGGAACAGATCGGCAATGGACCGCCCGACTAGATCAATCCTTTCGATGCCCGAAGAGGTACCCGATTTCTTTTTTGGAATATTCGGGATGATCTTCTCAACGTCAAAGGAAATGACCGCCTTTCTTTTATCACCAACCTTTGCTGGGGGAAACGATTCGACAGGCGTCGATTTGCTCGACAAAGCCCTGGCCGCCACCAACTTCTGTTTGATCAGACCTTTCCCGGACACCCCCTTTAGACGAGCACTCGACCGACCAACACGAGACGATATTACACCAGATAGGATATAAATTGTGAATATAGTACATAAACGGAAACGCATGCGACCCAAACAGAAGACTTACACTTGACATGAGAAGGTGTTGGGGCCGACATAACGTCTTGAGTCGTCGGACCAGTAGACAGCAAATTGACGTTCACGAAACTACGCTCCGACAACGGAATCCCAAGCAAAATGTCGGTCAGACCCTCCAGTTTAGCGTCAACTTCCAAGTCCTCGGGCTCAGGTACTGCATAAAAAGAGAGGTAAGCAAAAGTTAAAATATATCCGACAAAGCAAATAAAAGGGAAAGGTGCATACTTTCGACCCGCCACTCTGTCAGCAAGAACGAACAATCACCCCCCTTTTCCAAAGACAATCGCTCGACGAAGAAATATTTCGACCCCCATCCATGGTCGTTCACATCCAAATTTGACACCAGCAGCTTCCGACCCTGACGCCTACGCAACTGAATCCGGGAAGAACTCTTCGACCTCAAGGCGAAGTTGTACCACAAGGTGTCAAAGTCAAAACCAATCCCCGACTTCGAGTTCAAAAGTTCCAAAACCCTAAGAACCCGCCACGCTTGAGGCATGACTTGACATGGCTAAAGCGCCAGAGTTGCCAAAAAATCACGAACGAGGGGAGTGAACGAAAATTTGTGTCCAATCCAGAACGGATAAGCATAAAAGCAAATCCACCCCTCGTATCTGGCGTCCGCCCTCTCGTCCGGATGAGGAAGCCTCGTAACCGTCTCTAGTGGAAAGCCGCTGACTTGGAGAATCTGCTCCAGATCCGCCTCCGTCAAGGCGTCAGCCACCTTCAACAAGAAAAGGGGGGAACCATTGTTTTCGCCCGAACGAGTGGTGGACGATTCTGCGGAGCTACTAGAAACCATATCTAAAATGGAGAGAGGAGGTAAACGGAAGGCAATCTTGAAAGATTCTAAGGACTTACCAAAGCAAGAAACACAGAGAAATCAGAAGAAAGAAGATGAAAAAGCCTGCCGGTTTACTTTGAATTTATGGAGGGAAGGCTAGAGGCTTAGGCTGTCCCACCATGCCGCGCGATCGTCGCCATGTCGACCCTCGCCTGTCGCGCCAGAACGGATGGTGGAGATCGTGTGCAGGGTAGAAGTCGTCTTGGCTCCCGCCTTTAGCTGCCTTGATCCCAAAACGACTTGGGGCTATTGTTGGGCCCAGAAAGCTTCGCCTAACGGACTGGGCCGCCTAGCCTTATATGTGGCCCAAGGAGTATGAAGAAGGACGTCGGGCGCTCATCAATGCATCAACTCGACCGATCTCGAAGATCTCGCCCAAACGCCATAACTGCTCGATCATCAGCAAACGGCAGCCGGTTCAAATACACAATTAGAAAGCCTCATTAATAAGGAAATCTTAGAGATTATGCTCAGAGATTAAAGGAAAGATTTCGCCAAAACGGTAACAATACCGGTAAAAAGAGGAAAATCCCATAAATAGGGCACGAAGAGGCTAAGGAAAAAACATTGAGGCAAGACACATGAACACTAGATATATCTACTCAGAAAAGGCCTGAAAGACTTACTTAGTCGCATTTTAGCTCTTTTGGCATCAACATTCGACCACCAAGGATCAGACGCTAGATTAGTCGGTCATACAAGATTCGACTCTTGTGTCTGCAGGATAAGCTACACTTTGTCTTGTTTTAGTCATCATATAATCAATATATTATCACATAGATCTTGATCCTATATTATACGTAGTTGATTGCTCATTTGGTTTGGATTTGTTATTTCTAACCCGGTCGACTCGTTATCCCGTCTAAGGCGATTTAGGTCGATTGATCTTTTCGCCCTAAAACAGTCACCATTAATGTATTTCCAAAAAAAAATGTATTTTTAGAAATAGCCAAAAAAATTGTTCAAATTTTCACCCATTTGCCCATCCCTCTTTCATCAACCTTGGTTGTCTCATTCATCTGCTCCACCTCCTACAATCTCATACCCAATACAACTTCCTCCTACATAGTCAGTCGCCTAGACTGCCCACCCCATCTCTTCCCCGAATCCCTTCTCTTTTTCCCCGATCAATCCTCTAATCTCCTGCATATAACCACCCTCGCCATCTTCAATATATAATCAAGCGCTACCAACTGCTAAGTGGAAACAAATTCTCTCAAATACCGCTACCAGGTCGGGTGCATCTTCAACAATCAATGCCCCTCATATTCCACCGATTGGGCGACCATCTCAGTCCGGTCATCCACCAAAGTAGCCCACATCTCAGTTAACCCGCATCATCTCGATTTAACACCAAGTCGGTCCAAATTTAACAAGTATTGATATCAATGATAAAACATGCCATGCTCTTCTCAACAGTGGGATGTTGGTTTCTGAATTTTCATTAGAGAGGAAGAAAAACGATTAGGAGGAAGAGAATAACTAAAAGGGTAATTTCGTCTATAATTATGTAAATGGAGATGTTGATTAAAAATATTGGTTGATGGAACGCGCTAATTTTTAGGACGCGTTAATTTTGTAAAATTAGCACTCGTCATCTTTCTTCATTGCGTTCTCCTAAGCTACATCGTTCGACGCCTCGTCAAAGCACGTGTGAAGCTTAAACCAAGCTAGTTGCTCAACCTAGCAGGTGATACAATTAGTTGATGCAAGCATGTGATACAATTAGTTGATACAAGTAGTTAATGCAAATAACTTGTTGATGCATGCAGGTGATACAAGTAGATGATGTAAGCTAGTGATACAAGTAGATGATGCAAGCTAATGATACAAGTAGCTGATGCAAGAAAGTAGTTGATGCATGCAAGTAATACAAGTAATTGATACAAGTTGGTGAAAGAAGCTTAGCCTGGAGGGTTTACTTAGCTTAGAAGCTAGTTTTTTCTATAAATAGGCCTCCAACACTTCATTTGAAAGGATCATCGGCACGACGCCCAATTTGTCGGGTTTAGGATTGAAGGTCCGTGGTTGGTTCTCGTGTAAGCAAGTTGTTGATTTGTAATCTATAGTTGAGTCTCTCAAGATGCAATAAAGAAGATGGTAGTCGCGCCCTTTTGATAGTCAATATCGAATAGATTTATATTTCATTGACTCTATAAACACGGGAACCATCACCGGTGCTGTCCGTGGGGAATTTCCTCACTTTAGGACGACTTGTCTATCATTGAGGGGCGCAAGCAAGAACCATGTCAAGTCCGGGTGATTCGGTTCAAGGGATCTCATGATGACGCGCCAAAACTACGAGAAGAGTTGTGTTCCCTCACCAAGACATAAAAATAGCACATCAAGAGAGGCGTCATGCGTGATGTAAGAGGGGAAAGATTTGTATACGTGTATAATGAATAAATTACCACCCTCACGGTGGCCATTTTTTTGTTAATCTGCGTTCTTTTCAAGAGGGGTGAGATCCCCCAAGCTCTCGCTTGGGGCTTCCACCGCGTTCTCTTCAAGACGGGTAAGATCCTCCAAGTTCTTGCTTGAGGCTGCCACCGTGTTCTTTTCAAGACAAATGAGATCCTCCAAGTTCTCGCTTGGGGATGCCATCGCGTTCTCTTCAAGACGGGTGAGATCCTCCGAGCTCTCACTTGGGGATGCCACCGCGTTCTCTTCAAGATGAGTGAGATCCCGCAAGCTCTTGCTTGGGGCTGCCACCGCGTTCGTTTCAAGACGAGTGAGATCCCTCAAGTTCTCGCTTGGTGATGCCACTGCGTTCTCTTCAAGACGGGTGAGATCCCCCAAGTTCTCGCTTGGGACTGCCACCGCGTTCTCTTCAAGATGGGTGAGATCCCCCAAGATCTTGCTTGGGGCTGTCACCGTGTTCTCTTCAAGGCGGGTGAGACCAGAGCTTGGGGCTACCACCGCGTCATCATCATTCTCGCCCAAGTCAAGAAACTCGAACTCGACGGAGGAGCTTGTATGTTCAAAGGGATAGATCGAACGCGATGATTCAAGACAACTTCCATGGTTTGTTTTAACAGCATCACATGAAGGATGTCAAAATATAGGGTTGTGATGGAACGCGCTAATTTTTAAGACGCTTTAATTTTACAAAATTAGCACTCATCGTCTTTTTTCATCAGATTCTCCTAAGCTACATCGTCAGACGCCTTGTCAAAGCACGTGTAAAGCTTAAACCAAGCTAGTTGCTCAACCTAGATAGTGAAGCAAGCAGGTGATACAAGTAGTTGATGCAAGCAGGTGATACAAGTAGGTGATACAAGTTGGTGATACAAGCTGGGGATACAAGTAGTTGATGCAAGCAACTAGTTGATGCTTGTAGGTGATACAAGTAGATGATGCAAGTTGGTGATACAAGTAGTTGATGCATGCAGGTGATACAAGTAGCTGATACAAGCTGGTGAAAGAAACTTAGCATAGCTTAGAAGGTAGTTTTTTCAACAAATAGGCCTCCAGCACTTCATTTGAAAGGATCTTTGGTCCGATGCCAAATTTGTCAGGTTTCGGATTGAAGGTCTGTGGTTGATTCTCGTGTAATCAAGTCATTGATTTGTAATCTATAGTTGAATATCTCAAGATGCAATAAAAAATGGTAGTCGCGTCTTTTGATAGCCAATATCAATAAGATTTATATTTCATTGACTCTATAAACGCGGAAACCGACGTTTAACATTTATGTAAAACTATAAAAGTACTAAAGATAATATTCTATCCTTATTAAATATACATATATCATAGGGGGCTTGATCAAGTGAGAATGAGGCATATGGTGTAAAATGAGAATGAACCTCCACTCTTGGATGGACTTCCATCCAAGGGTGGAGATAAAAGCTTCATTTAATTGGTCATGTGCCATGCACATGACCACTTAAGTGGGTCAACTCTAGCATTGACCGCCGGTCAACTCCGGTCGTTGAACGTTTTTTTTTTTTGGCCCAAAATTTATTTTTTTGGGGCGGAATTTCCATTTTTTGGGCCAAAATTTTCTATGCACATTTCTTGCAAAAGTTATGCACATTCCAACATGATTTCATACTCTTTTGACCGACGTAAAACCGGTCAACTTTTTCTTTGCGGGGCCAACTTTTTTTTTCTTTGGGCGAATTTTTTGTTTCCGGCCCAAAATTTTCTATGCACATTTAGTGCATATGTTATGCACATGCACGCAAGATTTCATGCACTTCTAACCGTTCAAGCTTTTTCTCTCCTAAAATATTTATTTTCGGGGACTAGATTTTTCCCACACATCCAATGCAAATATTATGCACATTCAAGTCATTTTGCACGCACATTCAAGCCATTACGTGTGAAGTGCATACGTCTATGCATGTATGTGCATGGATAATGGCTTGTATGTGTACATGATTTGTACTAGCATATACAATGCAAACATTATGCACATTCAAGCCAATTTGCATGCACATCCAGTGCAATACGTGTGAAGTGCATACATCTATGCGTGTATGTGTATGAATAATGGCTTGTTTGTGCACCTAATTTGCATTATGAGTGCATATATCGGGTTTGTGTTGAAAATGTGCATGAGTTTTAGACCGCGTGTGGATGAATATTAAAGTGCATTAGTTTTTGCATGTATGTGTACATAGAATAATATACTTGTGCATTTATTTTTGTACTAGATGTGAAATTCATTTAGTTTTTAACATGCATTGCTCTTTTTTTCAAAAATGCATGAAATTCCGAAGAAATGTGCATAACTTTAGCAATGAATGTGCATAGAAAATTTTGGCCTAGAAAATGAAAATTTCATTCCAAAAAAATAAATTTGGACCCGAAAAAAAAATAAAAATTGGCCGGACTAGTGAAGTTTGACCAAGGGGTCATGTGCATGGCACGTGCCCCTTTTATGAAAGTTTAATCCAAACCTTTGAATTTGTCTCCATCCAAGGGCTATAGTCTATAAGATCATTCTCATTTTACACCATAATAATCATTCTCACATGATCAAATTTCATATCATAGATATCAATAGTAGTCCACGAGGCCGGGCCGGTACTATCCAACTATATATGCATAAAATTAAATGAATTTCAAAGGGCACATCGATAATACTTGAAAAAAAAAGCAATGTATATCAATATATTGCTTTTTAATACATGGGTGCTAGAACTCGAATGAATGAATTAAGCAAGCCTATGTATCTAGCTAGCTACATATTCTTACGTACATAATATTATATAAGTTTCATTAAGCGAATTTAGATACAAATTATCCGAAATCGAAAAGGTTATGATCGATCATACAATAACTTAATTAGTAAAATTGCAGATGAGTTATAACTTAATTTGCATATATATATAGGGAGAGAAAGGATCGGATCGGAGGAACTTGAATTGTTCGATCATTGAGAGTTGATCATAACTGCAGACATCTGCGACGGCGTCAGTCTCGTTGGAGAAGGCCTCTCAAGGTTGGCGTCGTCATTTTCCGATGATGACCAAATCAAAGGGCTTTTACCATCATCAATGAACCCTTGGAGGTTTTGCTGGCGGTGGAGGTCGAGTTCTGCTTCTCCGCCGTTGTTGTTGTTGAGGTCTTGATGATGAAGAGAGGAAGACAAGTTCGTGGGAGAGATGAAATCCTTGATCATTGGCATCATACTTTCATGGTGAGGGGAATTTCCCATAATGCCCTTGTAGAGTACTGCGGCGGATGCTGAAGCCTGCGTGTTGTTCTCATCTCCTGCAAGTGTCTGCCAGGCTTTCTCTAGAATGTTCTGCATGTACTTCCCTTGTGCTTCTATTCTTAGCTGAAGTCTTCTTTGAACCTGCAGTATCAAACAAGAATCGTGTAGGGTAGGTCACTATATATATATATATATATATATATATATATATATATCTTAAATTAATATACATGCAATTATATATGTGTGCATAACAAAAGTACATTATGAATGTATGAAGAAGAGCATGTATGTTGAAATAAGATGTACGTTAAACTCACTTCCAACTGTTCTTGCAGTCTTCTTTGAACTTCCATTTGCATTCGAATTGCATCACTTATGTGCGCATTGCTGGTAAATTAAGAACAACGTATAAAACCCATGAGTACGTAAATAATACTGTACTAATTATAAAAGCAAAGTAAGACTAAACATAAATTTATATGAAAATTAGAAGCTAGGCTAGCTAGCTAGTTATAAAAGTTAATTATATATGTGTTGGGAGAACTGAACCTTCCGTCTATCTCAAGTTATTCTCGACCCAAAACAAAAGAGAACGTACTTAGCATCAAACTTAATGCTTTTGAGATTAATTAGAAAAGGGAAAGGAGAGATGGAGAAAAATTAAAAGGTAACATACTCGTTCATATTACGGTCAATTAACCCCGGTGAACATGTACTGTTTCTCTGAAATTCCATAGCTGAAGCTGATCGAATAGTAGCAAATAAATCAAGATTTGGTTTTATATATATAAATTCTGCAGGGGATTGAAATATATACCACGCACGGCACCGTACCTCTGTTAGCGGGATGATCATTGAATTGATCCTTGTGCGGTTGCTTTCCTAGTCTGAATTTCTGTCCACGTACAAGAACAACAACGTACTAATAAAGAGTCAATAAAATGGGGAAGTAATAAAGAAGTTGTAATTAAGATCGAGAAGATGAAAATGATCGAACCTGGAGATGGCTCTTGAGGTGATACAAAGTCAAGCCCTTAACTCCCATGGCTCTCATAATCGTCTTGGGCGTCGCCTCTTCACAATCAATTAAGTCGAAATAATTAAAAAAAACTAAAAACGTATATAAAGTAGCAATTAAGGATGATAGAGATCGAGGCGCACTGTCGGGGCCTCCGAGCTGAGCGACGGCGTCGACGAAGCGGTCATGGAGCTCGGCGGTCCAGCGGAGGCGGGGCTTGGGGTCGGTGGTCAGGACAAGCCCGGAGTCGGCCTCAGCAGTGCACATCTTCTTGGGGTGGAACATATTCTTGGAATTCAACAACAAATGCTACTGCTAGGCTAACATATATATATTGTTATATAAGCTGCCGGTTACTGTTTTTTCTTTTTTTCTTTTGTCAAGGACAAGTAGAGCTGGCTCAAAAAGAAAGCAACCCTTGCTCACAAAAAAAAAAAAAAAAAAAAAACAACCCAATGTTTAAGCGGTTCAAATTGCCTGTTTCATATAATCCCTTCCGTGTTCCTATTTTTGTTATTGATTACATTAATTTTCATATTATCTTACTAATACGTAAATTTAGTTTGAAAATCAATTAAACAACCATATTCTCGTGCCATGCACGGGTTTTTGATAAAATTTTATACTAATATTTTTTAATTATTAAAAATATATTTATTTTATATATTAAAAATATTAAATACATGAAAAAAACAATAAATATAGAGATAGATATTATATATGTTTCATTTCATTTACAAAAAATGACTTATTTTTTATATACATCAGGCTTACCTTGGCACCAATTTAAAACATACATATAACTTTATTAATCCTAAACTACAATCAACGTGTATATATATATATATATATATATATATGCAAATGTTAATTATATGTGCTTATATTGATATTAATACAAAGTTATAACAATCTCTTAAATATAAATATTTATTTTAATGTGTGTCGTCGCCTTATTTATGTTAATCTCGTAATAATTCATTTAAATATTTTGGATTTACAAATAAAAAAAGATTTGATATTAAGATATTGATGTATAACTAATAAGATTTTTAAGAAATGGATTAATACAATTTAATCGGGGTTGTATGTTGAATAAAATGGGTTGATACAATTTAAGAAAAATCCATTATTAATAATTAATTATTTTACTATATGTTTGTCAGAGGTTGATAAGATAATTTGTTTAGGTATTTGGTGAAATTAAATTAGCTAAATTATAGAGGAATAAAATTTTTTAAAAAGTAAAATTATTATAAAATGACACATAAGATTTGTGAGACCAGAATTATTCTGGTGGCTCAAAAGGAGAAAACTTTAATATATATATAATAGTTACTGATAGATAGTAGATTAATTTAGCAGATCTAATTGTAACAACATGCCGAGTTCTTTTGGTTAAAGTTTATGCCGCATATTTTGATAGATTGTTATTTAATTGGTAGGATTTGTTTGTAACAAACTCAATATAATTAATAGTCTTGCTGATAAGTATTATATATAAATTTATATCTATTAAGTTATGATTACAATTATCTTGCCGTATAACAAACTCAATATAGGATTTGTTTGTAACAAATTCAATATAATTAATAGTCTTGGTTGTTAAGATAATTTGTTTAGGTATTTAGTGATAAATTAAAATTAAGTTAGCTAAATTATAGAAGAATAAAAGATTTTAAAAAATAAAATTATTATAAAATAACACATAAAATTTGTGGGATCAGAATTGTTCTGGTGATTCGAAAGGGAAGAGTTTTAAAGTATAGTGATAGAATAGATATAGTAATAGAATAGATAGATAGATCTTGATATTATTATGGGAGCCGTGATATTGTTATGGCACTACGTAATGAATATCTGATTTTGATATTGTTATTGTTAATCTCGTAAGTATTTTCTAAGATTTTGAGTCCTCATAAATTTCTGATTTGGTATGCTCAATATCTGATTTAATGTTAAATAGAAACCGGAACAATGCACTACGTAATTGGTATACGTAATTAAACTAAGATTTGAATAAAGAAGCTGGATTTGGTCCCCTGGATGACTTGTTTGATAATGATCTCCCTTTGATTTTTCTGGTAAATTAGCTTTTAATTGAAAGCTTATCGATTGTGTTTTTTATTATTTTGGTAAATTAGCTTTTGAAAGCTTATCGATTGTGTCTATGGAGAATAAAAATCTTGTTAATATATTGTGATTTTGATAAAAGATTTTTAGTTAAAGTGAAATAAATTAAGATATATGGTTAAATTTTAATTTGATAAAAAAAATTATTCAAAGTGATATAAAAATTAAAAATTAAGAATGAGGTGGGCCCAGAAGCGTTCTGGTGGCTTTAAAAGGTTCAGCTTTAATATATAGTATTAGATTGTATTTTAAGGAATAAATATTTGAATTCGTTTAAGGAATAAATACTTATACTCTTATTTATAGAGTTTTTTTAACTCTACTGAAACAAAATTCTTCTTTGAAATATATGAATGATTTCGACAGTTTAAATTTTTTGTTACACATTTATAGTTATGATTTAAGGTACGCCATTCTCAAATTTAACTTATCAAAATACAAACAGAAAAATAGAACAAAAATGATCAATTCATTTATATTAAAGGAAATTCCATATACTAGAAACCTCTACTCATTACATCAACGGAATTTTGGACTACCATAAAAAAAATGTTGGATTTGGCTAATGCAATTACTTTTTTTTTTTTTGGTCAGAGGCTAATGCAATTACTTAAGGGTATGTTGAGAGTGGTTTATGTTTAGAGGTGTTAAAGATCGGCCGGGACCAGACCGGTAAAATTACGGTCCGGTCCAAGATTTTCCCTTAATCCGGTTCCGGTTCTGGTCCGGTCCAAATCCGGAAAAAATCAGTCCGGAACGGTTGGACCGATTTTTTTTAAAAAATAATAAATTAGGAGTTTAAATGTTATTTTTTATAGATATTTTTCTTAAGTTAAGAGTATAAATATTTTTTAGATAATAAATAAGAATTTGATTAATTTTTTTTTTAAATATTATCTGGTCTAAACTGATCCAATCTTCGATCCAAATTTTTGAAAAAATCCAATCCGGTCTGAACAGGATGAACACCCTAGTATATGCGCTAGTTTTGTGGGGGTGGTGGGACAGCTAGCTGGTGTATTTTTTCGCCAAGATTGATTGTCAAAAGAAGAAACATCAAAGTATAAGGAAATTTTATTTCTTTTTTTATTATTATATTTTAGATATCTGAATGAATAGTTTAATTAATATTAACGTGGCTCTCCCCATAAGAATTCATTCTTAGCCCTCGTTTGGTTCGTATTACACTTTTCAGGAAGTTGAACTTTCCTAGGAAATACATTTATTTCATGTGTTTAGTTCAAAAATAAAACGTGGGAATTTACTTCCCAGAAAGTTGCAATTCCTCCAATTAAAGGAATTACACTTACCTTGAAGAGGTATGTAAGATCTACTTCCTGCGTTTTTAAACGGAAATATTATTACTTCCTATGTTAATATAAAAATAACAATTTTGAATCAAACATGATTTCGCAATTTCCAGCAATTTACAATTCCTAGGAAGTAGCTAAATGCCCAGGAACTTAATTTCCCACGTTCAACCAAACAAGGGGTTAGTCAACTTTTGCCTTGAATAAAGTTGAGAATCGTGTTTCTCTTACCAAAAAAATTAACATTAAACGTGTGTGTTTATATAAAAAATGTACTCCGTATTGTAGATTAATGAAGGGAAATAGCACCCAATATCCCATTTTTATATAGGCTTTGCAAAACTATCCTATCCCTTTTGGTTTTTGCAAATCTACCCAAAGACTTTTTTTTCCCTTGTTTTTTGCAATTATACCCCACAAATAAAAAGTTAAATGAAAATCTGACTTTTTCTTTTCTTTTGGAAAAGAAATTCTAACATGGCACTATTTTAATTGGAAAAAAAAAAAAAACCCCAAACCATTTTGAATTCCAAAATGAAATGTGAAAAATTTGCTACAGGTAAAAAAACCCCAAATCATTTCCTTTTCCTTTTCCTTTTCTCTCCCAGAGGTTTCCTCTTCGCCGGCGGAATCTAGATTTAATTTTTTCAGCGAGATTCACCGATTCTGACGTGAAGCTTTCTCTTCCAGGTTTGTTTGCTTGAAACCCTTCTTCACCGTTCGAGGTAGCTTAAACCCTTCTTCACCGTTCGAGGTAGCTTAATCCCTTCATCGCCGCTTGAGCTCCGAGTAAGGCCCTTGCGATTCCGCTTAAGGCTCTTGCGATTCTGTTGCGATTCCGATTCATCTGCCTCTTCTGTCTATCTCCTTCGAGCCTTGTTGTTCGAGGTAGGTATGTCAAGTTTTTCAGAGTTCAAGTCATTTAACGCCATTTTAGGGTTGCTCCGTTGCTGTTCATTTGGTTTTTAGGGTTGATTCACTGTTGTTTGAGCTGAAATGAAGTGAGGAAGTGAGGTTGAATGCAGCGAATTGTATCAACCTGTGAAATCCGTGTTTGTAAAATGAGAATGTCAGATTATGTTTGTTTTTGTCACAATTGCAGGAATTACCATTGTATGAACATTTCTTGTCAGCGTTGATGGAATATTTGTCACATCGTATAGTGTTATTGTTGAAATGATTAATTTGATTGTCATGAATGTCAGATTATGTTGTGTTTTGAAATTCTAATGTTGTTATTTTCCTGACATTATAGCTCTCTTACTCTTACAACTTCCTTGTCTTCTCGTGTGATCTGTACATCTGGGTATGTTGAGTTGAGTTAGGTGCTTAGAAAAAGCTTAAATGTTGATATTTTTTGTTGTTTGTCTATCTCCCCCAGTGCAGCTGAAGTGGTGTAGTTCTTCATATTGAAACGGAGGAGATTAAAATGGGTAAAAAGGTAAATTTTGGTTAGCTCATTGTGTGTAGTTTTCCATAGTTGGCATCCTGTCATGTTGTGTTTAAGTATATGTTCGTTTTGTATATATTGACCTTGTATAATTTGTATTTTTTAGGGTCATTTATTGAGATTTGAAGGAAAAAAATTCATCGGCAGATTCAACCAAAACTGTCGGCGTGAATTGCTGAATCTTATTGAGAAATGCCTCTCCCCTGTGGACTGGCAGAGGATAATAGATGGTCCATTTGGACCTACTGTGAAGATGGTTCGTCGACAAAACTTTTCATGCCAGCTTGTACATTACGTTTTATTCCGTCAAGTAGAAACGAGGAAGTTGTGGGAGACGTGGTATGACCTGCAAGGACATCTGCTGCGTTTTTCAATGAAGGAATTTGCACTTGTGACGGGGTTATGCTATCACAGAATGAAAGATAATGAGCTGAACCCGGATAACAATGTTGTGAAAGAGTTATTTGATGTATAGAATTTGACGTTGGGTGAGCTCGAGTCTTTATTTATGCGTACACAGCTTGATAGCCCTTTGAAATATAAGATGGCGTTATTGATTATATTAGAGGGCGTCATTCTTGGGGTTGAGAAAAAAGTTCGCATAAGCACAGGTCATGTCAAATTATTGGCTGATATCGATCGATTCACGAAATTCCCATGGGGCAGGGTTAGCTACATTGAAACTCACCAGGGATTGAGTTCAACGGTGAAGAATAGATTGGAAACGGTTGAAACAAGCAGAGACTCAAGTGCAAGGTTGGGTTACAAACTCAAGGGGTTGCCAATGGCCTTTCAGGTAACATGACAAGATGTAATGTATATTGTTTTGAAGTTGGTATTGTAGTTACAATATATTGATGGTTTGGCTGTTCAGGTTTGGCTATTTGAAGCTGTTAAACCAATTGCTTCAGCGTTTGCACATTTGGTGGATAAGGAGGCCTACCCACGCGGTCTATGATGGTCATCAGATTCACAACCTGATGCGACGGCTATGGAGTCTTTCTTAGGGAAGGCCACATCCCGTTTTATTCCAAATGTGGTGTTGATAGAGGAAGAAGCTGAGGTGGAGGTCTTAACAGAATGCAAATTTTATGGGGAAGTGAAGGACACTTACTTTGACAAGGCAGTTGAGAAATTCGAGCTAAGTAATAAGAGGTCTATCAATGGTAGAAGAAAAGGAAAGAGTGATTCAGACTCTGCCCCTGCTACAAAGTCCTCAGGCCTGGATGCAAGACAGGTGATGTGCGCTATGAAAGAGCTTCATGAGTGTATGATTAATTTGGAAAACCAAGTGGACGCAGGGTTTTGTGCTATGAATATAACCTTGGGCATAATGCAATAGATGATCAAGGAGAAGGTATTCAACAAGTCAGGTTCAACAAATGATGAACAAGAGGAAGGGGAAGTAAGATAACTGTCAACAATCGTTATTAAGTTATGTTTGGGAACTTAGATATATATTTCGTGGAAGCTGAAGCATTTTTACTTGTGTAGAATAGTAATGTCATTTTGAAAAGGCAAAATGTCACTTTGTTAAACTTGAGATTGGCAGTTACTTGTATTTGTTGTCAGTTTAAGCCTTTTTTTACAGACATTATAACAGGAATGTCATAGTTAGTTAATAGAAAAAGGTAGTTTTATAAGTTGGATGGATGCATAAAGCTCTGTTTTTGACAATCATTATAGAATGGTGCACTTACTTATTATTCTTTTGAGTTAAATCTAAATTGTAATTTATTGAAGCAGAATGTTGTACATGGTCGTGATGAGGATGTCGAAATGGATAGAATGGGGGGGGGGGGGGGGGTCTGATTCAAATCCCCTACAGGATGACGATGATGAAGGTGCCACTAAATTCGACAATGGCAATTTAGGATATATGGTTGTTTATCGAGAGCAAAAGGATGATGAAGATGGTGCAGTTCAGAGCGATGATGTTGAGGGTGCAGTAGAAGATGAGGGGGAAAATGGAGAAACGATGACAAAAGAAGAAGACGATAAGAAAGAAGGAAAGCAAGTTGCAAGGAAGACTCGTTCAAAAAAGAAGAAGGGTGATAAAGATGGTGCAGTTCAGAGAGATGATGTTGAGGGTGCAATACAGGATGAGGGGAAAAGTATTTGCAAGGAAGGAAAAGTATTTACAAGAAAGACTCGCTCAGAAAAGAAGATGGGTGATGAAGATGGCGCAGTTCAGAATGAGGCAAAAAATAAAAAAGGGAGGACAAGAGGAGTTGAGGTATGCATCAATAAATCTTCTTGACAAGATGGTCCCTCAGATCACCAACATGTTATTTATGAAAAAACTTATTTGCAGACGCTAAAACAAGCTGAGGTGGAAGGAGAGTCTATCAAATAATCAATTGGACTCTCAATAAGAAAAAGCAGCTCAAAAAAAACAATTGATCATACAACTGGTGAACTGAAGGACCATCCTGTCAGGAAGAGAGGACTGTCCAGAGAAGCCGATAATCCTAAACGATGCAAGGTTTCAACGCCCAAAGGATTTTCAAACATGAATAAATTGCAGCGTTGGTTAGACTCGAAGGAAAGGTTAGGAAGTTGTCCCTCTTGTCTTGATGATATGAACCTGTCTTGAAGATATGAATGCGTGTTTGAGGTGTTAATTAAACCATGTTATGATGCAGTGAGGAAATTGTTTCTCCAAGTGGAGAAAATCTACAGAGGGAGTTTTTTGAGCCATTGTTGCAACCAAAGGGGTGGCTGAAATCTAAGGTAAGCTCCTTTCAATTTTTATATAAATTATCGTGGCATGCAGAAAATTTCTGGTATGACATATATTTTTGGTTTGTAGCACTTGGACGAATGTATGTATTATCTTGGCTGTCGTGTGCGTGACAAACCAGTGGCAATATTGGACACCTGGTTTCAGCGTAATTTGGACAAGGAAATGAATAGATGGTTATCAGATAAGCAAAGTTATGTTGTTGATGGATCTAAGATGAGATACCTACGTGGGGAACTGCCTGCAATTTATGGGAAGGATTGGAAGGATATGGATCGTATATACCTCCCCTTCAATTTCAAGGACAAACATTGGGTAGCTCTGGAGATACAACTAAGTAAATGGTGTGTCACTGTATACGATCCCGACGTCAATTTGTTCAAATTGTCGGAAGTCCATAGGCTCCTTGCAGAGTTGACATATATTCTTCCTGTCATGATAGCACAATATGAGCCTTTGGCAACAATTTATGAAGATAGGCGGGGAAATCCCCTAAATGTGACTCGTGTTCCTACATTGGAGAGAAACAAGAGAGGGTAAGTTGTTTATAGAAATTGTTCATTTGTTTGTGTGAAATTGGTTATAATATCAGCAAACCAACTACATTTTTTACTTGTGTGCAGGGGCGATTGTGGCGTCTTCACGATCAAGTACATAGAAATGCTAAGTTTTGGACGTCAAAACATCGTGAACGTGGGTGACAAATTTGTGGATGAGTACAGAAAAAGGATAGCCGATAGTTTGTTCGATATGAACTGGTTTGACTAGTGGAGGATATGTTATTCACTTTCATGTAAGCTTCACTGTAGTTGGGATAGTGCTAGTATTGTATGATTCCTTGTTGGGTGGTTTTCGCTAGAATTGACTTGTATTGTTGACAATAACTTGTGTTGAAATTGTTTTGGACATCTAGCAAAATTGGTTGGTGCATTTCTTGTTCATAATTCCTGCCAGTGTTGTTCATAATTCCTGTCAGTGTTGTTTTGGAAATCTAGGGTAATTGCTACTTCGTTGTAGATGCATACTTCGTGTCAGTGTTGTTCATAATTTCTGCCAGTAAAGTTTCTTTGTAATTTGCGTACATATGTTTTTTGTCACATTGTATAATCCTATTGTCGGAAATATTATTTTGTAATATTATTTGTTCACCGATTTGACCGTTTTAATAATATTTAATTTAGAATAAAAAGCGTAAGACATACACCGATTTACCTTTCTTCGAAGTTCGAATTCTCCAAAAAGCCCCTCCGTGTTTACCTTCCAAAATTCCCTCCACATTTCTTCTTTTTCCTTCCCAAGAAGGCGACTCTGCAAACATCCATCATTGTTATCAGACATTTTCTTCTTCCCCAGAAGGCGACTCTTCAACTCCTCCATCTTTCTCGATTTTTGCTTACTCTTGAAGTCCATCTCCACATTTTCTTACTTACTCCCTCCTCCATCTTTCTCCATTAACGCGTTACAAAAGAACCCTAGAAAATGGCAGTGCTTAGAGACCGTAAAGAATCGAGCCCAAAGAAGAGTGGAGAGAAAAGGAAGAGAAAAGAAGACGACAGCCAGGTTCGAAAGAAGAAGAAGCAGGGAGACGAAGTGCAGGCGAAAGGCGGAAAAACTTCTAACAGTTCCATAGGGAAAAAAGCCGCGAAGGGCAGGTCGAGGCCAAAAGCGAAACCAGTAGAGGGGAATAAACCCTTAATCTTTAAAGAGGATGTAAGTTGTCTAAATTTTTTTGTTTAGGGCTTAGCGTAATTTTTCAATTGTCCTGTCACCCATCTGAAATGGTTTACTTTGTATCAGGAGTGTTTTTTTAGGGTTTTATGTTTTTTTATCTGTCGTCTAAGGCTTCTGAAATGGTTCGATTGCGTTTGTTTATGGTTATTTTCATTTGGCTTGCAGATTAGGTACAGTTATTTCAGAGGTGAAACTTTATACGGTAGAATTAACATCAACTGTAGGGTGCACTTTGTTCGTGAGATTGAAAACAAGTTGACACATGTGGATTGGCAACGGGTTTTGGATGGCCCGTTTGGAAAAGTTTTGAAAATGTTGCAGCAGGTATCATTTTCTTCACAGACATTGCATGCAGTTCTATTTAAACAACTTGAAACAAAAAAGAAGTGGGAGTCTTGGTATGAGGTGGCAGGAAAAGAGTTGAGGTTTTCGATTAAGGAGTTCTCTCTCATAACTGGACTGAATTGTGGTGAACTTCCATTTGTGGATACTAAAGCAGACGGGCTAGTAATGGAGCGTTTTTTTGGTAGTCCTGGTGGTCCTAAGACGACCATACAAGATGTTTACAACAGATTTAAAGAACATCGTGAATTGGACAACTACAAAATAAAATTGGCACTGTTGTTGATAGTTGAAGGTCTGTTGCTGGGAGGGGATAAGAAGAGGCTAGTGAAGCCGCTGCATGTTAGGCTGCTGGAGAATATGGATTACTTTTGGGATTATCCATGGGGAAGGATTGCTTATGAAGAGCTTCACAAGTCATTGACCACGGCATTGGCCAAAAGGATGCAAACAGTAGTGAAGGCAAAGCTACTCTCCGACACACCAAGAATTCCATATTCCATTCAAGGCATGCCAGTTGTGTTCCAGGTAGTTTTATTGCTTCAAATATTAATTACTTTATGATATACTATGACAGGATATTTGAGTACTGGGTGACAGGATCGTGGTGAATATACAGGAAGTTTTTCTTGTTTGATTGACACTACATAGTAGTATTCCAACATACTTTTATTTGCATTCCAGATTGTTTTAGGGTGACCTGATCTAAATTTGTAATGGTTGAAATATGAATTACTGAATGTGTTTTATTTGCAGCATAGTAGTATACTTTATGCTATACTATGACCGGATATTTGAGTACAGGGCGATAGGATAATGGTGAATATGCAGGAAGTTTTTCTTGTTTGATTGACACTACATAGTAGTTTTCCAACATACTTTTATTTGCATTCCAGATTGTTTTAGGATGACCTAATCTAAATTTGTAATGGTTGAAATGTGAATTACTGAATGTGTTTTATTTGCAGCATAGTAATATACTTTATGCTATACTATGACAGGATATTTGAGTACAGGGCGACAGGATAATGGTGAATATGCGGGAAGTTTTTCTTGTTTGATTGACACTACATAATAGTATTCCAACATACTTTTATTTGCATTCCAGATTGTTTTAGAGTGACTTGATCTAAATTATAGGGTGACAGGATAAAATGAAATAATGTATCTTAATTTTCTAATTCTCAAACTACTTGTTATTGTAGATATGGGTATGGGAAGCTGTGCCAACATTTGGTCTCCAATTTGCATCAAAGTTGAGTTAATCTGCAATGTCTCGAGGTCTTCGTTGGTTTTCAGATGACGCCCCTGAACATGGAGTGTTGGAGTTGTCTTTGGCTGATCCTACACATGTGGTTAAGACCATTCTTATTCCCGATGAGGATGAGGTGGATAAGCTGTCCGACTGCTACTATGTTGTTGAATTTGATGACCTGCATTTTGATAAAATTGTGAAGGAAGCAATGAAGGGTTTGAAAAAGAAGGGGAAAGGGAAGCAAGGAAAAGATGGAGCGAGCTCGAGTAATGCATCTGTGCAGTCATCAGAGGTGATAAGTTAGATGTTCAGAATGATGAAGAGGTTGGAAAAAGGAGTGCTTGACAGGATGAGAAGGCTGGAAAAGTGGGTATCAAAGAATTAAAGAATTATTCGGATGAGGATGAATCCTATGGTAAGTCTGATGAGGAAGATGAGGAAGTTTATAAGGATGATGAGGTGGAGGATAAGGAGGTTGAGGGTGTTTTATCTGAGAGTGATGAGGTTGAGAGTGATGAGGATGATGATGATGATGATGATGATGATGATGATGATGATGATGATGATGATGATGATGATGATGATGATGATGATGATGATGATAATGATGATGATGATGATGATGATGATGATGATGATGATGATGATGATGATGATGATGATGATGATGAAGAACTTCGGCAAGGTGGTGACAAACCGAAGGAAGATGACAAGGTAGATGTTTCTGATGAGGAGGAAGTTTCTGATGAGGATAATGAGACTGATGGTGAGGAAGTTAAGGAGGCTGTGGTGGAGAAGGCTGCGGTGGAGAAGGTGGAGAAGGTAGAGGCTGAGGTTCAGGAGGCTGCGGTGGAGAAGGTAAAGGCTGAAGGAAAAGAGGTATGAAAATTATGAAATTTTGATCACTACTATGACATTATTATTTGTACGAATTGACAAGATTTCTAGTGTGTGAGTTTTTATGTTTTACAAGAAAAGGCTGGCATGGTGACAGGATTTGTACGCATGCATGACAAGGTTATTATGATTGCAGGATTTTGATAATTCCATTGAGGCTAACAATGATGTTGAGGGTGCGTATGGTGTTATGGCCCTTGTCAAAGACATAAATGAAAATGATGGCGTTGGTGAAAAGGACTAGGAGCAGGATTTTACTAACGACATTGAAGGAGCACCGGAGGCTACCCAAGCTGAGGTAGAGGAAAGAGAGGAACCTCTTTCAGTGCTAGCCGTTGTGGTTGCTGCATCCAAGAAGGCGAAACCCAGAAATAAACGAGAGAAGCATCTCCAACCGAGGAGGGTTCTTCCTAGTCGTATGGTGAAGCCATCCGCTAAAAAACTAACACCTTACACAGATGAGAAAAATGGGGAAATTATGAAGAAGATAACCAAGAATTCACATGTGAAGGAGATGACTGCTTTGCTGGAATGGATGAATGATGAAAGGTTAGTATCTCACGGATTTAATAATGTTCAACTATCTTTCATGGATTGAATTACGCCTTCTTTGTTTTTCAGCTCTAAGCCAATAGTTGGACTGTGTGGTGAAGAGATGGACAAGGACTGGTTTGGCCTATTACTGGAACCAAAATCTTGGCTGGAAGATGGTGTAAGCTATTTAGTTATGATGTCAACTTAGTTTACTGTTGGGATTTATTGCAATGCCTGACAGGATGAATTATATTTTTTTGAAGCAAATCGATGAAGTTTGTTGTTATATCCGTAAGGCACTTTTGGAGTCCGAAGTTAAAAGCAAGGCCACAATATTGGACATTTTCTGGACTGCTGATTATACGGATGCATATAGAGACTATATCAAAAATGACTGCGCTGTTCCACCTACATCTGAACGTGCACTCGCATACTTTAGGGGAGATCGGCCTAAACCTTATGGGTCCAGTTGGGATGATCTGAACTTCACTTATTTCCCCCTCAACATCGATAACAATCATTGGGTGGCTGTTGAGATCGATTTGTAGCAATGGCAGGCAAATGTATATGATTGTAATGTGGATTTGAACCCTAACTTGGCCATAGAGAACTGGGTGCATGGGATTTGTCGGTTTCTTCCTCACTTCATGACACAGTACCCCCCGCTTGCCAAGAAATTTGAACATCGGGGTACTCAAGAGATTAAATTTGAGAGAATTCAAGGACTGAAGCAGAACAAGCGTGGGTAAGTCGAAATATCAATCCCCTTATGAATTTTATTACATACTTCATCTGAGTAACAAAGTGCATATTGTGTTCGTAGTCATGACTGTGGGATATACACTCTGAAACACATGGAGTTGCTAAGTGCTGGTTGGAAAAATCTGGACGTTGTGGCAGACAAATTTATTGACGGCTTCAGGAGCGACATGGCTCACAACGTGTTTGACAGGGTCTGGAGGTTGAGCCTAACGAAGTGCATCATTTAGATTACATGCAATGTTATTTGGATATTTGGATTACATACAATGTTATGACAACTTCAACTTGTTTAGATTGCATACCAACTGTTTCTGTATCCTGTCAATCTTGTCAACCGTCATGAAATTATCATTAACTGCCCCCCAACGCTATTGACTGACAATAAAAAATTAGTCAACCGTCATGAAATTATCATTAACTGCCCACCAACTTCCGTCAATCAGTGACAGGATATTAACCCAATTAATTAAATTAAGCACCCTCATAAATGTAACCCTAACCGCCACCAACCCAAAAACCTCTTTATATGCCCCCTCATACGAAACCATATTTCCTCATCCACAATCCGCTCCAAAACTTCTTCCACTTCCTCACCCTAAAAACTCTAATTTCCCTTCTCTTGTTTCGTTTGTTTCCATGGCTTATGAGCCTAACGACTATGAATGGGGCCTTAACGATCACATGGTTTACACAACTGTCCATACCGGTGGGAGACTCATCCCTTCAAGGGGACAAAATGCCAGGATTTCAAGCCCTGTTCATCAGCCTCAACACGGTCGATCAAGCCCTGTTCAAAGAACATTAGCAAGTTCAACATGAGAACATAACATTGACAACGATAATTCGTGCAATTTCATAATTCATACCGACAATAGTATATTACACTTTGACAAAAAACATAAGATACCTAACATTATTAACATACCTGATGGACAAAATATTATCCATAAACATTCACCACATCTCCACTGACAACTGAGGGCCTTCTTTCACCTACTCCTGGCACTTTAAGTGCTACAAGCCTGACATTATACCTTTGTCTCAAAGTAACAAACTTTATATTATAAGCTTTGACATACTCCTGTAAACAAATATAAAAAAAATGCATTCAACAACTTGGTACTACGACAGAACGATGCCATTTAGCTATCCCCTCAGTCCCCCAACCCCCATACATAGAAAACATAACACTTACCATAATCAGAAGTTCCTCCATCCCTAACAACTCATTGAAATACGACACATAATTTTCCTCTGTTAAGCCTTGTAAGACCACTTCAGGGATTTCCTCAAACTCTATCGCTTTCCTGATCTGTGTTGGTATGTTATATGGTCTCTGAGGTGCCAAAGCTTTGGATACCTCATCTTCAGCCAAGAGGAAGACAAGTCGTTCAATAATCCCCTGATCAGTTTGGATATGCAGTATAGATGTCAAAAGGCCAATCTCCTTGGGCACACAAGACATCCATATAGTCAAGCTACCATGTGGGTTCAAATTTCGTTCCTCCATATCAAAACAAGGGACAAAATCTTCCTCGGGTATGTCATCTGGCTGGCCAGATGGAGGTTTCATCAATGACAACACAAATGAATCTTCAGGATTTGAAGCATAAATCTTCACACCCCAAAGTAAAATATATTCATCTGTGGTGTTTTCTATGGTGAATGACGCCACGGGAACCTCGTTCACAGGAACCGATTGAGGCTTTCCTCCAGCGAATGGAAACAGCACATACACCATGACAAGACCCTCCTCAGTTGGCGATGATGTTGTGACTGAAGGAACATCGATGAAGCCAACCTCTCCCTTGTCTCCAATGGTGGAGTATTCATCGTCCATACCTATTTGCCACTCAATTAAAATCCAACAGAAAGTTGTGAGTCCACAGGAAAAGAACACAACCACACGAGCTACTCTAAGGAGAGGAAAGAGATGAAGAGTAGAAAGAGATGGGTAAGATGAAGTGACACAAAGAGAGAGTAGGACTGGAAGTATGTACAATTAGGATAGTCAAACAACACACACTCCAATGAGATGGGGTAGATGAAGTGCCATTATTATCTCCATAAAGTAAGATCTCTGCGAAGTAAATCAGTCTGAATACGGTCACATTTGTCAATCATACATTATTATACTGTGAAAATAGTATAAATAGTATGTCACAATAACAATTTAAAATTTCACGCTTTGGAAATCACCAGCACTACAAGTGCCTCCTCTGTACCTAAAAATACTCAAACATGGAGCATTTTCTAATTAAGATATCTTTAAAGTAGATTGGTGAGATGAAGTGTAATTAATATCTATGTAAAGTAAAATTGTCAAAGAAGCAGAGCATCAGGAACGGGAGATCTAATTAAGACATCTTGTATTTAGATGAACTATCCAGCTTCTGAGAACAGCTATTCAGCCAGATGTCACACGTCCTACCCAAATTAGGCAATAGACAAGCATGTAATATAGTCTAATGACTACAAACTTTTAGTTATTAATTATGACATTATTCTGTGATATTTGGTATGACATATATCCAATTTAAACGGTGTAGTTATGTCATTTTTATTACTAAGTATGACAATTGTTTTACTAAGTCCGACAAGATCTGTCTATTATAGCAGGAAAAAAACCTTGTCAATATAACTACCAGTTCATCCAGACTAGAATCATTTCTTTACTTCAGAAAATTACCACTTCATCTCTTCACTTGGGTTTTACATTTGCTCCCTTCTGAATATTTGCTTTTACATAATTTAGCCATACCCCTAACCTGGAAAACTGCTTCTGAAACAATCTGCTGAGTTCAACAGTTCTTCGGGTTCATATGCTGAGGTTCAACCCTTCTCTCGCCCATCGCCATTCCTTTTTAACAGTTGCACAGTTCACCATGGAGATACATCGTCATTCCTGTTTACATCGCCATAGAGATACATCGCCATTCCTTTTAAACTCTAGCACAGTTCGCCATGGAAAAAAAATTGTGAATATAACTACCTACCAGTTCATCGCATCTTGTTTAACAGTTACAAGGACGTGTGCAGAATGGAAGGGAGAGGGAGGGGAGGGAGGATGGGTTTGCATCTTTCACTTTCAATTGTTCATGTACCGGCCGGCGGGATGGATGAAGCCGGGATGGGCGGGAAGTGGGCGGGAGAGATGAAGAAGGGGGCGGGAAATATTTTGGGGTTTTAGAGGGAAATTGCAAAAATTATTATTTTACTATTTTGGGCTTTTTGTTTTCTTTTTCTTTTCATGCTTTTTTTTATTTTACTTCATTTCTGAATTAAAAGATAAACTTTAATATTTTACAAAAATACCCCATTTGGTGTATATATGCAAAAAAAAAATCAAAGTGATATATATGCAACTCACTAATTCATTTGGGGTATATATGCAAATCCGTGATTAATGAAAGGGTGTGCTCAGCTATATATAGTTGCGTAGGACTCCCAAATTAAATCTATTACTAGTATGGCTTTCAACTTAGCTCACGGGAAAAAATTATTCGTGCACCGTTATGTTGTGGCGCTTAAAAAAAATCCAAAATTTTTTGATGTGTTCGCTACATTGTGGTAGACAGATATTTTAATTCACTATTAGGTTGTGGATAATATATTATTTTATTATTTTGTCTGATGGACAAAATAAATCGAATTTTTTTCCCCTTATATAATGGCTTATAAACTTAATTTTTTTCATATTTTTTATCCGCTATAAAATAGCACACAAGATAAATACGGCGCGGGCGAATAAAATTCGGCCGGTGTGGAATCAATACCTTTAATTTATTATTAAAATCTATAAATTCGAAATTGTCACATCCTCTATATATACACGTACACCCACCAGATATTAATAACATACATGCCGTAGCATGGTATATGTATAATAAGGGTGCAGTTTTTGTGAGAACAATTTCCTAAGAGAGAACTAAGAACAAATCACAGCCATCCACGTAAGCTAACTGTAATAAATGGTAGGCGTGCGCGTGTAAACCTAAATAAAAAAAAGGAAAGAAAGGTAATGCGTGTTTGTACGGAGCATAAATAAAAGGAAAGAAAGGAAGAAAATAAGCTTCACAGCGCATTCACTCTGCCCTCGCACTCCGAGAAAATTCATTAAACCTAAAACAGAAGAAGCTGCTGCGAAATCGAAGAACGAAGCCAGATTGAAGATCGAATTCAACCTCAATGACGGAATCGAAGCCATCCGAACAGAAAATCGAAGAAGTTGATGAACGCAAATGCAAGAAGATGAAATCAGGTAATGAATTTTAGGTTTTTAAGCAAGAATTCATGCTTACAGATTTGCATAAACATGAATGTTTTATGTTTGTATCAATGAACGAAAAAGGCTCATAGTACAGATATTCATTGTGTCGTAAACACTTATGTTCAAATTCATGAACGTTTGTGTCCATCGCCATGAACACATTCTTTTCAGGACATGAAAGGGTCCTAAACATGAACGGAAAATGCTCATAGTACAGATATTCATTGTGCCGTAAACACTTCTGTTCAAATCCATGAATGTTTGTGTCCATCGCCATCAACAAATTCTTGTTCACAATCATAAATCTTAAAAAGGCTCATAGTACAGATATTCATTGTGTCGTGAACACTTTTGTTCAAATTCATGAACGTTCGTGTCCATCGCAATGAACAAATTCTTTTCAGGACATGAAAGGGTCCTAAACATGAACTAATGTGTTTTTAGACATGAACTAATGTATTTTCATGAATGAATGTTGAAGGAAGACTCTACTTAACTTATTTATTTAATTTATAGGTACACCAACACTTTCTCACACTCATAAGAACTCAAAGCTTGTTACATCACCTGGTCAAACAGATTACTTCATTCCAGAATGTCCAGCAAACTTGAAACCATATATTGGGCAAGTGTTTCCGACATTGCAACTAGCAGTCCATTTCTATGGACTGCTAGTTGACAAACAACTAGATCAACTTTGCAGAACCACATGTGATGATTTCTATTTTGACTATGTTGTTGACAAACAAGATCAACTTTGCAGAATATTTTGGAGTGATCCTATTAGCAGGAAGAGCTTCTTACACTTTGGAGATGTTGTCTCAGCTGATGCAACTTACAATATGAACATGTACTGGTTATTTTTATGTCATCCAGTTACAACTTAAAATCTTCAGTTTTTTCCCTTCCAAAACCGTGAACATAAAGGTTCAAGGCCATGAACACAAAATCTCTCAAAGCCATGAACAACTGTCTTCATGAACATTTACACAAGGAGCCTTTCACTTTTAAGTTATGGCCTTGAACGAAAAGATTCATGGACATGAACGAAAATGTTCATGGCCATGAACAGAAACTGGTATACTTTTTTTTACAACTAATTATAACACTTCTATACTTTGTTTTTTGTGTGTAGGTACAACATGGTCTTTATACCTTTTACAGGGGTTGATAACCATAAGAAAACAATCACTTTTGTCGTTGGGCTTCTATTGAAAGAGGATAAGGAGTCCTACATTTGGTTGTTTGAGAACTTTAAGAAGGCAATGGGCCATGAACCGAACATTTTGTTGACTGACCAATATCATGTTGTAAAGGTTGTGGTTGAACATGTATTCAACACTTCTGTCCATAGATTTTGTATGTAGCACATCGTGTTCAAGCTCCTTGAAAAGGTTGATGTGGACATTTATAACAACCAAGAATTCAGAAAAAGATTCAACAATATTGTTTGGAGCAATGAGTTTTCAAAGGAGCAGTTTGAAGAAGAGTGGAGATCTGTGGTAGCTGACTACAACCTAGGAGACAAACCCTGGTTTGCAAAGATGTTTGAGCTAAGGAGATTTTGGATACCATCATTTTTTGATGATGTGAAGATGGGAGGACTACTCAGAACCACATCCAGGTCGGAAAGCCAAAACGACTTCTTTTCAACATTCATAGGCGCCAGATCAAGCCTTGTTGAGTTCTTGTTGCAGTATGATAGTGCGATTGATGCACAAAGTCACACAAAACTGAAGCTGGATTTTACTACATCAACATGCTACCCATCCATGAGAACACATTTACCAATTGAGAAGTATTGTGCATCTATATACACAATAGATGTTTTCTATGAAGGGCAAGAGGAGATTTTTGCGTCAGTCTACTCATGCTCACTTGCTGATTTGAACAAGGTTGAAGATGTTCACACCTATGAGATAGAAGCTGAAGGTAAGAGTTACTCTATGAAGTACAATGTCGTTGATGGTGATGTTTGATGCAGCTACAAAATTTTTATGAATACGGGGAAACCTTGTAGCCACATGTTTACAGTGCTTAAGAACATTGGTTGTGATGTGTTGCCACCAAGATTTATCACAAAGAGATGGACAAAAGAAGCAACACTGAACAAGATATTTGAAATTGACGGTTCAGTGTATGAGGAATCTGCACAACAAGATGAAAAGAAAATGTTGTTGAATGAGTTGATATCAGAAATGCACAATTGTATCAACCTTGTAGAAGAAGATGTTGATGGCATGAAAGAGTTATTGGCACTGATGAAAGATCACAAAATTTCTTACAAGGGGAAAGGGATTACAGAACCTAGTGCTTCGTCAACAAAGAGAAACTTTAAGAAGCTTGTGGGACCGTTGCCAACTGAACTCAATGTTCATCCACCTAAGCATGCAAAAAACAAAGGAAGCAGACCAAGGCGCATGAGAAGTGGAAAAGAAATCTCAATGGAGCTAGCGAAGAAACAACAAAGAATGTATGCAAGATGCAATCAGGTTGGACACAACATCAGGACATGCAAGGGCGCTCAGAACTAGTTTTTTTACCATGAAAAATTATAGTTTTCATTGACTGTTTCGACTTTGTTTTCTTCGAACAATTATACATATTTTTGTTGAATGAACGGGGCTATGAACAATTCTAATCAGGGACATGTTTTTGGATTATTACCTTAAAATTTATGGTAATGGCCATGCAGATTTAAGGTTACAGCCATGAACATTCATGGAAACAGTCATGAACTATCAAGTTCATGCCCATGAACTTGCAAGCTCATGACCATGAACTTTCCGTTTAATGACCCATCGACTTTCAGGTTGATGACCCATTCATGCACTGCATAATCACGACCATAAACTTTCATAATCACGACCATGAACTTTCATGCTCATAACATGAACTTTCATGCACATAACCATGAATCTTCATGCTCACATCATTAACTTGGTTAACCTTTCTGCTCAGGCCATGAGCAGTTGTTGACATTGCCATAAACAAATGAACCTTTACTTGTGTTAAAGGTTCATTGATCATGGCCATTAACAATTGTAATCAGAGCAATGAATGTACATTTTTAATGACATTAACTTGGAAGTTATTCCCCATGAACGTAAAAGACATAAGTTCAGTTTGGCAACGTTAATTTTGATTGAAAGGAAATGAACGGTTGTAATGAACACCATGAACACTAATGCCCCAAAACCAAGAACAATTGTCAACTGGGTTCATGACAACTAGAGATTTGCATAATAAGCATCATACTTTATATCAAACTATAAGACAGAATTATTTTATACAAACAAAACATGAGGCACCACATGAGTTAAACGTCATACTAGTTTCAACTACATCAACCTAAATTAACAAACTGTCATAATATGACACTACAAAACATGAATTAAACATCAAGCTTCCTTCTTTTTAAGATCCTCTCTTTTGGAAGAGATGAAATGGCTTGCTTCACGTCTTCGACCAAGAGGTTGTGGTTGCTTAACAGAATTACACTCATGCACCGTGTCCTCCTCCTTGCCATTTGTTCTTTATTATCCTCCTTCAGCAAAGGGTTCCAACCTTATAGACCGTACCCCATGTTTGTCTCCATATGCCTTATAAGGTAAACCCCGCAGTCAACCTTGTTTTCACCCATCCAAGTAATTGTCAATCGTTCAGGTTTTATCTTTTTAAAATTATCAAAAGGAGCAGCCTTGCTTTCCATTCCATTTTGTTTGAGGAGCTCACTGAATAGCTTTGTCTGTAATGATTGGAATAGAATCAGTGTACAAAAAATTGATGTTCATGGCTTTGAGAAACTATGTTCATGGTCAAGATAACAAACTTTCAAGGCATGAAACTATTTTATTTTGTTAGACAAAAGCAAAAACAATTAACATACCAGATTCTCAGGGATGTCGCGATACTTGTGTAGTTGTGGGAAATCAGCATCATTGTTATCAATGATATCGATCCTTGGGTTCTTGACGTTGTAACTTATCATGAAGAAATGTTCTTCAAATAACACAGGGAACACAAACTGCATTGAAATAAATACAAACTGACATCAAAATAAATTAACTTTTAAAAACCAAAAACATTACAGAAAATAAAACACTTACCAACTCTATTTGATTGCTGTTCAAATCAGGGATGAGTTTTAAAAAATCCATGAATATTGTGTTGAAATAAGTACTTCTATCCTTAAAATTCATCTCTGCATGAGTCATTGTAAACAGTTGCTCAACAAAAAATGTATGAAAATTATCAGGAAGGTTTCAACTAAAAAGAGAAGAGTTGTTCATGAAAAGGTCAATCTATGTTCAATATAAAGCTTCATTGAAGATCAGTGAAAGAATAGACATACAAGAAGATTAGGAGAGCTAAAGAATCTCAACAATGAATCAGCACTCCTCTCCACTTCAGCAAGATTCAACAAATTTACCCAAATCTCAATCGTATGCTGGAGCAAATAAGTTTTTGGCTTAAAGAGTTAGAAATCCTCACGTATTCCTATATGACCGTTCAACTTGAAGACACATTCCCTGTAAAAGTGGAATAAATTACACCAAAGAATCATAATCGAACAAAAACAAAAGGTATTTGTTCACTACTAGTCCCATGAACAAAGAAGCAAAATATCATAACATCCCTAAACAGGTATGGTCACGGCCATGAACAAAGTAGTCAAATTACAATGAACGATCAAGTCAGAACACCATGAACGAGTATGGTCAAGACAATGAACAACAACATATTTCTCACAACTGAAAAAGGAAAAATGTCATAGACGGGTACTTACTTTTTATCTTATGCATCATGCATTATCCGTGAATAAACTCTTATCTCTTCCTCAGCCAGACTTTTGGTAACATTAATCGCCCTGACCTTGAATGGAGATTTCTTGACATTGGCCAACTTTGGCACACGTTTTGATCTTGTATCGACAAGTGTAGTAAAGGAAACAGATTTGTCCTTCCTCTTATAAAATATTGTCTCCTTCACTTCTTGACTAACATTTTATAACTTTACTTCTTGAGTGGATTCTTCAATCTTCCTCATTGAATCAGAGCCTTCACTAGTAAAATCCACCACTTTTTCACTCTGTCTAGCAACATCCAGCTTGGCCGACAATATATCATCATTGCTTACAGAACTCAACAACACAAGCTAAAAAACAATTAAAAAAAAGGTATACAAATAAAAACTCAACCGAATAAAATAAAATGATGAATACGAAGAACACAAAAATACATTCCTAACCTCGACGAACTGCTTAATCAAGCTAGATGTAGGGTGCATGACTGATTCAGATGCAACATGTAGAATAGGATCTTCCACCAGAGTGATTACAGTAAGCTCGATGTCCATAACCTGTAATATAAGATTAATTAAATAACAGAAAATAGCAAATAAGAAATACTAAAAGAATGCAATAAACATGAAACAAACCTTGTTAACTTCTCCTTCAGTCTCACATGCACTCTTCCCTATCTCCACATCAACTCCATGATCGGCAACCATCTACAGAAATAAAAATTGATGATATTACAAAAGATGAAAGAAGGTCAAAGGACTAGTGAAGCCAAATAAGAATAAAAGGCACATTACTAACCATATTTGACTGCTCAGCCAAACTACTAGTAAGGTCAACAGTTTTGTCAGATGAAAGATGTGAAACATGATCTTCAACTGGAGTGGTAGATGTAAGCTCGAGATCCATCACCTATCATATAAGATTAAGGAAAAATCAGAAAATCAACGTATTGTAAAAGCAATGAGCAAGACTACAACAATACATTGAACAAAAATACAAACCTCATTCGTATCTTTTGCAGACTCATACAAAGAACTTAATTCAGCTTCAGCGTCACCAATTCCAGTAGAGTGGATGGTTGGGTCACTTAAATCATTATCATCAGCAGAAACTTCAACCATCTTAAAAAATGAATAAAGAAAGATGGAAGAAAGTAGAAATTTAGTGATACGAAAGGAGCATAATAGGTACATCACAACATCATTGCACTGCTGAGACACAAAGCCATGAACAATATTGGTAAAATCAATGAACGTTTTAGATCAAGACCATGAACTGAGGTGTTTAGTAACAAAAACAGTAAGATCCAAATTAACAATGGTGTTTATGGTCATGAACGACTAAGTATATGTTCATGAACAATTGTGTGCAGGGACAAGAACTATTAAGGCTCATGGAAACATGAACCTTTTACATTATTGAGTATAAAAAATATATATAGGAGAACAAAATAGAATAACCTCATTAGAATCTTTATTCAGATCTGAGATTGGATAACCTCCTTCAAACTCATTAGCCATTTCCGATGGAGCATTAGGAGCAAGAACAACATCCTCCCCCTAAGAAAGAAAACATTCAAATTATTACAAAAGCATGAAAGTAAGTACAAAGTGTTCAAATTAAGGAAGATTAAAACTTACCTCCAAAGTAGTCTCCAAAGTGTCATTCTCTTTGTCAGCATGATCAAAAACAAACTCAGAATCGGATACAGCAACACTTTCAATACCATCACCATTATTCAAGTCCATATGTTTGTCACGGTCATGATTTGGAAAGAGTTCAGGTGTGTAGTGCTGGGCAATACCAAGAACATCTACATTGTCAGGGGAACTAAATTCAAGTGAGAAGCTTGGGATACCGTCATTGTCAGTGCAAACTCTAGGAGTATGGCTGCTAACTTGAGGATTATCTGCGAAACAGAGGACTAGATTTCTAAAGTTGAGGAGAAGATCTGTGAACTTGAGGACTAGATCTCTGAACTTGAGTAGATTTCTCATTTCCTTCCTCAAACTGGTTCTTCATCATTATCGCTATTTCAATCTCTTCAATACATTTAATCATAGCAAGATCAGAGAAAAATCGATCTTGGCTATCTTGAGGTTGAGATTGAGATGACTGCCTCTGAGATTCTGAAAGGAACTTCACATTCAGAAGCTTCTCACAAGCTTCATTAATCTTGATGAATTTGACATTATCAACCAGCTCTTTTGGGGCTTCACTAACAAGCTTGAAGAACTCCCTCACATGCTCAGCAATTAGACTGCCCAAGTTAGCAAGTCTAGCAATATATTTCTGGAATAACAAAAAGAGAAAATGTTAAATCATTCAATTAAAAGTTCAATGCAAATAGAACATAAATGACAGATAGCAACAATGTTCAAGGAGGGATAGAGAAACGTTCAAGGTAAAAAGCTGAAATGTTCATGCCTATAAAATTGAAATTCCATATCACAATACAGGAATGTTCATGGAGTTAAGTGTAAAATATGCATGGCTCTACAAAATCTTGATAGAAAGTACCTGGAGAGTGTCAAAAGAACTAATTCCATCTCTGTGGCCTGGGAATTGCTTATCAACTGTATCTTCTTTTAACGAATCATCACTAGAGACCGGAATATCAATTGGTTCCGCTCTCACATACCCTAATCCAAATCTTCCCAACCCAACATCTTGTTCCTCTCTATCCTTCAACTTGTTTGAGGTCCAATGAATAATACGAGGAATTTTCCTAGGTTCTGGAACACCAAGAACAACCAACCTATCTACATATGCAAGCTGCAAGCAGACACATGATGAACTGTAAATAACAAGTGTGGATGAACGACAAATAAAATGCATAAAAAGTTAGAACAGATGAACAAGAATTTACCAACAACAATAGAATTGGACCCTTGAAGGAATATGGATCTTTTTGTTTCTTCTTAAGCTGAACAAGTGTGTGAATGGTGTACTCACACCAATTAAACTTCTTAGCAAGATTCAGATCACCCAAAAACCTCAACATCTTAGTGTTCACATCACCATTTTGACAGCTTTCCACAAGAAGTGAGTTAACCAAAACTAGAAGGTTCAATATAAACATGTCCTTATTGGTTTCATCACAAGCAACCATGGCTGCACAGACATCACTAGGAGTGATTTTCGTCTTAAGAACTGAAACGCCATTCTTCTCAACCATGAACTAAGATTTCCAAGCAGTGACAATAGCAGGATCTACTTTGAACTTTGAGTCATCAAGCTTCACTGAACCCTTGGGTAAGCCAATATACCGCTCAACGCTACTATCAGTCAACCGTATATCTTCCAGAGATGGAATTTTGATTGAACAGGTAATCCAATCAAACTTGTCAACAACAAAGTACGACAAATGCCAAGGAAGCTTTGTCAAATCACATGCCAGCAGAAACTCGAAACCTCACTCCTTAATTAAATCCTTCTGAAACTCAGACAATTGATTTACACAGGACATAAAGGCCGCTGGACATGTCCTTGAAGTCAACATCTTAAGATGGTGGGACCTTGAAGAAATAGCAGTAGGTCTATGTTCAGCAACAGTAGCAACACTCTTCCCTGTATTGCCCTTTGAACCTCTACCAACTACTTGAGAAGGTATGTCCTCACTCACAATAAGAACACCCTTCCCTTTGTTACCTTTCTGAGCTTTACTAGCAGCTGTCTTTTTATGGGCGATAATGCAGACCTCATTCCCTTTCATTTGTTGTGCTTTATCAGTTTTCTTTACTTTCATTGATGATGTACGCTGGGCAATAGATTTTTGCTTCTGTTTCTTCTTTAACGGGGTAGAAGGCTGTCTAGTAGAAAATCTAGCGTCAAAGACGGAGAAGGTCTTTTCCAAGTAAACGATCATAGAATACTCGAAGAACAACATCATGAAAATATTGTGCATGAAAACCATGAAAAATGTATGAATAACTGGCAAGAACTGCACCATAAAAATATTCAAGACAAGGCATTGACAGTTCAACATAATCAGTATTGTAGTTCATGGTAATGAATATACATGTTCAATGCAGTGCTATTTGATGTTCATGGAAAATTGATTGCAAGTAAACAATTGAAATAAATTTGAAATGACAGTTAAATTACTCTTTTTATCTTTGTTAACCACGAGTGTCAATGCCAAAGCATTTCTTGAGTTGTTGGATTTCATTCGTTTCTCAGCTACAACAACAAAAACACAACACAACAAGTTTATTATCAGCAATTGAAAGATGGTAAAAAAACACAACAAATGAATAAAGAACAACACAAAAGAAATGAGTATATCACCACTGGAAGCAACATCCTCAGAATCATTACTTAAAGAGGGAGTTTGATAAGCACTGATTGTAGGAGAGTCATTATCACTGGTAGAAGAACTACTTCCAGAAACATCACTCGACTCTTTTTTTGAGTCACTATCACTGGTAGAGGACATACTTCCAGAAACACCAATTGACAACGGAACTCGATTTTAAGATCTATAACCAAGGGGGGGAATCAACATGATAGTTAAAAACAACTAAAAACCAATGAACGGAAAGATTCAAAACAATGAACATAGGTGATACAACACATGTACACTCAAGTTTGTTCATGGACAGTAAACAATTAGTTCAAGGATACTTAAATAACAGTTCATGGACTTTTTCTCTCAACTGTTTCCAGCCTTTTACATCTATGTTCAAGGACATAAGTACAAACGTTCAAGGATACTTAAATAACAGTTCATGGACTTTTTTTCTCAACTGTTTCCAGCCTTTTACATCCATGTTCAAGGACATCAGTACAAACGTTAAAGGATACTTAAATGACAGTTCATGGACTTTTTCTCTCAAATGTTTCCAGCCTTTTACATGCATGTTCAAGGACATCAGTACAAACGTTCAAGGATACTTAAATGACAGTTCATGGACTTTTTCTCTCAAATGTTTCCAACCTTTTACATGTATGTTCAAGGACATCAGTACAAATGTTCATGGATATCATTTGAAACGTTGATGGAAAATAACTGTTGAATTCCTTAGGTTTTGATGTTAACAAACATTCAACTAATCTGGTAACTAAGTGTTTCAGGAACAAGACAGTTGTCACAGGGAACCAATGCAGCAAAGGATTGCAGAGGGAACAAAGCGTTCTCCACATGCTTTGTTACCTCTCAAGGAACATCAAAGATGAACAACGTTCAAGCTGTGAATGGAAGGAAGATATCCAGCGTGAAGATTATGGAAACAATCATGGAAGATCACGCGGTCAAGGATAAGAGATTTCAGCTGGAAGGATCTCGCCGAAGAGAAGATGTGGAGAGAGAAATCCGAATGTTTTATCTTAGGAAATCTTTCCTAAGATAAGATATTTGGAGAGAGAAGATTATTATCTTCAGCCGATTATATTATCTATGGAATTCTTTCCTCAGATAATGTAAGCGGTTAAGATATTATTCTTCCAAACAATTTTAGATCTTCTTGTTACCAAGTTTAGAAAGATTTTATCTTGTTACGATTAGGGTTTAGTCGTGTTGTATTTAATAGGAGTGTGGATTCATTTCTATGTACAACGAGAGACGACGACGAACTGAGAGAGATTGACTAAGAAGAAAAGAGAGTGAAGTTGTTTGTGAGTCTTTGATGGTTGAGTTCGGATTAATCGTTGTAGAAGTGATTCAAACTTAGGTGGGTATTCTAGGGTTTGGAGTCCATGCTACAAGTGTAATCGAACAAGAAATCAATAAGACAAGTAGACACTTCAAAATCCTCTCAAGCGAGAAGCTTGAAGGTAGTGGTTTTTCTTTGATTAGCTAGTTGGCTAATTAGGGTTTCCACTATACATCGTGAGTTCGTCTCTTATCTTTCTTGCTATATTATTCCGCTGCACCTTCTGTGGGAACAAAGTCTTTGTTCCCTCAGACGTAACTCTAACGATCCAACAATTGGTATCAGAGTCTGGTGCTCTAGATTGTTTTCGTTGTAGACTTTGCAAGAAAGATGTCGTCAAGCAATGCCATTGGAGATTCATTCTGGAAGCCTCCGATTCTGAAGGCTGGAGAATATGATTGGTGGGTGGAGCAAATCGAGTCCCATATCTGTTCCCTCGACGGACAGATATGGAGAATCATTGAAGTTGGCCCTATAGCTATTCCGAATAACAAATATGCTATGAAGCCAAAGCCAAGGGTTGACTACACTGATGAAGACTGGAAGAAACTGGAGAAGAACAACAGGGCCAAGAAGATCCTCCACATGGCTCTGCTCCCCTCAGATCTCAAGAAGATTATTGGCTACAAGACTGCTAAGGAGATCTAGGATGCTCTAAAACGTCTACATCATGGAAATGAATATGCTAAGAAGAACAAGATTCTTTCCTTGATGAAGGAGTACGATCAAATCTCTCAGGGAAAGGATGAACACATTCAAGAATTCTACTCCAGATTCCAGGGGATCGTTGGTCAACTAGAGTTCCTTGATGAAGAAATGCCAGACTGGAAGCTTACTCGTCATTTCATGCAAGGCCTCAACTCTCAATGGGATGCAATTGCTCTCGCTCTCTACTCCCAGACGGATGTCAATACTCTCACTATGGAAGAGGTGGTTGCCAAGCTGGAAAGCAACGCCTCTGTCTACAATCACAAGATGAACAAGAAATGATAGGAGAAGGCTAAAAGCATTGCCTTAAAGGTGGAACTTGCCTTTGATTTATCTCAAGTCGAAGATAAAGATGATGACGGTGATGAAGATGTAGCTCTCATCACTAGAGCTATGAAGAAGATATGGTCTCAAAATAAAGGCACATCGAGTTCCTCCAAAGGGAACAGAGACATGAAGGATGTCGTTTGTTACCACTGTCAGAATAAAGGACATTTTGCCAAAAACTGCTTCAAGAGGAAGGCAAGTATTCCTCAAGCCCATGAAGGGGGCAAGCAATGATCACTACATGGGGCGACTCCAACTCGGATGGTGAAGAATCATCTCATTTAAGGGGCATCTGTTTGATGAGCATTGAAGGCTCCAATAAATCAGAAGGTTGTCTTCAAGGAACTGAGGCTGAAGCAAGGAAAGGTTCCTGGTACTTCGACAGTGCTTGCTCAAGTCACATGACAGGGGACAGAGGTTGGTTCACATCACTTCAACAAACCTCCGGAGGCTCAATAACCTTTGGAAATAAGAGCAAGGGAGAAGTTTGTGGTATCGGTAAGGTAAGGCTCTCTAAACATATTACTGTGAATAATGTGACACTTGTGAACAATCTCAAATTTGATCTCTTTAGTGTGGCTCAACTATGTCAAAACAAGAAAAATAGGGTAGTCTTTACTATTGATGATTGTTACGTTGATTGTATAAGTACAGGGAAGGTCTTACTCAAAGGTATCTGCGACAACAACGTATACAAGGTTGATCCTGCTTTCATCCCTGAGAGGGAACTATGTTTGACGTCCATTGTTGGGACAACAGATCTATGGCATAAACGGTTCAGACATGCAAGCCTTCAACTCCTATCCAAACTTCATAGACAAGAACTGGTGAACGGTCTTCCTAAGATCGAAGCAATGAGAAATGGAGTTTGTGATGCTTGCACCAAAGGCAAACAGGTCAGGTCTTCCTTAAAGACAAAGAAGGAGGTAAGTATCACTCGTCCACTGGAACTAATCCACATGGATCTTTGTGGGCTGATGCGCACAAGGAGCCGTGGAGGGAATGCCTATGTCTTTGTTATTATGGATGACTATTCCAGGTACACATGGACCCTCTTTCTGTCATCAAAGGATGAAGTGTTCGCTGAATTTGATTCCTAGCTCAAGTCGGTTGAAAGAAGCACAGGACAATCTCTGGGGTCTATCCGCACTGATCATGGGACATAATTTAAGAACTCTCAGTTTCTATCCCTCTGCAGGAACAAAGGTATCAATCACAACTTCTCAGCACTAAGAACTCTGCAGCAAAACGGTGTTGTGGAAAGGAAGAACAGAACTCTAGAAGACATGACGCGCACCCTCCTCATCTCAAGTGGTCTTCCTATGAGTTTCTGGGCCGAAGCCTTGAACGCTGCTTGCTATGTTCTGAACAGAGCAACCATTCGTCCTTTCTTGAACAAGACATCCTACGAACTTCTAAGGGGAAGAAAGCCTAATGTATCTCATCTGCGCACGTTTGGTTGCAAGTGTTTCGTCCACAATAATGGGAAGGATTCTCTTGGCAAGTTTGATCCCAGAAGTGATGAAGGGACCTTTGTAGGATATTCTCTTCACAGCAAGGCCTATAAAGTGTTCAACAAGAGAACTAGAAAGGTAGAGGAAAGCATTCATGTAGTTTTCAATGAATCTGTTATGGCTGGTAACAATGTGCAGGAACAATCAACAAGTGTTCCCTCAAACACTGATGATTGCTTTCAGCTTGTGGAAAACAGTATTGGTGATGGGGACCAGTCTGATCAAGACACTCAAGATGATCCATCAACAACAATTGAAGGTGCTCAATCATCTGAATCTTCTCCGGTTCCTCAGGGGGAACAACGTCCTAGTCCTGACTCAGTGGAATCCTCTGAGGAAAGCCTAGCTATTGAAGAAAACAATGAAGGGGGTCATGATACTGTAGGAAATGGTGGTGAAAGCTCTACTATTGGTAATGATGACTCTGAGGAGTTTGACATCAACAATCTACAAACCAAAAACTACCAACAGAAGTGGGCTCATCACGTCCATCAAATCTTCACAGACTACAGAAAGGGAACTCCTCACAACACTCGCTCTTCTTTATATAATTTTTGTGCTTTTAATGCTTTTCTCTCTCTACAAGAACCTAAATCTGTGGGAGAAGCATTGAAAGATCCCGATTGGATTAACGCCATGCAAGAATAACTTCATCAGTTCGAAAGAAACAAGGTTTGGCGGTTGGTTCCTCGACCAAGGAACAGGACCGTGATAGGAACAAAGTGGGTGTTCAGAAACAAGCTGGATGATCAAGGTCAGGTCACAAGGAACAAAGCAAGACTGGTGGTGAAAGGGTACAACCAGTAGGAAGGAATCGACTATGACGAGACATTTGCTCCGGTTGCCAGGTTAGAAGCCATAAGATTATTAATTGCCTACTCCTCTTTCCACGGCTTCAAACTATAACAAATGGACGTCAAAACCGCTTTCTTAAATGGAGTTCTCAAGGAGGAAGTCTATGTGGAGCAAACACCTGGCTTTGAGGACGCTTCCCAACCTGATCATGTCTATGTTCTTGACAAAGCGTTGTATGGACTTAAACAAGCTCCGAGGGCCTGGTATAAAAGGCTCTCACAGTTCCTTTTGGCTCATGGATATGTTCGTGGAAAGGTCGACAAGACTTTGTTCCTTCTGAAGGAGGGAAAACACATTCTGGTTGTGCAAGTCTATGTGGATGATATCATCTTCGGCTCCACAGATGATAGACTGGTTCAAAAATTCTCAAAGTTGATGGCCAGTGAATTCGAGATGAGCATGGTTGGGAAACTCAAGTTCTTCTTGGGTCGTCAAGTCTCTCAGGGAGATGAGGGAACCAAAGTGCACCAACAGAAGTACCTCAGGGAGTATGTCAAGAAGTTTGGAATGTCTGATGCAAAACCCTTTACAACTCCCATCTCTCCAAACAATCCAATGGGAAAAGACGAACATGAGCAAGGAGTTGATCCATCTCTCTATCAAGGAATCATAGGTTCGCTTCTCTATCTCACTGCTAATAGACCTGACATTATGTATAGTGTGTGTCTATGTGATCGCTTTCAAGCTGATCCCAAAGAAACACATCTCAAAGCAGTGAAGAGAATTCTGAGATACTTGAAGGGAACAGATGATGTGTCCTTGTCTCCTGTGACAAGACGAATTGCCAAAGGTGGCGCCTTGGATCTAGTCTTGGTTGGGAAGTCACGTCTGAACGTCTCAATTGGTGAAGATGATGTTGTATGCGTTGAAGAACGTGATGTTTGAACGTGTTAGTGATCACGGTGGTGACGATTGATGGAAAGATGATGATGATGGGGGCAAGAAAAGTTACGTGAACAAAATTGGAACTTGAGTTCGTGACTTACAAGACTGTTGGGCTCTGATACCAGTTGATGTGTCCTTGTCTCCTGTGACAAGCCGAATTGCCAAAGGTGGTGCCTTGGATCTAGTCTTGGTTGGGAAGTCACGTCTGAACGTCTCAGTTGGTGAAGATGATGTTATATGTGTTGAAGAATGCGATGTTTGAACATGTTGGTGATCACGGTGGTGACGATTGATGGAAAGATGATGACGGTGGCAGAAGCGATTGAATGGAAGGATAGACGACTTGATGGAACAAGTCGTTGGTGTCGTAGCATCGACTGTGGAGGGGATAAGCTCGATGGAGATTGAGTGGTTGCCGTAGCGTCGGCGGCGGAGTGAATGGGGATGAGAGAGATATGGGTGACGTCCGATCAAGGGAAGAAGGGATTAACACTCGACTTTAAACCTTGAACTTTAACTTGAACGTGAGAAATAAAGAGTACAAAGTAGGGTATAAATAGGGAAGGGATCTCGACCAAGACCTAATGGGCTTGGGTCGAAACGAGCCTAAGGGCTAGCCCATGCAAGCATGCAAAAGGCACAAACCCTAAAAGATAAAAGGAAACTATCCTAAACGCTATAAATAAGGAAACTATCTAAAACGTTACAAATAAGGAAACTATCTAATGCAAGCTGGAAATACCAAATATAGATTATGTCTTAAAAAGAACGCGTGAAACTCATGGACGCGTTGAAGGCTTTGACGAGATCATTGCGTGAGACGACGAGGTGGCACAGTCTTCAAAAGAACGCGGCCTTTTCACAGTCTTCAGAACTTCCGATGGTGGCGAGGAAGATGAGCCTTGGATTGGTCTCTAGGCTTCCTTGGCTGGCGGCGGCGCATGCGATAAGTGACACGACGGCGGCGGCGATGGCCTTGGACCTAGACCTTGTTACTGGGCCCTTTGAGCGTAGGCTCATGGCTTCTTCCTCATCTTGGGCCGTCATGGGAGGCAGGGTCACATCAATAGATGATTTATGTCTGTGGTACCCAAGGGGTGGGAACTTCAACCTAGTCGGATACACTGATGCTGACTTCGTAGGGAACAAAGTGGAAAGAAAATCCACATCTGGAATGGCTCAGTTCCTCGGGCCGTGCTTAGTTTCCTGGGGGTCAAAGAAGCAGAATTCAGTCGCCCTATCCACTACAGAAGCTAAATACATTGCCGCCGCCGCTTGTTGCACTCAACTTCTATGGCTCAAGCAACAACTCAGCGACTATGGTATTCTTCTTGATTCTATTCCCATTCTCTGTGATAACACTAGTGCAATAAATATCTCCAAGAATCCTATACAACACTCACGTACCAAGCACATCGAGATAAGACATCACTTCTTACGTGATTGTGTGGAGAAAGGGTTGGTGTTCATGGACTTTTGTGAGACCAAGGATCAGATCGCCGACATTTTCACCAAGGCACTAAACAGGGAACCCTTCGAACAGTTCTGTATGGAACTAGGTATGATCTCTTTAAACTGACTGTCTATATGTTATGTTCCCTCGATGATTGGCTAAATTACATGGTAAAGTGTGAAAGTTTAATCATCATGTCTTGATCTGCATTCATACTCTTGATCATTAATTGAACTACTTGCTTAGACTCATGCTAATACTTCACTTATGTGCAAACATTCATGCATGATTATCTATGCTATCATAATAATATATGAAACAGTGTTCTTTCGGCCCAAAAGAGTCAACTTGATGCATTGATCCCTCACTATAAGCCCAAATGATTGTTGACTCTCAGCTTACCCTAGCCATCATGCTTGATGCTTCCTATGAGCCCCTCTAATCATCCATATCTGGGAGCCTCTCATTCATGATTAAACACTCATATATTTTTGTGTGGTGTTCTTTGTGCCCTCTCTGGTAACAATACCCCCGCATCACACTCTTCTACATTCTTTGGGAAGTCGAGAAAATGAATTGTCGCCTCAGTAGCTTGGGGCTGGTACATGACCAGTATGGTGTGCATTCACAACGGAAATGTTGCTTGTGGCGATTGAGACTTCTGTGAAATTTGGTGGATCTGGTTGTCATCATCTACACGGTGTATTTTTGGAAGTTATCTTATTAGTTATGACTTCAAAAAAAAAATGAAGTTGCAAACCCTGGGGAACAAAAGGAGGAACCAGATCTAAGGTGGGAACCAAGAAGGACGTCTCACACTCGCCTACACTGAAGGAACAAAAAAAGATATCCCTTGAAGGGTGTGCATTCTCATCATATCTGAGGTACTCCTTGTTTCTGGCTCCTGGTATCAGCGGCGCCTGATTCGTTTTTCTCTGATTTACAACCTCTTCTCTTGTTCCCAGCACATCTATCTCCCTAGTGTCTTGCTTTTCCTTGTCCCTGTTTCACATGGTTGTCTTGATTGGCATGATCATCATTAGTGATATCTTTGTGTATCTTGTGTTGTCTTTGCATGTGGTCTATGTTTGTGTGCTTCAATCAAATGCAAAAGGGGTTGTTTTGCTTATCTTGCTGTGTTCATTTTTCTCTATCTCTTTACTTATGTTTTTGATGATGCCAAAAGGGGGAAAATGACTGGTAGCTTTAGTTGAGGGGGAACAAAACATGGTTTCATATGTTGCTGGACAAAGGGGGAACTATTATGCCTAAGTGTGAGACTTTCTCTTTACAACCGTCTTTTTCTATTGTGTGTATGTTTTATTGTCAAGGGTGTTTGTCACCATCAAAAAGGGAGAATTTGTTGAATTCCTTAGGTTTTGATGGTAACAAACATTCAACTAATCTGGTAACTAAGTGTTTTAGGAACAAGATAGTTGTCACAGGGAACCAATGCAGCAAAGGATTGCAGAGGGAACAAAGCGTTCTCCACATGCTTTGTTACCTCTCAAGGAACATCAAAGACGAACAACGTTCAAGATGCGAATGGAAGGAAGATATCCAGCGTGAAGATTATGGAAACAATCATGGAAGATCACGCGGTCAAGGATAAGAGATTTCAGCTGGAAGGATCTCGCCGAAGAGAAGATGTGGAGAGAGAAATCCGAATGTTTTATCTTAGGAAATCTTTCCTAAGATAAGATATTTGGAGAGAGATGATTATTATCTTCAGCCGATTATATTATCTTTGGAATTCTTTCCTTAGATAATGTAAGCGGTTAAAATATTATTCTTCCAAACAATTTTAGATCTTCTTGTTACCAAGTTTAGAAAGATTTTATCTTGTTACGATTAGGGTTTAGTCGTGTTGTATTTAATAGGAGTGTGGATTCATTTCTATGTACAATGAGAGATGACGACGAACTGAGAGAGATTGATTGAGAAGAAAAGAGAGTGAAGTTGTTTGTGAGTCTTTGAGGGTTGAGTTCGGATTCATCGTTGTATAAGTGATTCAAACTTAGGTGGGTATTCTAGGGTTTGGAGTCCATGCTACAAGTGTAATCGAACAAGAAATCAATAAGACAAGTAGACACTTCAAAATTCTCTCAAGCGAGAAGCTTGAAGGTAGTGGTTTTTCTTTGATTAGCTAGTTGGCTAATTAGGGTTTCCACTATACATCGTGAGTTCGTCTCTTATCTTTCTTGCTATATTATTCCGCTGTACCTTTTGTGGGAACAAAGTCTTTGTTCCCTCAGATATAACTCTAATGATCCAACAATAACAGACTCTTTACTCGACATCCAAAGCACACATTAAGCCAAATCTGAAGATAGCGGTAAAGTTAACACCATATCACTCAATAGAACAACTAGAACCTCGTCGGAGGGGGGAAATCGGATAAAAACACAAACACCATACACTTTTTCCACAAATAACACAGATTTGGCTTCTTTGGCAATGGAAAGAACATAATAACACAGATTCGAAAGGATATTAGCATGATAAGATGTGGAAAACTACAGAAAAAGTGGAAATCGAGTAATTTAGGGTTTCATACTCGGTTTTTGAGTGACCAGAACTTCAACGCCTTTGCTACTGGAATCAGTAGACAATGCAGAGTAGTCGTTGTCTTCGAGAGAGGCGCGGTGAAACATCAAAAAAGGAGTGAAAATGGTGAAGAATCGAGAGCGATATGGAGAAGACTCGAGAGCGAGATGGAGAGAATCGAAAAAAGGAGTGAAAATGGCAGTTGAAATTCCGTGAAAATTTGATCACGGAGGAGATAGAGGCGCGTGTAATGTAAACCTAAAAAGGAGAGTGGAATCTGGAATTAAAAACTGCCTCCCCCAATCGCTTTTATCCCAAACGTCCGATTGATTTATGATCAACGGTCCAAGTAATTTCTTAGTTCTCTCCTAATATATTGTTCTTATGTGAAGCTCTTCTTGTATAATAATAATAATAATAATGTAAGATCATATATCTATAATGAGATAGTTAGGGGCAATGCAATCATATATATGATTGCCATATATATATTTACTTTAACTAATCCCAATTTTCATTGTACGTACGATTCCCATAGTTGTAAACTAGTGTAGTACATGTGTCGTGCACGGGATCTGTTTATTCTTTCTTACATTTAAAAAAATAGTATATAAAAATTATAAATTTAATTGATATAGAAATATGTATGTAATGACTATTATAAAAGTAGATGAATGCTAATGTAAAAAAGGACTAATTGAATACAAAATATTAAAGAGATTAACAAAATACATTATCAAAAGAGAGGCGAAACTCTCCATAACTTTATTAATAGTAAAATTGGTTAAGTAGTTTTGAAACGTGGATAGTTATATCTCTCACATCTATACTACTAAAATGATAAAGCATAATCAAAATATTTTTCTAATACATGAAAATGAAACCCTAAACATAAAATCTCATAAGATATTCAAAATTGCTACAAATTATGAAAAACTTCGTTGTATACTACATTGGTAGTAGTATTAGATATTTTTTTGTTTTTGTCCCATATCAAAATCTTCAAACATTTCTTGCTAGTAACTCTTGATGATGCAACATAAAAGTGACCATGCGTGATGCAACATAAAACTGACCATGAGTAAAAACAAGGTGTGGAAGATACAAACCGACATGTGTAAGAGATTGGCCTTGGCTATTGTTTACCGTCATAGCAAAACAGACAATCAAGAGAAATTGTCTTCGTTGAAACTTGAACGGGTATGAAGTGTTTGACGGTGACATGAGCATGCGAGGATTCAAAACTATATGTCTAATATTGTAGTTAAAATAGTTCTTCCTTGTATGACATGACTGCCGAGCTGCGTGGTTATCAATCTTGTCCCATTGCATAAACTTGAAGAATTGTCAATATTTCAAAGCAGCATAATAGGGACCTTAACCTTAGTTTTCAATACATGATTTGGGACACCAAAACATCTAATACTTTTCAAGTAGTCAGAAGTATAAACACTTGTATCATTGTTTGCAATAAAACCTGTCTTGCAAAGGCTATCCGAACTGAGATAGACTTTTTCATTACTTGGTAACAAAGACAATATATAGTTATTAACTCTATCTACCTCTTCATGTGATGGTGCAAGAACTGCTCATTCTTCAAAGTATTTTGGAGACAATTGATTGTCCAAAGAGAGGGATAAACAAACTTAATAATTGCTGGAATCAGATCTAAGTCATAATCCTTCACCAATAGTTGATATGAATATGCTCATGGCCAGTGGGGTGCATACCATGCAAGAGGAGCCAATGTACAAGACCAAGGCGAAGGCGAAGGCCACCCGGCCAAACCCTAAAAGTGCGCCGGCAAACCCTAATGGCCCGCCAAGCCACATGGAGGTTCCTCTCGGCACATGTCCAATTCTCTCGGCCACCAAGACTCCCACAGCTCCTCCAGAGTCACCTCAGACCATTGGAGCCCTTGGTGCCGAGCCAAGTCAACTTTTGCCGAGCCCTAGGTCAAACCCTAGTTTCACGGCCGCGCGTGAGGAGGGGTATAGGCACGAGCCCACATCTGGCTCAATCACTCGAGCCCGAGCTGACCCACCTCACCACCAGCTCAAGGGAAGTCCTTTGGCTCAGGGAGTGCCAAGCCAAACCGCGCCCAGCCCGGGTCCATGCATTGCAGCCTCTCCGCAAATCTCAGCGCCGGCCACACCACACCCGGGTTAATAGCCCACATGAAGAATTGAAGCCATTTGCACTTTCCGAATTATTTCCGATTATTTTCTTTGGTGATTAAACATTTTTAGACTTAATTTAAATTCCCTAAACTGCCCATTACTTGTGTTTTGATTAGTGGGCACGTGCTAGCTTAGTGCTTTCTTTTTAGTGATTTTCTTTTAATTGTTTTAGTAACCGGTTGTTAGGTTACTTAGGCAAACTCCTTGGCATTTGTTTTGGCACGTTTTGATCAGATTGAAATCAAGAGAATTACAGTTTCAAAGTTCTTTCCTTTTGTTCCTCACTTGTGCGTAAGATCGAGTGAATTCCCTTGAGAGATTGAAGTGTGTAGTATCTCTGATCCCTCTAGGTTGCTTCCTTGTGTTTGGTGCGTCAAATCCACACATAAGAAAGTACTTATCCATCGCAATTCCACCCCCATTCAATCGTTCCACCGATCACCCCCAAAAACCCTAAAAAGAGCCGAAGTTGCCTTGTTCTTCACCTTTGGAGATCGGACCATTTCGCCAACATTTCGAGCAATTCTTGCACAGAGGCTTCATAGATCCGAAGGGATATCATTTGGTATCAGAGCTACGTAAGTATTGCTCTCAAATTTGCCTTTAAATCTATAGAAAAATTGGTACCTTACTTGCTCTCCATTTTCGTGTCTTTGCATCATTTCATGCGTAGTGTTCTTAGGTTGTCTTGCATTTTCTCGTTGTGTGTTTGCATTTGAGTCTTGAGTCTGCATAAAAGAGAAAGGGGTCGAGATTTTCAGATTGTTTTAGGAGTTTTTAGCCGTGCATCTTTAGAGAGAGAGGTTAGGATTTCCTTCCTAGATTTTAGGGTTTTCTTGTTTCGGTTGTTGCATGCATTTGAATTTCAAATTTTGGCTTCCAATTTGCATGAACCAGCCGAGCCCTTATTAGTTCATTTAGTTTAGGTTAATTTGAGTCTTTTCCATTCGTATTTTGCATATAATCAACCTAGGGTTCTTTCTTGTCTAACCGAAGCAAAAATTCACTTCAACTTGCGTAGGAAAAGCCTTGAAAATTCCTAAGTGTTGATTCCGATTTCAATTCTGTAATTTTCAGTTTATCAAGTTGTTCTAGTGTCAAAAAAAAAAGGAGACGAAAGATCAAAGAAGAAAAACCGGAAAAGTCAAGCCTACAACAAAAGAAAAAGACTTTGCTTGTAAAAGTGGTTGTTCAAGTTTGATATCTTGTGTGAAATTTTCTTTCTTTTGGATACATTGTGAAGTTGTTATTTTGTGAAGAATCGGCCAGAATTGTCATCAACTTTGTAAAGGAACTTTCAAAGGCTAAGTACTTGCATTTGTGTTGTGAAAGTTGTGGACTTTAGCACAAGGACTAGCCTAAAAGTTGTGGTGCAATTTTATCTTGTCTTTGGTCATATTGAGCATATTAGACAGCCTACCTTGACCTATATTTTGAGCTAGTAAAGGTTGCGAATTTTCCTTGATTTAAAAGCAAATTTGTGGCTTGCTTGCTAGCTTAGGTAGCATTTGTTGTTCTTCTATCTTGTGGGCTGTTGTGTGGTATTGCTTGTGTGTAGGAAGTCATGGTGAGATCCAAGGATAAGAATGTGGCTGCGGAGGACCCTAAGGAGGCTACGGAGGTGACCTTGGAAGCCATACTCTTGGCTATCCAATCGTCCAAGGACGAGACCGAAGAGCGTGCGCGCCAAGCTGAGGAGCAGACCCGCCAAGAAATACAAGCCTTGCGAGATGAGCAAACAACCTTCATGAAGACCATGGAGGAGAAGTGGAGGTTGTCCCACAGTCCATCTCCGAGCCTACATCAAGGAGAGCCTCAAGGAAGTGGAGCCCAATTCCTCCCAATGGTCGGGCCATCAAGCGGCATTCAAGAGGTCCAAGTGACCGTACCGCTTCTAGCTCAAGAGTTGGCAAACATGTCTCTCCGTGACGGGTTTCATCACCCTCCACCGAATGTGGCTGCCTCAAGGTAAGAGTTCGGTTTGGTCTCTAATACCTCTTCTCCTTACATTGCCCCTTTTACTACTAGTATGGTTCCTTTGTGCACTAACATGGCAGGACCAAGTACTACTCATAGAGGAGAACCAAGAGGAGCGCCGAACGCCATCTATAGAGAGGAGCCAAGAGGAGTGCCGAATGCATACAATGGGTATCAAGACCCGGGAAGGAGGATGGCCAGAAGAGGAGGCATGGGCCGAGGTCAATACCAAGGTGGGAGGATGCCCTACGCACCCCGAAGAGCTTATGAAGACTATGATGAGGACTATGGTGGCCAACGTGAAGAGTTTGCATATGATCAACAACGGCCTCATGGTATCAAGTTAGAGGTACAATCTTTTGGTCTTCAATGTGATCCGGAAATTTATCTTGATTGGGAGCAAAAGACCGATCAAATTTTTAGGTACTATAACTACTCGGAAGTTCAACGAGTAGCTATAGCGACCATTAAGTTTGAAGGTTTTGCTTACCAATGGTGGCTTGGGGACAAGGAGGAACGAGAGTACCTCGGAACCCCCCAAATCACTACTTGGCAAGCACTAAAGCAAGCTCTCCGAGATAGATTTGTCCCGGAAGACTTTTCAGATAGGGTGCATGAGAGGTTGGAGTTGTTAGAGCAAGGCAATAAGACCCCGGATGAATTCTATATGGAGCTAAAGACTTTGGTCTTTAGGTCTAGACTTAGGGTTCCCGAGGGGTATCTTATTTCTAAGTTTATTAACAACCTTAGCCCCGAGCTCCGAGCCATAGTGAGCAAGCAACATTTTTCTAGAGGGACCCCTATGGAAGAAGTGCTTCATTATACGAATCGTATATATAAGGCACTTCATTCAAAGCGTCCCCAAGCTCAAAGCTCACGGCCTTGGCAAAATGCATCGAGTGGCTCCAAGGGACCGCAACCTATGCCAAGACGCTTAGAACCCACTAGAGGTGACAACTCAAGTCACCCTAGAAGGGAGGCCCCTAATTCGGATCAAACCCAACGAAAGGAGGGGGAGACCCGGGCTAGGGATCTTAAGTGTTTTAAGTGTCTCGGCCATGGCCACTTTGCCAAGGATTGCCCCTCAAGAAGGCAAGTTCTTCTCAACACTATAGGGGACATTGAGTCTGAAGATGAATGGGAGGAAGAACTTGTTAAGAATGAGGATGGTTTGGAAGAATTGCATGTTGTGGCCGCCGAGGGTGAGTGCTTTTTGGTCAAAAGAGCACTAACCATTTCGGAAGGTCCTAGTGCACCTAGTCAACGTGAGACTCTCTTTCACACTAGGTGTATCATTAAGGGAAAGGTGTGTAGTGTCATCATTGATGGTGGCTCTTGTTGCAACTTGATTGATCAAGAAGTGGTGAGTAGATTCAATCTATTGACCACTTCTCACCCGCAACCCTACACACTTTGTTGATTGAATTCCGACAAGCCCCTTAAGGTCAAGGACCAAGCCGCCATTCAGTTTGCTATAGGAGATTATGTGGATGAGGTTGTGTGTGATGTTTTACCCATGACCGCATGCCACCTCCTCCTAGGTCGACCATGGAAATTTGATAGGGGTGTCATCCATCAAGGCGTGACCAATGAGTATTCTTTTATCTTGAATGGTAAGAGAATCACTCTACATCCTATGATGCCCCATGAAATCATGGCTGACCATGTGGCTAGGGAGAAAAGAAAGGTCGGCCAACACATAGAGCAAAGCCAAGGTAAGAAAATGGCAATTGGAAACAAAGGTGGTGCTTCGCATCATATGCTCTTGGCCACGCCTTTAATGCCTTCATTTGTTGCATGCCCTTCCTCTTTCACTACGTTTTATGAGGCTAACCCTATTAATGTGAAGGATGTGGTGTTGCAAAGTTTGTCTTGTAGTCCTATTGTAGGTCAAGGAGGTGTACCGCCCAAGGAAAGCTATTACTTGGAAGGAGAAAGGGACTTCGACGAGCTGGATTCGAGGTCGAATCCCTTTCAAGGGAGGGAGGATGATATGAATATGCTCATGGCCAGTGGGGTGCATACCATGCAAGAGGAGCCAATGTCCAAGACCAAGGCGAAGGCCACCCGGCCAAACCCTAAAAGTGCGCCGGCAAACCCTAATGGCCCGCCAAGCCACATGGAGGTTCCTCTCGGCACATGTCCAATTCTCTCGGCCACCAAGACTCCCACAGCTCCTCCAGAGTCACCTCAGACCATTGGAGCCCTTGGTGCCGAGCCAAGTCAACTTTTGCCGAGCCCTAGGTCAAACCCTAGTTTCACGGCCGCGCGTGAGGAGGGGTATAGGCACGAGCCCACATCTGGCTCAATCACTCGAGCCCGAGCTGACCCACCTCACCACCAGCTCAAGGGAGGTCCTTTGGCTCAGGGAGTGCCAAGCCAAACCGCGCCCAGCCCGGGTCCATGCATTGCAGCCTCTCCGCAAATCTCAGCGCCGGCCACACCACACCCGGGTTAATAGCCCACATGAAGAATTGAAGCCATTTGCACTTTCCGAATTATTTCCAATTATTTTCTTTGGTGATTAAACATTTTTAGACTTAATTTAAATTCCCTAAACTGCCCATTACTTGTGTTTTGATTAGTGGGCACGTGCTAGCTTAGTGCTTTCTTTTTAGTGATTTTCTTTTAATTGTTTTAGTAACCGGTTGTTAGGTTACTTAGGCAAACTCCTTGGCATTTGTTTTGGCACGTTTTGATCAGATTGAAATCAAGAGAATTACAGTTTCAAAGTTCTTTCCTTTTGTTCCTCACTTGTGCGTAAGATCGAGTGAATTCCCTTGAGAGATTGAAGTGTGTAGTATCTCCGATCCCTCTAGGTTGCTTCCTTGTGTTTGGTGCGTCAAATCCACACATAAGAAAGTACTTATCCATCGCAATTCCACCCCCATTCAATCGTTCCACCGATCACCCCCAAAAACCCTAAAAAGAGCCGAAGTTGCCTTGTTCTTCACCTTTGGAGATCGGACCATTTCGCCAACATTTCGAGCAATTCTTGCACAGAGGCTTCATAGATCTGAAGGGCTATCAATAGTTCATCAGAAATTTGTATTTGTGCTTATCCATCTTGTCATCGCCTACAGTACCATCTCTGATGCTTAATACCCTTTCAGAAAATTCCTTTGCTTCTTGGATATCATAATCAGATGTACCTTGTTGAATCCTCATGTTTCTTGTCAAATTAAGAATTTTGAAATATTCCCACAAATAAGAGGAATTAATGGTGGCAAAAATAATATCTTGTTTGCTTCCTTTTGTGATAATGGGTAGGATTTGTCTAAAGTCTCCACCAAATACTACGACTTTCCCTCCAAAAGGTTGTACTGAACTAAGGGGATTTGTAGTCCATAGAATATCTTTTAAAGTCACGTCTAATGCTTCAAAATAGAATCTATTCGTCATCGGAGCTCATCCCAAATAATAAGTTGGCATCACAAATCAATTCAAATAGTTTTGTACCTGAACTTAAGTTGTAAAGTTAACAAAACCATAACTTGTGAAGATGATCAAACTATATTAACTACGACCAATAAGTACTTTAAAAAATGATAATAATGATGATAAATTATATTTAACAAATACATTGTAAAGATTAGGCCCATATGAAATTTGGTTTACAATTATGTTAAAGTGGATTATTTATTTTATAGAGTTGTCGTTTGAAGATAAAAATACATTAGGAAAGAGCATATATATATCATAATATAATATAATACATATATAAACAATGCACTTGATAAATACAACATTCTATATGCTCTTTAGTTCGTATAAATTGGATTTAAATGACTTTCAATAGACTCTACGAAATACATTAGTTATGGAAATTAGTAAGCAAACTACTACAACATAAACACTGGAATTATCTTAATCGACTTCGAGAGAATCTTTTCAATAATATTTTATATATTCTTGATAGAAATCTACGGTTTGAAGCAATTTGTGAACTTGATCATAAAAATATTGTATAGCTTCAATATGTAGAAAAATTATAGAGAAGATTTGTAAAAACCATAAGTGTTTTAAGATGATATAGCAAGATTAGTTGATATATATTTACTTACACCATCAAATAAGATATATGAAAAATAGACTTTTCTATCTATTCAAGATTACTTAGGAAAATAAAGGGTTAAAAACTCCCTACGCATATAAATTGAGATTCTCTAATAAAAACCTATCTTATTGGTTGTGATTACTTACTATAATCAAAAATTATCTTATTCTATACATGGAAAATAATTTTTAGTTTTTTCGTATCTTTTCAGAACATTTTGCAGCTCTTTTAGTTGATAATCGTTTTTTTATTTTTATTTCCTAATAGTTAGATGATGTAGTGGATGATGGTTAGATGAGTGATGACATGTAGGAAAATCAAACGTGGTGGCGACACATAAGGTTTTGGATTAGTAGATATATAGTAGATTACACTCCGCGCTTTGAACGACTTTAAAAAAAATAGTATGCATACCAATAATATGTTATATAAAATAATTGACATGAACATAAACCATTATACTTATAGCACATTTTCACCTTTGTTTTGTATAAAGTTTACTTTTAGCGACTCTAACTTCCGGATCCTAGTCTTATCTTTTTGTGGTCCATTTTGGAAAGGATTAATGTTAAAAATATTGCAGATTTATTTTCGCATAGTGCATAAATAAATATTATAGAATATTATATGGTCAATATTGGAAAAAGATAATCAAATATTACAGAATATTTTTTTGTATATTTTGGAAAGATTTTATTGCAAATAACATTCGTATGGCAAGTGTAGGATTCTATTACCGTAGATTTTTATTTTTAAAATAAATCTAAAAAAACAGAAGCTGCCACATGTCCAATTCAATATCGTGACGCTACGTGGCAACTTAAAATTCGAGCTCATTCTGGGAGCGCCACGTGGCTCAGTCGATATTTGCGTTTAATAGTTATATAGTAGATTAGTATGCTAGTCTGATCAAACTGGTAAGTCTTTCAAGTTTATCTGACAAGAATGACTTCAAAAGAACAGACGTACATATGCATTTTAATTTCAAAAACATAATAAAATATGTATTAGTAAGTGTGCGTATATGTATAAATATTTACTCAATAACGAACCACGCTAACTGATAAATAAATTTGGAATGTCGTTGTTTATCCTTAACCACTAACTCACCATCTCATAAGTAAATTGAGTAGATAACCTAAAAGTCAAATGACGTCATCACTATAGGAAATTTACAGTGCAACAATTAAAAAAATAATTTTTTTCTGTGGATCTCTATTGGTAAGCTAGCTAGAACGCACGTACATATTCAAAATTCACTAGATGAATATCTCGACCGCAATCAATTCTTAATTCTGCTGTTTTAGGTAAGATATTTAAATATTTAATGACATATTAGAATAAAAAGGATCATATATCATATATATGATATTAATAGAGTAAGAGTAAAGATATTAAATTATCTCAGATATGGTAAGAGAATGTACTTAATCAATATTATGTTGGATAGGCAATATTGACAGATAAGAAGAAAAAAAAGATCGTGATCTTAATATATAAGGTAAGAGTATGTTTTATAATACAAATATTACAGAATATTTTGTTGTACGTTTTGAAAAGATTTTATTGTAAATAATATTAGTATGGCAAGTGTAAGATTCTATTACTATAACTTTTTAATTTTTAAAATAAATAAATCTAAAAAAACCACAGGCCGCCACGTGTAGGGGCGGAGCCAGGATTTTACCCCAAAGGGGGCCAAAATCCTGTGCGAAAAAACATTTGTGTGACTTAAATCCAACGTGACTTAAATCCTATTTCGCAAAAATCAGATTTAATTTTTTTATGAAGCTTAAGGTAATTTTCACATGAGATGAGGGGGGAAAAACTTAAGTAATTTTATTTTTTTGACTTAAATCTGTTAGAATTGACTGAAATTGCATTTTCAGATGAGATGAGAGGGGGAATTTAAGATAATTTTATTTTCATGGCTTAAATTTATTAGAATTGACTAAAATTACATTTTCAGATGAGACTATAGCCCTCATGAGCCCAACGTAGCTCCGCCCCTGGCCACATGTCCAATTTAAGAGCGCCACGTGACAGCGTAAAATTTGGACTCATTCTAGGAGCGTCACGTGGCTGAGTCGATCTTTGCGTTTAGTAGTTATATATATAGTAGATTGTATAAGCTCATACGTACTATTTAATTAACTAAATCAGGTGCCTAGACAATAATACTTTGTGGTCAAAAAGTTAACGTTAGCTTTCAGTTAAACTACTTTGTTATATATTGATTTCTTCATAATTTCACTACTCTCCGATTAGCGATTCGCTTTATCCACCAGATTTTGAAAATATGTCAGTTTCAAGTTGAACCATTGTTTCAAACATTCCAGTTGATTTTTATTGAAAAACTTAAAAAGAATGTAATATTTTGTCGTGTACAGATATGTCAATCATAAATTCTTTTGAAAAGTTAAAGTAGATAGGAGAGTAAACATACGATTTGGTTTCTATCTTAGGGTGTGTAATGTATATGACTATAGATTGGTGATAAATTTGGAGAGAGATAAAAGTTCGTGAAAATAATGTTTTGTCTGATTTCATTAATTAATCAAAGTATTTATAGTTATAAGGATATTTTTTTCTTCCTAAAGATATGGTAACAATAAGATAGAATTTCTACCCCAATAAGATATAATCGGTTAGAGGTGTAGCTATCTAGACATGATCCATTCCGTTTTACTGACTTGGATGATTCACATTTAGGCCTCGTTTGGTACAATTTCAATAGAATGAGGAATGAGTAATTTCAAAATCTTGTTTGACTAAAAAATTAAAATTTTATTGATACCTTAAAATGGGTCATTTCAAGTCCAACGAACAACTTCATTCCATAAAAAAACACATGATTTCATCCATTCCAAAAGAAGTAGAGTACATCAACGCTTCTTTTCTCACAGCCGCTCCTTGCTCCTACTAGAGAGGCATCACCCGAACTATTCTCGGCGTTTTTCCCGATGTCATCTTATTTGTTCCTCTTTTTCCAGCCCATATTTTTCACAAATTCTTCCTTATACAAAATCTATGTTCTTGAAGTTGTCATTGTTGATGTGAGTGTCATTACCCAACCATTTTTCTAATATGCAATATGAACATCCCGTCCAAAAACTTATAAATCTCGAAATGGTTAAATACTTAGGAATAAGTGAATTGGTTTTTTATATATTTTTCGTAAATTGATTCTTATATTTCTTGTTTCAATGATTCTAGGTTGTATTTTTATAACTAAACAACATTTTGCAGGAAATGATTTATTCCGATAGCATATCAAATACAAAATCACATGCATATGAATATTTATATATAAATGTAATATTTTGGTTAAGTAGATCACGAAAACTGAAAACCTAGCTGCTTCTTTTTTTTTGCAAAACCTTGCAAAAGTTGGATTGTGGGGATAGAGGAAGGAAGTGATGCAAATTAGGGAGCGGAAACGCAAAAAGCAAAAGATATGGCAAGTCTCCCTATCCGGCTTCTAAAGTTCTAAAAGAACACATAAAGTAAGGTCAAATCCAAACTATAGGCCCACTCACTAACACTTGTACATAGCATTACAATAAATATGACTTGCTATTTTTTTTAAGAATTAAAACATGACTTGATATGTATTTAAAATATGTTTTTTACGTATGTCATGTTTTAAGATTACATTTTCTAAGCTCTATTTAAATCAGAATTGTTAAACTGTGAATATAATTGTAAGGAAATATTCAACTGAGAAAGATTAATATGGTGAGAAATGATAATAAAAAAGGCATAAAAACGCATTTTTTTATAATAAAAAAAAAACTTCAAAAAGGCGCGTTCGCGCACAAAATATGAAATATGCATAGATTTTGGGTTGTGTGCGCATGGATTTTGACATGTATATGCATCTAAATTCTACTTGTGTGCATCATTTTTCTGGGTTAAAATATGCATGAGTTTTGAACTGTATGTGTATTTCTTTTCAAGTACATGCCTTTCTGCCTCTATGTGCATGTAATTTGTACTAATTTTTTTTTGATAAGGTAAGAATTCGAAGATCAAAGTCACACTTGACAAAGATCCTCGAGAGGCCGTAAAAACGACATCCGGAACAAACCGGCTAAAAAGAACAAAGTAACAAACTACATTCGAAGAGAAAACAAACAAAACCAAAAAGAGCAAGAAAATAGGTAGACGGAAGAGAAGGGCGCAAACAAGGGTTGGAAGAAACCAACACAACGAAGCAGCAGCCGAAAAGCAGATTAGAAGACACACTCTGGAAGTGCAACTGTAACACCTGAATCACGCTCCGTTTCTAGAAACCATCAGGAATCACACAACCACGTCCTCGATCTCTTGCCGAAACAACAATCTCAAACCAACCTATCATCAGCAACACATTAGCAGAGAATGTTTCTCAAGATGTTAAAGTTTCACATTTCTAGACTTAGTCATAAAGTTATCAGTATCTCAAGAATCGAGCAGCAAGGATCAAACTGGTTCCTTTTTCGTATTTGCTTGAAAAACAAGCAGCAAGTTCAACAAATAAAAGAAAAAAATGTATCTGAAAATAATTATTGAGGTGAAGAGATTGTACAAGAGCCTCAAAGAGTGAATCGCTGCCACCACTCTCAGAGAAATTTGTTCAGAGACATTGTTCACTTGTTCATGAAAGATGGTCACATTAAGATCAGTCAAAGGATGAAATTCAATAATGTTCAAATTGATCAGTTTGTGCATGTAGGTTTTAATCTCCTATGGAAGGAAGAAGCACCTCCCTTAAAAATTCAGGATCAAATTCATATTCATTCTAATACTCAAAACAAGATATTAGCATGATCATAGAAAAAGTTCATAGTAATGGAAATAGTCATGGTCAGAAAACTCAAATCAACACTGTACATCCAAACAAGGAGATGGATACAGGAGCCAAGATCACAAACAAAACACTACCAAGTTCAACATCAGGACCAAACAAACAAAACAATTCATTCTGGCCGAGAACAAGGTCATCTATCATCATGATCTTAAACCAAAGATCCACTTAGAGGGTATTGATTCGAGCATCCATAGAGAAGGATAGAGGGATCAAGCACAGGGAGTCGATGACGCAATATCCAAAATCAGATTCATAGTACAGGTAAACAAGATCAGAAAAAAGATTCAGCAAGAAAGAAGCCAGATCTGGTTCAAGGGTTTGACAAAATTTCAAGGAAGATTTCAAACTCAAAAGACCAACAAGGGCGAATCAGTAGCTTTATTAATAAGTTGTACACAACAAGGGTAAAAAGGTTCTATCAAGATTCAAGAGTCGAAGAGGCATCACCTCTTCAATGTCAGATCTACAATGTAAGGAGAGAGCAACAACAAGGAGTCCTCGACGTCGCTAGTTGTGTCGGTGGTCTTGTGGTGGTGGAGAGTCTTTGCCGGTCGGAAGCAGGTGGGTAAGGTATGTCGTGCTCGCCAGGGTCCGGGACAACGCGGTGGTCGCTCTCCCCTGCCTCCACGTCTTCAGGTGTAGCCGCGACTGCGGTTTTCAAAGGTTGGTCGTAATCGGTGACGCCGCGGAGTCAATGTCGGAGTAGAAAGTTGATTTGGTTGAGAGACAAAGGCGGAGTTGGGGTCGGGAGGGGGGAGCGGCGGCGGTGTCGTTTTCATTTTTAGGGTTTTTGGGAGCGTTTCGGGGTCCGTAATTTGTACTAGTTGTGCATGAGTTTCCACTTATATATTTTCTAGAAATAAAAATGTAGGTGACTTTGTGTAAGTGAAAATGCATGCTTATACAGGAAAAAACTTAGGCATTTCCTAGAACGTGCACAAGTTTGTGCATGAGTTTTGAGTGTATGTGTGACTTTGTTTAAGTGAAAACTCATGCACACGCAAGCAAAAACTTATGCATTTCTTGGAATGTGCACGAGTTTGTGTATGTATGTGCATAAGTTTTGAATGTGTGTTTTTTGTGCAAGTGAAAACTCATATACACATACATACAAAAACGTATGCACTTCTTGAAATGTGCATGAGTTTGTGTTTCATTTGACTTTATGTGGATGAGTTACAAAATGCACAGATTTTGCATGTATGTGCATGAAATTAAGTCTATATGTGCATGATTTTTGTGTTGTATGTGCTAGAGAATTCAAAAAGTGCATGCACACACGTCTGCAAGTATTTCCCCCAAAAAATACATGGTTTTTTCAAATAAAATTCGGTTGTGTTGAATTATTCCCTTTTTGGCTCTTTTAATTTGGACCATTAGTTTCCTTAGATCAAATAGCTCATATTTATACTCATTTCTCACCATATCCCCTTTTCTCATCAGATTTTGATCCTAATTTTACGAGGGCGTTATATACACGCGGTTTTCAAACTTTTTGCATGCGGTTTGGTGCGCTCAATTTTGGCGTGCAGACCTAGCGCGCTAAAATAATGTGTGCAGGGGGCAAAACAGTAAGAAAGTGGCAAAAAGGCCATAAAAGATCACGCGCCAGAAAAAGGCACATAGAATAGGTAAGCCTTCTTCTGGCGCATGGCGCGCCTCTTCTAGACGCGTGAACTGGCATGCCAGATTTTTGCATGCAGTATTTAGCCGTTTGAAAAAAATGATTGTTGGATGCGCCAAATTTTGACGTGCCTAACGGGCAGATTTTCCAACGACTAAATCTCACCCTATAAGTATCCGAATTCAACTCCATATCCAAAATACCCTCATCAAAAATGTCTCATACTAGTTTAGATGATGATTGGCCCTTGAGCGGAGACGATGAGGATTGGCAAGCTAGCGGAGAAGAGGACGATCGGCACTCGAGCGAAGACGATGACGATTGTGACTCGAGCGGAGACGATGACGATTGCGACTCGAGCGGAGACGATGACGATTGCGACTCGAGCGGAGAAGATGACAATGGGAACTCGAGCAACAATTTCATGGTTAATGTTGAATTAATTTTTAAACCTTAAAATTTTATGTCGTAGTTATATGTATAAATTTCGTACGTAGTTAGTTTTGTAACCTTAGTAATGCATAATTAGATCATAGTTATATGTTTAAATTTTGTACGTAGTTATATAAATTTCAAACGTAGTTTCGTAACCTTAGTAATGCATAATTAGGTCGTAATTATATGTTTAAATTTCGTACGTAGCTATATAAATTCCGAACATAGTTTCGTAACCTTAGTAATGCATAATTAGATCGTAGTTATATCATACAAGTTTAGGTCGTAGTTATATGTATAAGTTTCGTACGTACATAGTTAGTTTCGTAACCTTAGTAATGCATAATTAGGTATGAACTATTAGCTATGAATACAACTTCATGGTTGAATATATTATAGATGTAAGAAGAAAAGATTTTGTGGTTAGTGTTGAAATAATTTTGGTTGAAATGATAAGTTTTGTTATAGTTATGGTAAAAATTTCGTACGTAGTTAATTTCGTAGTCTAGATATGGATTAATTTGTAACCTTAGTAAATAATTGTTCGTCAAAGATTAATATTTACGTTACATATACTCATAGAGGCCTATACTAGTACATATTATTGAATATATTATAGGTGTAAGAAATAAAAGATTTAAAGTAGGATATGTGGCCTTTAGAAATTATAATCGAGATTTTCTAAATCATCTGTGATTATGCAAACATGTATAGGGCAGAGACTATGGAGGTGTATTTCGTACTAGCCTAATGTGAGATAGTCGCCAGGAATTGGTTGATTGGGCTAGGCATAAGGCAAAAGATTTGATGATTATTTTGGTCGCTCGTAACTCAAATGAGATAATGATTAGTTTGACTTGCGAGCAGTACGGTAAATATAGATCGGAAAGGCCAAAAGTTAATGAAGAAGATCCGAAAAAGAGAGTTGAGATTATTTGTAAAACCAGATCGAAGAAGTACGGATGCAAATTTGAGTTGTATGGGGTTCGGTTGAAGAAAAAGCCAAGGTCGAGTACTCATAAATGGATCTTGGATATGATAGAAGGTCGCCACAACCATGCGCTTCCGACTTGCTACATTGGGCATGCATACATAGGTAGAATGACCCCCGATGAGCAGCTCGTGGTTAAGAGCTTGGGTGAACATTTCATGGGGCAGAAAGGTATTGTTGCGTATTTGAGGACTTTATTTCCCGGCAATGTAACATCCATGAAGCAGGTTGTGAACTATTTGCAAAATATCCAGTATGAGGATCGTGGGGAACTGACGGTTACCCAGTGGACGCTAATTTTTTTGAAAGAAAATAACTATGTAGTTCATCCTCGGAGGAAGAAGTCAACAGGTGAGGTGGATAACCTATTTTTTGCTCATCCGGACTCGCGACACTTGTTGAAGATGTTCCCATATGTGGTAGTTATCGACGCCACCTACAAGACAAATAGGTATGCATTACATTTTAATATATTAGTAGATTTTAGGGGTGAGCAAAAAATCCGTATCCGGTCGATCCGATCCTATCCTATAACCCGCCAATCCGAATCTGAAAAATCTGTATCCTAAAAAATCTGTTTAATTATTATCCGTATTCGGTCCGATCCGAGTCATTTTTCCGGATATCCGGCTTGGATACGGATAAACAACCGGATATCCGCGATCCGGGAATATTACGTATAATAAAGATATTTTTGAAAATTAAACTAAAATATATAGATGTTTTATTATCTAAATTTTAAAATCAATCAGTAACATACTTACATTTACCAATTGCAAACAAAATCCAACCAAACTTAATTATATTACATACTTTACGGTCCATCATACTAGCCCATCAGGCATCAACCGACCCATCAGTAAATAAGTTCTAGTAAAAGACTAAAACCTAGTTGCCACTTGCCATTCTTTGATTTCTTTACATCGTTCTCTTCCTCTCTCTCACACCCGCCGCTTTCCTCCATGGCTTTCGTTCTCTTATCACTGTTAAGTGTTATCAGACACAACTCACCCCTTTCCTTCGTCTATCTTCCTTCATCAATCTTCCTAGTTCCTACTGCTTTATTTAACTCCCCACTCACCTCACCTCAGAGGCTCAGACATTTGATCAACATGGTGAAGCGACAAGCGCACGCCAAGCCGATCTAGGGTTCGTTTCCCTATTTTCAAGCGCACAAGTGGCCTTCTGCTTCCGATTTCAAGCGCACGCCAAGCCTATCTAGGGTTCCTTTCCCCATTGAGGAGTTGATCTTTACTATCTTAAGCTCAGGTGGCCTCCGGCTTCTGATTTCAAGCGCACAAGTCCGATCTGGGGTTCCTTCTCCTTCGGATCAGGTTAGGATTCTTCATCTCAAATTTCCCCTTCTGTTGTTCAATTCATGTGCTATTTCTCTTTTCCTTTCTGTAATTTGTCTAGCTTTTTCACTGTCCAAACAAACGAGTAAAAACACTTTCTGATCTGGTAATTTGCTTCATCACTTGTTATTCGAAGGTGTTTTGATTCGAAGAATTCATTTTTTATAGAAATGGATGGATATCTAATTTCCAATCTAAGTAGTTGTAAACTTGTAATGATGTCTGGTTAGTGTTTGTATTATGTATGTATGCATGCTAACATTTTCTACTAAAAATTAGAGGTCTAAGCATCTTTTGGACAAGAAACTTTCATGTCTGATCTTGAGCTTATGCATGTTTGATCAAGTTTATAAATTTTCTTTAAAGCTTTGAAGTTCTCTTGCTTGTTGGGAAAAAATGGTTCTTTAACAGAAACTAATCATTTAATTTGGATGTACATTATCAGCTTTTGAGCCAGAATGTTTGCTGTATATTGTATGTTATTACTGCCCTTGTCTCTGCTTCATCTTGTTGTGTTCAGCCAAAATGTTTATTGTATATTGTATGTTATTACTTGAGTAGCTTGTGGTCATTAATTCATTATCTAAACTTTCAATCCTACTATGTTAGTATGTTTACTGCATTGATTGATCTATGTCTTGTTTCTACAGTGAACTGAAATTGAAGCTAGGACAAACTTTCAATTGATCCAAATCATGGTAAGTTCTATTAAGCCTTATCAGCTTCATTAGCATCATAACTTATTTTCTTGTTTGTTTGTCTTACTGTTTCTTGTGCAATTAAAAACTGTTTACTCTTGAAGATTACTTTAATGACTTTATATAAACCTTGTTTGTTTCATGATGGAGCTATATTGTAATTCTATTTTTGTGCAATTTTTATAGATCTTCTCTATGTTGCTTTCATCTTATTTATAATGTTTCGCAGGATCAAGTAGGAGAGGATATAGAGGTTATAGATTTAGGATGCTCTACTCCTAGATCCTCATCTAGCTTAAATGAATGTGATCAAGTAGGAGAGGATATAGGGGTTATAGATTTTGCTACAATATTGTGTTCGGAGTATCAAATGGAGCGGGGCTCTGATTGTATGGAGAATAAATCTGAGCTGAATAAGTACATGGAGGATGCTTGTGAAGCTCTTGTTCCTAAGTTCAGAATCTTACAATGGTGGAAAGACAATCAAAAAAGATATCCTATTATGTCTAAGATGGCTCGAGATATCTTAGCAATTCCAGTTTCCACCATTGCTTCTGAATCTGCTTTTAGCACGGGAGGTCTAGTTTTAGATTCATTCCGTACTTCTTTATCTCCAAACATGGTGGAAGCTCTTATTTGTACACAAGATTGGAACCGTGCCTCTAATGTTCCTATTGTTGTTGAGGAAACCTTGCTTGGAATGCAACAAATTGAAGAAGGTTACTTCTCTATATTTTATCTCCTATCACTTTATATGATTCATAGTTTAAAGTTGCTCATACCTTACTATTTTTGTTTTGAATGAAATTTATTAGGAATTAAGGAAATGTTATTGGAACATCAAGACCATGTAATTGATGATGTGATCAACCAACCTTGAGCATCCATAAATCAGTAAGTTTCTTTTCCTTTTATATGTTTGATAGTTTACATTTTGCATTGTTCTCACTTTGCATTGTCCGCACTTCGCAGCAGCTAACAATCTTCGCAGCAGCCAGCAATCTTCGCAGCAGCCAACAACTAGTCAATGTGAAGTTCAGCTTGTTATTTATTTTGTTTTTGCTGTGTTTGCAACAGTTGTTTTCTTTTGGCTGAAGTCAAAAATACTTGAATGTGATTTGTAATATGATACATTAGACAGGTATTGAAAACTGAGTGATGAATGATGTTGTGTATTTGGTTTAATTCCAGTCACAGGGTTACTATTAAATGATTATTTAAGCAGATATATATAATTTCAGATATTTTGGATATCCGGTATTATAATCCGATCCGGTCCGATCCGAAATAGCCGGATATCCGGCTTGTAACGGGTCGGATACGGATAGCTGTTTTACTGAAAAAAACAACCGGATATCCGGTATAGCGGATCGGATCGATCCGAATGCTCACCCCTAGTAGATTTATCTATGTACTTAATTTTGGTTCTTTAATTTATAACGAACAATATTTTATCTTTTGTACAGGTATGATATGCCATTGGTGGAAATTGTTGGTTTTACTTGCACTCACAAGACGTTCAACATTGCCTATGCATTTACCCGAGGGGAAAAGGTTATGTATTACAGGTTCATCATGAAAAATCTTTGGCAATTGTTTGAAGAGTTGGGAGTAATGTCTGCGGTTATAATGACTGATCGAGAAAAGTCCCTCATCAAAGCAATTCATATAGTCTTCGAAGGAAAAGTGCAACACCTTTTGTGTTGGGTGCATATTAAACACAACATCAAGGCATATGTTTCCCCAATCCTGATGAACATGGAGAAAGTGAAGAACTTTGCGGACCAATGCTGAGGACTTTGGTGTTCAACCACTGAAGAAAGCTACGAAGAGAGGCTGGACAGATTAAGGACATCGTGGCATAATGGCCTCGTTGGGTACGTTGAGAGGGAGTGGCTCATTCCATACAAGGAAAACATAGTAAGAGCATGGACGGGTCGTCATCTTCACTTCTTCACGCGGACTTCAAACGGGTATCCCTTAACCAATGTTTAGTTGATTATTAAGATTGGGTCTCATTATCGTACTAACACGAGTCATTTTACCTGTTTTGATAGGGTTGAGGGTATGCATAAGGTGTTGAAGGACATTTTGCGTTCTAGTAGAGGTGGCTTTAATAGAGTGTCTGTGAGGATCCACCATGCGGTCACAATTCAAATTGATCAGGTGAGGGCGAGCATGGAGATGTCACGGACGACACGACCAACGTTTTTTGATGAAAAAGTTGCGCCAGAAGTAAGAATGGCGTTTGCAAGGTTATTCTACAAAGTATCGGACATGTGATTCAGTTTGTTTTTGGGCATGTATGATCAGATAGTGAAGGCGGAATATTCTGAAGATTGCACTGATCAGTGGGTGAGAGATTGCTTTGGCCTTCCGTGCGTCCACAGAGTTGCAAATGCCATCATTACAGGGACCCCAATCGTGTCGGATGAAGTACACGACTTCTAGAAGCAACCGGTATGGGAAGGGATTCCAACAACAAATGTGCCCACTGAGGACAATGTACGGATGTGCCATTCAAAGTTGAAACTGTATCACATGTGCGTGAGATTGAAGGAAGAGGATTTGGGACCAAACATTGTATACCAACTAGGTGAGTTGTATTATGACTTGGAGTATCCGCATGAAAGTACGTTGAAGGAGCCGACAGGGATCGTTGCAAAAGGAAGGCCAAAGGGTTCCACGAAGTATGACACCACGAGGTAGCCGAGCTTGTTTGAGCACAGTAGGGACGAGTTGGAGGAGTATGAGAAAGAGAAGGAAAAGCAGAAGGCAAAGGAGAAGACCAATGGGAGCCAAGGTAGAGGTCGGGTCATCCTAGAAAGGAACCAAGTGGAGTTGCGACCGACATTAGGAGTCAATCCCAACCCGAATGGTCTGGGTTGCAATTCGATGAACAACCCATGGTTCATATAGGGTGAACTTTGGGGTTAATAATGTGGATTACTTTTGGTATCCGTACATTAAGGAGGCTAGAGATGTATGTCCAAACGGACACTGTGGGTACCGGACACTAGTTGTATTGTTGGGCATGGAAGAGCGTGAGTACACCAAAGTTCGACATCAATTGGTGGCAGAGCTATTTGACAACCCAGATGTATACATGTCAATACTTCCTAGACTATGGCCGGGGTTGTCCTATGAGGATCTTATGTTTCAAGTTAACTATATCATCAATCCTTGCTCCTCGAACTATTGGCTTGATATGCCCCTGATTGGTTTAGTGTTTTCCACCGCGTATCAAGTTGTGATGGCCTTCTTGTCATGGGATGGTCCGTACTTATGCTTACCAATGAAGGCGTCTGACACAAGCCTCAGCCCTCCAAAGAAGATATTGGTGATAGCCCACTTGGGGAACCGGGACCACTTCATACCGGTAAAGCTTACTGTTTCTAAACTATTTCGATGTAATTGCTCATTTGTTTAGTCTAATTAAGGTTAGTTATTGTGTTTGTAGGTGTGGCTCAAGGATGGCTCTCCACTACCTCCCCCTCCGTACGTCTGGCGCAACTATAGGGACCAAAGCGTCAATGGTTGGGATGATGGTTTTGAGTCGAGCTTTAGAGTGTTTCGAGAATACCGCACCAGATTTAATCGCCCGCCTAATCCTCCAGTTTAGTTGATTGACCTTAGTGATATTGGATGTAAAAAACAACAACAAATGTAATATATAAGTACAAAAGTTTGCAAATGTATGATTTCTAAATGTGAAATTTCGAGTGTCTCTAGTTTAGACATTGCCCCACTTCCCTTCAGAATCTATTCCACACAAGAATCCCTATAACATTCGGGCCATATATACCTATTGAATATCATTTATGCACCCTAAACCCAAAAATAGCATACACTACCCTATAATCTATAATACCCTAAACCCTAAGTCCTAAAACCCTAAACTCTATACCCTAAATCTCCCTCACAAAATCTCTCTCATAGCCCTTCATGCGCCCCTTTCTGGCGCATGAAGATTTTGTGAGTGAGATTTAGGGTACGGGGTTTAGGGTTTAGGATTTAGGGTATTATAGATTATAGGGTAGTGTATGATATGTTTGGGTTTAGGGTGCATAATTGATATTCAATAGGTATATGTGGCCCGGATGTTTTATGGATTCTTGTTCCAAACCCTAGAATTGGTTAGCTCCATTCCTTCGCAGCTTTGTCTCTCTCAACGAATTCCATGTGGATTTTGTTGAGCTCTCTCATAACCTTTAGATTTATGGGTTTAGGGTAAAACCTTAAAATCCAAAACCCTATACCTGAAAAAAGACAATCTGATGCGAAAACCCCTTTGAAATGGCTTCGCTTGGGACAGATCTAGGTAGGGCGCGGATAAGGGACGACTCTTGGGGAGCGAACGAAGGTTGAACCAATAATTAATTAGCAAGGATGAGTTGCTAATTAAATAATTGACTCGGCAATGATTTCACGACCAAACAACCACGAGCAGGGACTGTGCAACACGACTCTCGTGGATTGGACGAGGGAGGATGATAACGATTAATTAGCAAGGAATGGACTGCTAATTAATTATGGAATTCAGCCGTGATTTCTTGGCTGAACAACAACGACAGTAAACGACCGAACACAGGAACTCGGTCATGGGAAGAGCTGGGCCGTCAATGTCGGACAGGGGGAATACGGTACCGACGGCGCGAGGAAGAAGATGATCGTCTCCAATGCCGGCAAGTTAATAGTGAATCCGATCAACAAGAATTCCGAACAGCAGAGGGATGTGGGAGTAGTGCAAAAAGAATTAGGGTTAGGGTTGATGTTGAGCAAGGGGTGGAGAAATTCTCACAACAAAGCTTGCTTCAATTCAACGTCCCAAAATTAGGGTTCCAAGTTTCAATATAAAGCCTCCTAAGTTACCGAAGATAGTAACTTTCCTAATGCCCAAAAATAGTAATAATGCAAAATACGAGAGTAAACAAATAAAAACAATTCCCAAGATGTCTAATAATGTTTATGACTACTCCTCTTGATAAGTGGCCACAGAACACATAACAGCGGTAGGTGTGGAAGTTGAAGTCGCTACATTCCTTGCAAATGCTTTAGCGACAATGCTCGTAGTCGCGTGGGAAATGGCTCTGGCACGAGCTCTCGTAATTGGTCCGTCTGACCGAATGCTAAGCGACTCTTCCTCCTCGGCCTCCGTCAATGTCAAGGGCTGTCCCGCATCATTCTCCCCTTCTTGGCCTCGAATCGTCCCTGATTCGTCAATGTCAAGGTCTGGCGGTGTGTAGGGGGAGAGGTCTCCAATGTTGAAGGTGTTATGAACTCCATATTCTGCGGGAAGCTCAAGCTTGTAGGCATTGGGGCCGTAAGCTTCCAAAACCTTGAACGGGCCATCACCTCTCTGGGCGAGCTTGGATCGTCTCTTTGACGGAAACCGATCCTTCCTCAAATGCAACCAAACAAGGTCCCCGGGCGTGAAAGTGACGCGACGCCGGCCCTTGTTGGCCTTCTGCTCCAGTTGTCGGGCTCTCCTCTCCAGCTGCTCCTTTGTCCTAGCATGCAGCTCCTGTATCATCTCCGCCCGAGCAGCTCCACGTACATGATCACCATCCTTCAGCGGGTGTGGCACTAAGTCCAGCGGTGATAGCGGGTTCCGGCCGTACACCACCTCAAATGGCGACATGTTCGTCGCGGAATGGACAGACCTGTTATAAGAGAACTCAACAAAAGGTAGTAAGTCCTCCCAACGGCGCGGGTTGGTCCTAAGCATGGTCCTAAGCAAAGTCCCTAAGGTCTGGTTGGTCACCTCGGTCTGGCCATCAGTCTGCGGGTGGTAGCTAGTAGAGAATAAGAGATTGGTACCTAGCTTACCCCACAAAGTCCTCCAAAAATGGCTAACAAATTTCATGTCCCTATCGCTAACAATAGAACGCGGTATACCATGTAAACGCACAACATTGTCGAAGAAAAGTGAATCACAATCCGCAGCATTGTTAGTGCCCTTACATGGTATAAAATGTGCCATCTTCGAGAACCTATCAACCATGACAAAAATAGAGTCCCTCTCCTTCTTAGACCTAGGCAACCCCATCAATCCATAGATATGTCCTCCCAAGGACGGTCAGGTATAGGTAAAGGGGTGTATAGTGAGGGACTGGATCTAGACTTGGCCCTATGGCAAGTGACACAAGCATTGCAAAACCTAGTGACCTGGTTAGTCATGTTGGGCCAATAAAAATGATCCTTAAGGGCTGCTACGGTTTTGGCTATACCGAAATGTGCCCTACTCTCATGTGCCTCTTTAACTAAGAGTTCCCTAATAGAAGAAGATGGTATGCATAGCTTTCCACCCTTATAAAGGTACCCCTGGTCAAGGAAGTAGGAATCTAAGGAACCCCGAGATGCGCAAGTCTCATAAATAGATTTAAAGAAAGTATCATGCGAATACAAATCCTTAATCAATGAAAAACCAAAGACTGAAGCATCAAGGGAAGACAAGAGGACGTACCTGCGAGAAAGGGCGTCGGCTACCACATTCTCCTTACCTTTCTTATGCATCACCACATAGGGAAAGGTCTCCATGAATTCTACCCATCTCGCATGCCGACGTCCGAGTGTGGTTTGATGCTTAAGGTACTTCAAGGCCTCATGATCGGTATGGATAATGAACTCCTTTGGCCATAAGTAATGCTGCCACGTCTTCAACACCCTGATAAGAGCATACAGTTCTTTATCAAAATTAGAATAGTTAAGTGTAGCACCTGACAATTTTTCACTGAAGTACGCGATGGGTTGGCGCTCCTGGAGAAGCACCCCACCGATTCCAATGTTGGAGGCGTCGCACTCAACCTCAAAGGCCTTGTTGAAGTCCGACAGCTATAGTAATGGTGCGTGGAATAGGCGGTCTTTTAGAACTCTGAATGCTACCTCATGCTTTGGTTCCCAAGTAATGGTGGTGCCTTTCTTTGTCAACTCATGTAGAGGCGCGGAAATGGAGCTGAAATCGCACACAAAGCGCCTGTAGAAGCCAGCCAACCCCAAGAAAGATCGAACCATGGTCGGTGTAGTTGGGGTAGGCCACTCATTGATGGTGTGGACCTTTTCTTCATCAACCCACAACCCATCCTTAGAAACAACAAATCCTAGAAAAATCGTTGTGTCCGAGCAAAACACACATTTTGCCAAGTTGGCATATAATTGCTCGTTCCGAAGGCATTCTAAAACTTGTCTAAGGTGTAAAACATGCTCATGCAACGACCGACTGTACACTAAAATATCATCAAAATAAACAACCACAAACTTCCCCAAAAAATGACGAAGGACGTGATTCATTAACCTCATAAAAGTGCTCGGTGCGTTGGTGAGTCCGAACGGCATGACTAGCCACTCATAAAGGCCATGCTTCGTCTTGAATGTCGTCTTCCATTCGTCGCCTTCCTTCATGCGGATTTGGTGGTAGCCACTCCTAAGATCGATCTTTGAAAATAATGTGGCCCTATGCAACTCGTCCAGCATATCATCAAGGCGAGGGATTGGATGACGGTACTTCACCGTGATTTGATTGATGGCCCTGCAGTCCATGCACATTCTCCATGAGCCCTCCTTCTTCGGTACGAGGATTACCGGGACACCACAAGGACTTAGGCTTTCACGAAAGTAGCCCTTGTCCAAGAGGTCGGTAACTTGTCGTTGAAGTTCTTTAGTCTCCTCCGGGCTCGCCCTGTATGCCGCCCGGTTGGGTAAGGAGGCACCCATCACCAAATCAATCTGGTGCTCAATCCCACGTATAGGAGGTAGACCGTCCGACAACTCATTGGGCATGACGTTCGTGAAGTCCTGTAAAGAGAAATCACAGAAGCGGGTAGCTCATCGACATTCTTTAAAACCGAAAAACACGCATTTGGAACCAATAAAATACAAGGAGAATGTCCCTGAACAATTGGAGAGAGGTCCCGCGAGCGTGCCATAAGCAAACGACGTTCACATCGACCCTTGATCGCACTCGAAGGATCGCCAGAAGAAGGTGGAGGAGCAGTCCCTGACTCGGTCCAGAACTCGGCCGAGTTCTGGGCCGAGTTAGGCTCGACTTGGTTTCGCCTTGGCTGACTCGGCCGAGTTTATGTTGGTCCGAGGCCGAGTTGTTCACTGGTGCGGGAACTCGGTCCAGAACTCGGTCGAGTTTTGGGCCGAGTTGGCTTCTGTTGTGGAGACTCGGTCCAGAACTCGGTCGAGTTCTGGGCCGAGTTGTGGCCTGGCGTCTTTGCTCCTTTCGTCGGGTTGGGCACGGGCGGTGTCGGCTTTGGTGTCGTCGACTTGGCCTTCTCCAATGCCTTGATCCGGTCTCTCTCGACTTGATCATGAATGATTTCTTGTGGCGTCATGGGTAAAAGTGTGACCCGACGTCCCTTGTTTTGGAAAGTGTACGTATTCAAGAAACCGTCATGTACCGATTTCTTGTCGAATTGCCATGGGCGACCTAAAAGGAGGTGAGTCGCATCCATAACAACAACATCACAAGTAACGGAATCAACATATTGACCAATAGAGAATGTAATGTGGCATTGCCTGGTTACCCCATCACCTTTACCTTCCGAGATCCATTGCAAACTATATGGTTGAGGATATGCAATCGTAGGCAAATTGAGCGCGTGAACGACCTTTTCATTCAAAATGTTACAGCACGATCCGCTATCCAAAATCACACTCAACGAACAAGTGCCCACAATGCAGCGAGTGTGGAACAAATTCTCGCGTTGGTCCACTAGAGACGCGTCCTTCACCGTCAATATACGGCGAGCAACAAGAGAGAGAGGCGTACCTTCATTCAAATCCGGTGGTCCACATTCATACGGCTCCTCATCTTCGTAATCGTCGTACACTGGTGGTGGTGCGTCCTCGGTCTCCTCTTCGTCATCAAATGACTCATAACCCGTGGCTTGAGAGAACAACACGCGTCTCGAGTTCGAGCAATCGCGCCTGAAATGACCACGGCCGCCACATTTATAGCAAATCCGGTCGCTCGTCTTTTCCGAACGGGTGTCCTGCTTCGGGGGAACGCGCGTCATGGGCGGTTTGGGTGCTTCGGGACAAGGCGGGGCCCGGTTGTAGGGGGCTTGTGGCCGCGGCTGCGTACTCACAACGGGGTTAGGAGAAAAAGATGAAGGATTCGGTTTAGAATCATACCTACGGGATGACGATCCCGATAGCCATGGATAAACCTTCTTGCACACCAAACGTTGATGAACCTTTTGAGCGGAGTGCGCAAGAGCGGTCAAATCATTGATAGGTAACACATCGACCTCCTCTCGTAGATCGACATGTATCCCTTGGAGGAACTTCATCTTGAACGTGCCGGGAGTGACGCTTATGCCCGCCTTGAAGTACAAATCCTCGAGATGAGCAAAGAACTCGAGAGGATTGCTCGTACCTTGGCGTGCTAGAGCAATCTTCAAATGCATTTCTTGCTTGTACTCCGGGGGCACGTACTTCCGAGTCATGACATAGACAAGTTGATGTCATTGCTCAATGGGGTCGTATCCCATACGAACCCGGTTCTTTTGGTCTCTATGCCACCATGAACGAGCGGCTCCTTGAAATTGTAACGTGGTGATTTCCACCTTGTCTTCCTCGTTGTAGTGGCAATGTGCAAGAGCATGTTCCGTGCCTTGCAACCAGTCCAAAAAGATAGCGGCATCATAATCACCAAGAAAGGGTTCGATTTTTACCTTAATTTCTCTGCGAGCGCCGTAGTTAGGTTGCACTTGTCGTCTATCTTCATAGGCGCGCTCTCCTTGGTAGCCACGACTAGCACCACGTCCTCCATTGTGTCCCCTACGACGCCGCGGTGGCGCTTGCTCGTACTCATCATAGTCGTCGGGGTGAGTATCAAAAACAGGAGGGGGAGGAAGCTTACGCGGTATCCATCCTTCCGGGTGCACTTGATGCTCAATTGGCTCAACTAGGGGAGGATGGAAGTTACCCGGGTTCACTTGACCAGCCAAGTGCATGTCCTCCTCATCATATGCAGCAAAGGGACGTTGGGGATACGTCCTAGAAGGGGCTTGGGGCACCGGATGCGAACGTCCATGTGGTGTTCGGGTAGTGCGGTCTGCAAAAGTGGCATGATTGTTATCATAATAAGGGTCAGGGGCGTAGGAATCATACCTGGGCCTCTCATGAGAATGATGTTGCCGACGTGGAGTGTCGACATGGTCGGAGTAGTGGCCATTGTCATCTAGGTCCTTGGAGTTGGACCGAGGTTGCCATCTATCGTCAATGGGCGGACCCATGGGTTTCACCACGACCGAGCGCAGTTTGCCGGCTTGCCGAGTGGTGTCGCCTGGATGGTGTGAGGAGGACGCGATGTGCTTTCCTTTGTCAAAGCGAGAGTCATGACGGATGAGGTGCCTATCACGTGCGTCCCAGTGGTCGTCCTCAAGCACCAAAGTCTGTCCCAATTGAGCTTATACGAGTCGGTATTGTTGTAGTTGTTTCTCCGCGGTGTGTAGCCGCTCGACCACATCAAGTCTTTCCGCCTCGGATTTAGCAAGGCGTTCCTTAGCGGCCAGGAGTTCAGCGGCTTGAGCCTCGGATTCATCACCATGCAATGACATAGCAAAGAAGGTTAAACAACAGCAGGAAACAACAAACAAAGATACTCAACGCAATAAACTCAACTCAAGAATCAAAGTCTCCCGGTATCTAGTTTTGGCAATCCGTGAGGGAGGTCAAGGCAAGGAAGTGAACTCGTATGCAATAACCGTCTCAAGCTAATCAAGCATGTAATATAGTCAAACAATGAATAAATCAAAGCAAAGATCATGCAAGATAAGCTCTTTTATAGATTGCTACTAGAGATATGGAAGACAAGAAATGGAATTGCTGAATTAGTGCGGGATTTCCCGTTGCCAGCGGCGAGTTTTGTGCTAATAGTAATGTGGGTTGTGTGATGCTTAGCACGGTAATAATAATTCAGCAACTTGTTGGAAATTTTTTTTTTTTTAAGAAAGAAAGCAAGGTAGCAACACAAATTTCAGTGTATTCGTGGAATGCACCCAAGCTCAAGAGGTAGAAGATTGTTTAGACTTTTTGTAACAAACGCGAACTTACCATTCATGCAATGACAACTTAATGCAGCGAAATAATCAAAGAAGACAATACACCACGCAATAATATAGCAAGATAAACTATTGCACACAAGGAGGTTCGGTTGCTCACAAACAAGAAAAAAAACTCGGTCGGTTGGATTCAACTTGCGTTGCAAGGCAAATCACCTAGGGTTTGGCACTCAATTTTATTTTTTTATATATATATAAAATCAGAATGTGCGGAAGAGAAAGGAATGAAAGAAAGCTATGGGAATAATCAGAAAAAAATGCTGGGAGAAATTGAAATCAAGAGACGAATTTACCACACGTCATACCCCTGGAAGCTGATACCAGTTGATGCGAAACCCCTTTTAAATGGCTTCGCTTGGGACGGATCTAGGTAGGGCACGGATAAGGGACGACTCTTGGGGAGCGAACGAAGGTTGAAACAATAATTAATTAGCAAGGATGAGTTGCTAATTAAAGAATTGACTCGGCAATGATTTCACGACCAAACAACCACGAGCAGGGACTGTGCAACACGACTCTCGTGGATTGGACGAGGGAGGATGATAACGATTAATTAGCAAGGAATGGACTGCTAATTAATTATGGAATTCAGCCATGATTTCTTGGCTGAACAACAACGACAGTAAACGACCGAACACAGGAACTCGGTCACGGGAAGAGTTGGGCCGTCAATGTAGGATAGGGGGAATACGGTACCGACGGCGCGAGGAAGAAGACGATCGTCTCCAACGCCGGCGAGTTAACAGTGAATCCGATCAACAAGAATTCCGAACAGCAGAGGGACGTGGGAGCAGTGCAAAGAGAATTAGGGTTAGGGTTGACGTTGAGCAAGGGGTGGAGAAATTCTCACAACAAAGCTTGCTTCAATTCAACGTCCCAAAATTAGGGTTCCAAGTTTCAATATAAAGGCTCCTAAGTTACCGAAGATAGTAACTTTCCTAATGCCCAAAAATAGTAATAATGCAAAATACGAGAGTAAACAAATAAAAACAATGGAACTCTGCCATTTCTGCACTAAGACAGTCGTGCCGAGAAGAGTAAGCAGGTAGAAAGACGCAAGCAGTCCTTCGTCCCTCTCGGGGGCCTGTATCATAGCTATCAGTCTGGTCCTGAGGAAACCCAATGGAACTCTGCCATTTCTGCACCACCGTGCAATGTCGGTCAGCTGGAGACCGAATGCATTGGAAATGAGTTGCATGACCTCCCCTTCGTCCATCTCGGATGTCATGCTCCTCCCGTCAATGGGCAGCCCGAGAATCTGATGTACATCGTGTAATGTGATCGTCATCTCCCCCCACGGGAAATGGAATGAGTTCGTCTCGGGGTGCCATCGCTCGACAAATCTCAAAATCAGGCAAGCGTCCATCCGCCCGTACTCAAGCGACCCTAGAGCAGTGATGCCGCTGCACTGTGCTATCCCACACCACGTATCCAGGCCCTCTACTGCATGCTCCTCGAGAGTCCGATAGTGTGCCTTTCGGACGTGCACCTTCAGAACCTTCCTCGTCTGAAACAAAAAATTAATTTTCAATATAAATTAGGATAAATGAAATCCCTAAATCCTAAAAAATACGTACCAAATCCTGCTCCGCCTAGTGGCGCCTAAGTCGTCTAAGAGGAGCATCTCCGACGGGTGCATCCTCAGCAGCAGCATCCTCGATAGGAGCATCCTCGACAGGAGCCCATCCTCCGCGTCCCCTACCGCGTGCCCTAGGCGGAGAGGCAGCATGATCGAGCGGTGCAGCAGGAGCCTCCGGAGCAGCAGCCGGCTGGACATCGGTCAGCTCCCATATCGCCTCCGCGATATGGGTCGGATAGCCAACAAGGAGGGTAGGTCTTCGTGGCCCACCCAACATCCACGGAGCGGTGCCTAATGTGGGACCTGTTGCATCATCTGGTGCAGGAGCTGGTGCGGTCTCCGGTGCGGGCGCATGATCCGGGACTGGCTCAAAAACGGGAGGGGGAGAGACAACTGGGCTCGGCATCTGGCCGGAAGTAGTCGGGGGAGCGTCACCCCTCCCCAAATCCTCGGCCGTCAGAATCGGGTCAAAAGACTCTACATAATCCTCCTCCATGGCGTCCCCATCATCATCATCATCATCTGACGTATCACGACGAGAAGTCGTGACGTGGACGCCCTCCATGACTACATCATCTTGGGCGGGCGATGAGGACGGCTGCGCAACGTCTAAAATCTCGTTGTTAACAAGCGTCGCGCTGACGTGTCGATACAGTCACACCACGTCTCTGACTCGAACGTCGTTTCGGCGTCGGATTTCTAACCGACAACGACGATAAGAAGCCTAAAATTACAAGATACATTATATTCATTTAATTATTAAATTTATTCTAATCTAATTTATTCTATTTTAATTTTAATTTATTCTAATTTCATTTTAATTTATTCCAATTTATTCTAATTTATAATATTTAATCTTTAATAATTTCTTACAAACTATTATATTTTATCAAATATTTTCATTAAATATTTAAAAAGTATTTAAATGTCGATTTATTAATTTACTAATTATATCATAAATTTCGATTTATTAATTTCTAAAGTATTTCATATCTATTGATTCCAAATTTACTAATTATATTTATTTATTAAATCTCGATTTCTTATATTACTAATTATATCATAAATCTCGATTTAACTAAAATTCGTAAACTATTTCTATACTAAAATTCATAAACTATTTCTAAACTAATTCGTAAACTATTTCTAAACTAATTCAAATTCCAAATTTATTTTTCGTACAATATCTAAACTATAAATCATATAATAGTGTGTGTTATTTAATAAAAAATAAATTTTAGGACATACCGCTTGGCTTCCCCATATACGAGTAACTGACGACATCTCAACGTCGTCAGCTCTTGGCGCAATAGTAGAAGGATCGTCGACGGCCTCACTGTTGGTTGGCATGCCTCGAACCTGTACCGCAGCTCGGATTCGGGATTCACCCGGTACTAAAATCGGGCCTCCAATTCCGCCCTGACGTCTCCCTCCACCACGATAAACTCGCGCCACCGTGACACCTCTTACAGCCGCCTCCACCACCTCTGGGCGCCGCCAGCCATCGCCTCCTCCGGGCCGCCGCCTCCACCACCTCTGGGTCGCCAACCACCGCCTCCGGAGCGCCCACCACCTCCCAGTCGTCGCCTCCAACCTCATCTCCAGCCACCGCCACTGCCTCCTGCTCCACCGGCTGCTCCAGCTCCGCCACTGCCGGTGGAATTTCGCCGCCGCCTCCAGCCACCAACTCGGCGCCTCCAACCTCAGTTGCCACTGCCGCTTGCTCCACTGCTATCGCCGGTGGAATCTTGTCGTCAATGATGTCACCGCCTCCATGGATGCTTGAGAAGAGAAGAGAAGAGGAAGGTCGGAGATTGTTGCAGAGACGCCGCCGTCGTCGCAACGAAGAAGAAGAGGGGAAGAAGAGAAAGAGAAGTTGACGCACGCGTCGACTTTAACCTAAAGTCGACACGCCAACGCGGAGTGCATCAATTATGCGCCTTGAAATGGCGCATGAATTGGGCCTTTAATTGGTCCGCGTCAAATGAATGCTCAATTAAAGGCCTATAAATCTTATATGCCTAATTTAGGTGTGTGGATTTTATTCATGCGTTGTTTTATGGCGCACCAATTTTACGCGTTTTTGCCAAATATTACCCCCAGCCTACACGCCGTTTTTTAGCGCATCAAAGTACGTATAAACAGTTAAAAAAGAGCTTGTATATAGAATCTGCCTAATTTTAATATTGAAATAGATTTTGAAAATCCATGAGAGTATGCCTATTCCTAGGCTTATCTGTTTCCCGTGTGCTACTTTGAAGACAATAATAAATTTTAGTTTAATTCGAGATTTTGGTAAAATCAAATAAGAATGGCCACAAACATCAATTCTACATATTGGACTAAAAAAAACCTTCTAAAGTAACTTTTTTGTACAAATAACTCACAAAGAGATAACACCAATTTTCTTGTTGATCCAATACGAATAGTTCGAAAGAAAAATAGTTTATTTTAATAAGTGTATTACGCTATTGTAGTACGTGTTACTTTGACTTACAATTTCAAGACACTTGATGTTCCATTTAATCCAACTAAATAAGTTAATTTCCATAAAAGTATTTCATAGAGCAAGAAGAAAAAGAGCTGGTAGTTGTCTCTAATTAGTTTGGAAATTGAAGTAGATAAATCTTTAATAATGAAGTAAAAGTTGTGTTTTCTGAGTTTTTAGTCTTTATTTTTGCTATAAAAAAAAAATAGCTGACCACCTTCGTATAGAAGTCTCCTTAGATATGAAGCATGCATATATATACTCATCTTTATGTGCGTGCTACTTTGGAGTTGGAATTTATTCTCCCCCAAATTGAATATATTCCCCTAAAAAGGTTTGCACCTTTCGTTTTATTCCAATTAGTTTTTCCTTTAATGATAGCTTTAAATTTATAAACCCTAAGCTGATCTAGTAATTTGGTGCTAGACTTTTTTAAGAGTTTGATTCTTGATGAATACGTAAACAGAGTCACTGACGTTGAAATAATCTATTCTTTTATGAGCCAATAGTACTTTATCTGAACGTGAGTGGATCTAGCCATCGAAACAAAAAATCAAAACCAAAACAAAAGCAATAGATTTATCAACTATAGATTCCTTTTAAGTTTTTTCGTTCTACTTACAGCACAAACAAATACATATGGAGCCATGAAGGACAAAATTCTTGAAATATTTCTTATGGATTTTTTTATCATTAACTAAATTTATAAGGTTCTTATGTCTAAATAGATCAAATACGTAATAATTCACCTTGCATATATAAACTTTCTTGTATATAATTCTAGCACGTACACTATGTATACTCGTGTACGTGAGTGCATATATTTTATGCTGCAGTGATTAGTTAGCAAACATGTATACTCATACATGTACATAAACATCATTGAGGAGACTCTAAAAAACAATGACCAACTTAATCTGGGATCGATAATAGTTATATGAAATAATGAGTTATCTTGAACCAAAAAGATTTTAAAAAAATACTTATAAATTGGGAGCCAAACGAATAGAATCGGATGCTTTTGGGATATATTCGCCACAATTTAGACGCTTGTTCGTTTTAAAATTTAGTTTCTCTAAAACATAGGCTGTACTTCACCTTTAATATATATGAAAATGGAAATACTCTATACACTTGGCCAAGTAAAGTAGAGATCGAAGCTTAGCCTCCGGGAGATTATTGTATAATGAGATCACCGCCACTAGTCAAGTACAATATACTAATTAACTTCATTTCACCCCTATTGTTGTGCATAAAATATCTGCAATGTTACTTGAGAAAAATCTACTTATATCATTTGCTATGGATTAGTTCATAGCTGTGAAGCATTTTTTAAGCATTATAGGAAAACTGCACAAACATAAAACATATTGGTGCTCAGGTTTCACATATAACATATCTTGAAGCACTTTTTTTTGTGAACAATATACTTCAGTAAAATTGTACCCAAAAAAACATATAGATTGGAACCCAACAGGACAGTATATTGACATAAGTCCACTGTCCAAAGATAGAAGACTAAAATATTGCTGCTCAGTTTAGCATCATGCAAATCCCTCACAAAGACAATAACCTAGTTATGAATAAGGTAAGTCATTTCTAGGTTCAACTTTAGGATAGGCCAATAGTAAGATTAAGAACAAAGAGCAAATTCACATACAAGATTCAATTCTTATCAGTTACTGGCTTTCCAAGTGTAGAGAAATCAGGGAGGGAGCTGATCCAACTCTGACAATCTTCATCCATGTCGTTGATGCATTCCAACAAAAGGCATTGTAATTGCAAGTCAAGTGGAATCTTCATGCCGTGCATTTTCTTCAGAAGCTCAATGACTCGTGCAAATTCCTTCTGACAAGCAAAACCACAGATCAAGGTTCTAAAAGTAACAATGTTTGGGGAACAACCCTTGGCTTCTATTTCTAGAAACAAATCGTATGCTTCTTTCAGCATCCCTGCTTCACAGTACCCATGTATCAGTGTGCTATATGTAACAATGTCACACTTGTAGTCACAACTTTCCATCAAACAGAACACATCGCGTGCATCACCCATCCTCCCTTCTAAACACAATCCTTTGATCAAAGTGTTATAAGTAACTAGATTAGGAAGTTCACCTCTTTGGGTCATCAACTTTACCACCTGCATTGCTTGTTGTATGCGTCCTTTCTTGCAAAAATTGTTAATTATGATACTGAATGTCACCACATTTGGTGAAATACCATCTCCAATCATACTTTCCAACAATGTTTTTGCCTCTTCGTCATTTCCAGAAAGGTACAACCCATTAATCAAAGCATTATAGGTGACGACATTCGGAGAAATGGAACGACTTTTCATTTGCAAGAAAAGCTCTTTAGCCTTGTCTACGTACCCTCCTTTAAGTAAACCGTCAATCAAAGTGTTATATACAACTACATTTGGAGACACATCATCAGCAAGCATTTCCAAGAAGAGCTCTTGAGCCGCACCCAGATGTCTTTGTTTGCACAACCCATCAATCAGAGAACAGTAAACGTAGATATCTGGAGAAATACCGCTACTCTGCATTTCAAGGAAAAGTTCTTCAGCCTTCCCTACATGCCCCTCTTTACATAGTCCATTAATCATAGTGGCATATGTAATTTTATTTGGTGTGCAACCACCATTTACACCGGGTTTTTTCATGTCGTTTAATAAACTAATAGCATCTCCAACTTTCTTCATATGAAAAAGACCTTTCAGAAGGGTATTTAAAGTCACATTGTCTACAATAATTCCCCTGCAATTCATATCTTTGTAGAGACATACGGCTTCATCTATCTTCCCAATTCTACAGTAGCCATCCAGGATCGTGTTATATGTTACAGTGTCAGGGAGCTCGCCTCTAAGTATCATTGTTTCCATAACCTCCATGGCTTGTTCCACCTTGCCTTTCTTGCAGAGTAAATTTATGAGAATGTTGTATGTGACCACATTAGGATGAGCACCACGACCTATCATTTCAGCAAGGAGAGACTTGGCATCTTCTTCCATCCCCGAACGACACAACCCATCAATCAAACAAGTGTAAGAAATAACATTCGGAGAAATTCTGACACCAATTTCTTTTGTATCAGCCATAAGTCGCTCCATACAAGCACCATCGATCACATCATGCAACATTGTGTGTGGCTTACGACTCTCTTTGGCAATACCCGCTTTACCATGTACCATTTCTCGGTGCAACTGAAGGGCTGTGGCGGCCTTCCCAGTCTTACACAAACCATCTATCATGATATTGTAAGTAACGACATTAGGACTACAACCCAACTGAATCATCTTTGTATACACGACAACTGCTTCAACCACTTTCTTCTCTAAAAACAGTCCTTTGATCAGTGAATTAAACGTAAAGATATCAGGACAATAGCCATTCTTCAAGATGAGGCCATAAGAGGAAAATGCAGCACTCCCTAACTTCATGCTAGAATAGCAATTTATCAAAATATTTAAGATGATGTGATTTGACCTGGAACCGAGAACACCAGATGTAGCCAACGTCTTGTAGAAGGAGATGACGAGAGAGTACTGCTTAGACTTAGCTAAAGCACCCAATAGTGTACTCAACCACGAGATTGGCAGCGAAGGACTCATAGAAAGCATGTGGTTGAAGAAGACATGGGCGTCATGTAAGTCAATCTTGCCCGATTTACAGTCAACTTGCAGGAATTTGTTAAGTGCAGTCTTTCTACCCTTATACGGAACCACTAAAGAGAGCTTTTGGAAATTACCTCTGGAAGACATTCTTTGCCGTCGAAAACGAGGGATAAACTCCAACAATTTCTGAATCAGAACCTTAAACTGCGTGAGATTAATAGATTAACCAGAACGTACACTGCAAAGCTGTAGTGTAGAAGACAATTTTCGGATGTCAAATTTCGATTTCGATTGTGAGAATAGAAATTGATAGAAGCCAATGAAATCGAGAAAATGTCTAGGAACAAAAATTAACAAGAGAACCTACCATTACCGGCGACGGTCGACGGAGGGAGAGGTGCCTCTGGTGGACGGCAATAGAGAATAAAGCTTATTCTCGCTGAAAGTCAGGTAACCCGAATTCCAAACTCTATGTGCTGCAGCAAGTGATTGTGTGAACTCGACGTGAAGGTGGGAATAGGCTAGCGGCGGCGGCGGGCTGCCTGGAGGAAAATAGGGCGGCGCGGGGATGTTGAGGGTTGTAACGCGAAGTGCAGATTCGACAATGAAATTGAGAAGAAAGGACTTCAGCTTCTTCATTTTTTTTTTCTTTAGTAGCATATGTCCGCTGTCGTGTATGTGTATGATTATATAATCGGTTTTTTCGCCCGGTAATCTGAGGTATCGGTTAATTCACGCGATATCCCATATTTTATCATATTTCACGTAGTAATTCTGAGGTTTGTTTTATTTTTGCTAAATGTCCAAACGCTAATCATATAACAGTTTTCGTTAACTTTTTTAAAAGAAAGGGAAAAAATCCCAAAAGAAAGGGAATCAACTCCCTAAACCGAGACCCGGTTTCTCACTTCTTCGAGTCTTCTTCTCCTTCGAATCTTCTTCTTCCTCGTTCGACCAAGACGGGGCAACGACGCCGGCGAGCAGCGAGCACAATTCGAGCGTCGGCGAGCAAGACAGTTTAAGCGTCGGCGGCTCCTCTATCTCCGACGAGCAGCGAGCACGGTTCGAGCTCTCCTTCATCGTCCCAACATCGGCCTGCTTCTCTAGGTATGTAGCTTCAATCCATTTAAGGGGATTGGAGGGTTTTAAAAGAATTTTAGGGATTTCTGAATTTGGGGCTTTTTATGAATTTAGGGCTACAACTCCGTAAGTGTGTCCATATAGAAGTGAAATGGTTCATTTTTTGGTGTGTTCTTGTGCACAAGTGAGTTTGGAAGAATTATGAAAACTTTGGATAATCTATGTGGAGATGTAGAAAAAGAGAGAACTATTGTTCATTTGTGTAATAGGTAGAGAAAAAATAGACAAATTGGGTTGATTCCTTGGCTGGAAAAGTTTGTCTTTATTCGAATATTGATGAGCTATATTTGCTCAATCCTAGAGCTTTGCTTCCTTGTTTTGTGGTTATCTACAAACCCTGATCAAATGGTGTCAAATTCTATGTTAATGCTAGCTAGAGCCTTAAGGTGTCATTGTTGGTGATTCAATATGATTTTAGGAAGATTAAAGATGGTATGTCTAAATTTTAGTATGAAAGATAAAGTTATATCTAGACTCATTTTGTTGTTGGATGATAACCTCTCACATTATTTCAATATCCTAATTAATCTTTATGGACGCTTTGAGCTCACATCTATATTTTATGATCCTGTGAGCTAGTCCATGCACCAGCTGCAAGGTTAATTTTTGTAACCTTTGCTAAATCAGTTATATAGTCCTATGAGCTTTGAAATTATAGTTTGCTTGATGCTAATATGAAATGTAATGACTTTCAACTTACAATATGATCCACAATAGTAGCTTTGACGTAGAAATCATTAATAGATTACAGTACCTCCAGATAAATATATGATAAAACAAGTCATGTATTTTGCATTTCAAAATTAAAACTTCAGCCTATTTGATAGATAAGAACCAATCAAATTATGTTGTAGTAATGGTAGTCTTACACCCCTAAATTGGTATGGGGGAAACCATGTGGGTATTTAGTGTAGACAGCTTCATTTGAAAACTAAACAAAGCAAATGGTCCATTAATAATAAATAGTATTTGTAAATCTCTCTCATGTATTATATATGTCCTATGGATAATTACCCTTTTATATTTGCTTATCATCCATAAATAATCTGATTCTACGTACGAGTTACTGATGCATGCTTTATATGCCTTGCTTTGTCTTGTATTCGGTGATATTGGCAAAGGTTGCACTTAAAATTGGGTTTAAATTGATGCACCTTCATTTGAAACTACAACTATCTTTGTCCTTATTACACTCACGAGTTACTACTTGTGTTATAGATGAAGCGGATGAAAGACAAGCTTGTTTTAAAGCCTATTAGCTTAAATGGTAGAGCATGTGCTTATGCACAAAATATGGGTTCGACTCCTACATAGGCTAATACAACGATTTGTTTGTTAATAGAAGTATGCTTGAATTGTCATGGTTCTTCAAATTATGAATGTTGAAGAGAAATTAACTAATACACATGAAGTATGGTAATGAAGAGACCGACTAGTATAAGATTGTAGTACAACTAGGATCATAATAGTATTAGTATGAGATATAGATTAGCCTATGTGGGACTCGAACCCACATCCACATACTTAAAGCACGTTGCTCTACCATTAAGCTAATAGGCTTGAATGTTGATTATGAAAAACCATCTACAACAACATAATAATAGAGTCAAAATTGCATATATAAGAGTAACAAACATTATGCAACAACGTAGTAGTCAACTACTATAAGACTCCTCAACTGATCGATGATTTGATGCTATTGACACATTCCTATTTAACTAATTGTATTCTAGAACCACTAATTTCCATTGATCTAGGTAAGAATTTGTTTATTGGGAATCATAAAGAAGACAAGAAAAACCTTATATAACTATTCAATATTCATTGAACCCATAAAAGCCATTTCAATTTTTCTGCATTCTTTTAGGCTTGCCAAATCTTGGACACACTTCAATACTAACACTTGCCACTTCAACAACAGATGTCATTATGCAAATTTTGGGTCAAAAGCAATCACTTAATTATGCCAGTCTCATTAAACCACAAGCAATTCAATTCGGGAAGCAGAGCTTAGTTCATCTGTAGCAAGTAGCAACTCCGATCTAATAAAGACAACTATCTAAATAATATGCAGCAAGACCAAATCAACATGGAGACACTAATATGAAAAAAAAAATAGATCAATGCACAATAATGATGGAACAAGCCTGCAGAACTTAGAAGTGCACATGGTTACAAGTTTATCTCTATGTTTCTAGGTCACTCCTATAGATTATCCGAAGTTTCTATAATTCTTTTTTTTTGTCAAAGAGAGGCGGCACTCTCAGGAATAAATAGATCGAAAAAAAAAGAACAGTTGGACTACACAGGGATAAAACGGGGGGTAGTCCTCCCTCTAATATCCAAATAAATAAGCGGTAAAATGCCATCAGGCGGTTCAAATAGAACAAGCAAACCAATAGGAAAGGAGAAGGCAAAGTTAGCGAGGGAGTCAGCGACACAGTTCGCTTTCCTTATCCAAAAAAAACATACACTTTATTTATAGTATATTTTGTGTGTATATACATTCAAAACACTTACTTGCTTATAATGCTTTATCAAGCCGAAAATACAATATTAGGATACTAAGATATATAAAACCACTTACCAATATTAAACTTCATGCCATATATCACTAAATAAATTTGACAATGTTACAATCATTTTTTAGTATGTGTCTCTAAATAATTGAACAAACTATAAATTATAAGGTATAATTCACCAATATGTTAATTTATATATTCGCAATATTTAGGTTATGTAATCTGCATATCTCAAACATAGATTACTTTAATTATCATATTTAGAAATTCAATTATTAGGCTATTTTTTATCAAATTTTATTAAACAATCATTAATTAAATTATTAGTCGAGTATAATTTTTCGTGTCTTACATAAGTCTATATGAAAAAAAGCATACAATATTTTAAATATATAATCTTATTTAATTAAATTAACTATTTTAACAATTAATTAATCTACCAAATATGTGAGATATTACCCCTTTATTATTATTGTTGTTGCTATTATTGTTATTTATAAAATTCAAACCTAACTAAAATATTTTAAACTTATCGAGACTATTGATTCATGTCTAACAATATTATCTAGCTTCTATAAATAAAATTATCTAACTTTCTTTCTATTTTAATGTAGCTTAATGTAAAGCATAGATATCATTGTATTTTAATATTGGTTAAACTTTTCTTATATTAAACAAAATATTTATATATATTTTGCTTACATATGGTAAATTATATTTAGTAAATATGAATATTAGTATATGAAAATAAAAATGTAAATCCATACGACTAAAAAAGTAGGAGATGTAATTCCTATATATAGGGCCATACTATTCGGCGCATAGACATTTTTGCCTTTTGGCGCATAGGGCTCGCGCGTAACGTGGGAATAGGCTTCCCGCATTACGCGCGGGAAGGCACATGTTCAAGCCCCACACGTAACGTGTGAGACTGTCCCACACGTTACGCGTGGGACACATCCACACGTTACGTGTGGGTACATGCCACACGTAACGTGTGGCATGGATCTGGCTTTAAAAGCCAGATCTTGCTCTCCTCCTTCATTCATTCGAAGGCGCAATTCTTGTTGCTCTCCTCGTTATGCGACTCTTTGCTCTCCTCGTGACGAATCGATCGACTCCGCGCGTTACGTTCAAGATCTTTGAAAGGTTAGTTATTACTCGTCGTTGTTTGATTTGTTTTGTTAGATTTGAAGTTATTGGTTAGGAATTGTAGATCCATATTGTAGATCTATGTTATTTTGATGTTTAGGGTGGTAGATCTATGCTTTGGGGAAGGTTTTGTGGTTGTTTTTTATTTTTTGGGTAATTTTGAAGTTATTGTTTGCATGAGGATTTATGTTGAATTTTGTGTGAAAATATGGAAGTGGAAGTGATAGTATTGATAGATTTGTAAAAATTGTGGAATTTTGGATGAATTGCATGTATATTTTGATGAAAAAAACTCACCGGAATTGTGAATGCTCGTCGGAGAAGACGGTCGGAGAGTCGCCGGAGTGCCGCTGGCGACTCTCCGGCAAATTGAAATGTGCACATTCACACGTAACGTTTGAATGTGCACCACACGTTACGTGTGACGTTAGTTCACACTTAACGTGTGAATTCTCTGCATCTGGGCTTCTGGTTCACCGTGAACAACTCGGTCGAAAACTCGGCCGAGTTGTTGACCGAGTTGTTGGCTGTAAATTTTTTGGGTAATAAAATGTCTTGATATGTAACCGCAGATGGAGCATGGGGACAGAACTAAACGTCGGATACGCCGCAACCTTGTACGTGAACAGTCCTATAGGACTGGTGAAGAGGTCGACAGGTTTAGGAGGCAACAGAGGAATGTCTGCTACCGAGATGCTGAGACCGGCGCATACCAGACTGGAGCCGGTAGCAGTAGTGGCGCATACCAGACTGGAGCCGGTAGCAGTAGTGGGGTCGCTGGAATGATAGGAGTTCAGAGCTTGATGGCGGTTCCTTCTTCTCATGGAGGTAGGGCAGAGTCTGAGCCTCTTCACAACTACCGGGACTACCAGGGGAGTCCGCTGCATGGTTATTCTGATACAATAGATCAGAATAACTACTACGGGCGGAATTTTAGTCCTCTGGTACTCCCGCCGCACGTGAGCCCTCATCGTATCCCGATGGATTATTATCAGGGGGTTGATGATGGTTTCAACGTCGGACACTGGAAATGGCTGAACTTAGACTCGGAGCCACTAGTGGGCCGTACGGTTTCAATGTCGGACACTGGAAATGGCTGAGCTTAGACTCGGAGCCACTAGTGGGCCGTATGGTTACAACAGCAGACGCTGGAAATGGCTGGGCTCGGAGCCACTAGTGGGCCGTCTGTAAATGATAATAATACACTTTTAAGATAAGATTGTGAGATGATGTCATGATTAAGGATATTAAGTTCAGATAGTAAGTTGATGTTGAGGCAGGTTTCTCATTAGTTTAATGCAAGTTTCGGGGTCGAAACTTTTCTTAAGAGGGTAGTAATGTAATACCCCATAATTTTTAGTAAGGATATTTGGGTAATTTTCCCAACCTTCGTTCAAATTAATTATTTCGCTTTCAGTGGAGTTCGGATTTTCCGTAACATCCATGATCTCCGAAATAATTTCTTGAGTGGTATAAAATACATTCAATGTATTTTTGGGATTTAAGCGGTGAGGTTGGTTGTGAACCAAAACACCAACTTATTTTAAATGTTTGTGTGTATTAATGTAAATGTCTATGCTTTGTGCCCTTGCTAGTCTATTCATTTAGACTAACTAATTGTATTTGTTATCTGCATCATCATGGTTGGTGTCGTCCGTCCGTTTCGACACATCAGATAGGTTGCAGGATCCATGAAGGCTAGATCGACTATGAACATGAACGGTATTTGAAAATGTTTTAATCAGGCTACGATCTTTGGGCGTTGACTATTGAGGTCAATACTCTTGTAAATTATTTCAAGTCTTCCGTTGTATTGTAATGACTCTGTATTTTGTCGCATTTGGAATCGTGTTGTAATTCCGCGACTATGGTTTAAATGAAGTTACGATGATTTTATATCGTAATTATTCTTTATGAATTGTGTTTCAAACGGTAAAGCCTAGGGTGGCTTCGGTGTGGAAACCGAGGTCACTGGCGGTAATACCTTTCCAAACGGATTATAAATTTGGGGGTGTTACAGGGCCATTATTACAGTTAGGTGGGGACAAGACGGTTATTCAATGCGTTTTGCAACAGACTGAACCACGCGTTACGTGGCAAACATGTCCACAGTAACGTCTGGAGTTGCTTGGCACGTTACATGTGCTCGTGTTCCACACGTAACGTGTGCTTACTAGGGTTTAGCGTATATAGGGTACGGTTTAGGGTTTAGGGTTACTATTTATCTTTAACTAAACTATGGTTTATGGTTTAGGGTTTAGGGTTTATGATTTAGGGTTCACTATTTATCTTTAATTAATAAGGTTGAATTTGGGTATGCGAGTTACATTATTTCTGAGATTGAGGAGAGAAACTTACAATTAGGGTTTAGGATTACATTGCTGAAAAGTTATTAATGCTAGTGGTTGAGGTCTTTAATGATAGTGGTTGGGGTCATTTTATACTACAGTTGTATACAGCTGTATATTAGTTGTCAAACACATTCATTTTCACTATATAAGAGGCATTAGGGTTGCAACAAGTCCAATACAAGCGGGATTGAAGATTCATTTGTGGGTAAGCTTCTTCTTCCAGTTTCTTTCGATTTAGTAACTGTGATTGGCCTTTTCATATTAATGGTTTGTAGGAAATCAAGCACCACAAATAATGGCATCTTCATCCGAATCATCATCAAACCCAAATAGGCACCATCAACAAATGAGTGCTCCACAATGCGAGTGTAATTTGAAAGCCATTATCCGTACTTGGGATTTGCAGTGGAACTACGGAAGGAGGTATTGGGAATGTCCAAGACTGGGGTGTTTATACAGGAAGTAAATTGATTCAATGTACGAGGACAGGGCACACGCGGTTATTCGACAACAATGGAGGGAAAACAAGATCTTGTTAAGGAGAATCAAGATCTTGTTAAGCAAAATCAAGATCTTGTTAGGCAAAATCAAGAACTTTTACAAGATCTGGATAAGATGCGTAGGTATAACCGCAATCTATATAATGATGTACATCGTAAACTGCCTTGATGTCGTATCTTTTGTGTAATGTTGTTTACGTACTACCCTTTGTAGGGAGCAAGCCATTTTATCAAAGCAGAGACATGATATGCCGCGAAGTTTTACCAGAGACTATCCTAATTTCTTCAAACGCAACTAGGCGATATCTTTTATTTTGTGCTAGGCTTTCTAAGTTTATGAAAAAATCGTATTATTTCTTGCATTGTGAGTTAAATGTTGTTGTAGTCATCCAACGTAATGAACAAGTCTATTCTATCTTTTATGTTGATTATTTTGGGGCATTCTTTTTATTAATTTTAAATAAACAACTACATAATAATATAATGTAATGTTCATACATGTAACATTGTAATATATATAAAATCCCTAAACCTTAACATTAAACCATAAATAAATACTACAAATATACAATAATATGACCTACACAAATACCCTAAACCCTAAATACTACGAATACAATTATATTATATGAAAATCACACGTAACGTGTGACTGTAATCCACACATAACGTGTGAAAACATCTCACACGTTACGTGTGAACCCTATGCGTCAAAAGGCAAAAATGCCTATGCGCCAAAAAGTAATCGTGTATATATATGCATGGCTTTCTGCCATTTTTAATAATGTGGTTGTTTTGTGAAGGGGACACATTGTTCTCTTTTCATACGTGGCTGATTGTAATGGTCTGTTTGACTTTAATGCACAATTCCTATTTCCTTTTTTTCCATTCAACCGCCTCAGTCCTCCTCTTCTCTTCTTTAGCAAGCCCCATTTCATTTTTGGTGGAAGAGAGTAGATTCATTTCCTTCCATTTTCGGCCACCATTGGGCAGATTGGAAGGGCTTCTGGTGCTTGTTTGTCTCTCCCTTTCTTCTTCTTCTTCGCTTCCCTCTCTCCATCTATGAGTTCTCTGCTCCGGCTTCTCAACAAGATCGCTCACCTCCAAAAAGCTCCGAGTTGAATTTCATATAGTTACACTTACGTACTATAGTATTTCATTAAATTTCATATAGTAACGCTTATATACTATAGTATTTCATTAAATTTCATATAGTAACGCTTATATACTATAGTATTTCATTAAATTTCATATAGTTACACTTATGTACTATAGTATTTTATTATATTTCATATAGTAACGCTTATATACTATAGTATTTCATTAAATCTAGTATACTTAGACTTATATACTATAGTATTTTATTATATTTCATATAGTTACACTTATATACTATAGTATTTCATTATATTTTATATGTACGGACTCGTATTAAAATTTATACAAAATTATAGTAGAAAAATGCAAAAAAAAACCAAAAAAAATCACTACAATGCGCTATATGTCGGATACCAAATTATAAAAAAAATGGATAGGAAGACTTTGTTTTTTGGGCTTTTGGAGGGGCAAACGATGTCCGTTTTGGACGAATTTTATATGTACGGACTCGTATTGAAATTCTCTACATGATTATGGGGCAAAAAAAAAAAAAATTTGTATGTGCGTTAAGCCTTAACGCACAGCTATAGTGCCATACGTTAAGGCTTAACGCACAGCTATAGTGCCATTCCAGATATTTTTTCCACTTTTATTCCAGTTTTGTCCCTTATACGTTAAGCCTAAATGCACCAGCCTATACGTTTAGCCTTAACGCACAAAACAGTTTGCATATAGACGGCGTTTCGTTTACATATAGACTGACCCTTATCTTATTGCATTTGTCCTTAAAAGGTTAGAAATTTGTATTTTCCCTTCTTTTCAAGTTTGAAAGGTTGTGATGGATAATTTGACATGTCAGTAGTGTCTCTGCAATTGAGTTATTTGATCTTTTCATTTATAGGGTTTATGTAGACAATTCGTTAACATGATTTTGATGATGTTATTATTGCACCAATCAGTTGGATTGGCTTACAACTGCATATAGACGGCGTTACTTCTTATCTATCCTTGCATGTATGATTTAAATGGACTTGACAAACCCGTGATTTTAGCCTGACAAACTATGATTCATGATTACATCGCATAAAAGGAACCACCTTATTGATTATCTAATTGCCGGAGTAGTTTTATAATCACGAAAATAAGAGGAAGTAAATTCTCATTATCGGGTTCGGAATCCAATCATCACCCTTTGGATTAAGAGACGCTGGTTGTGGCTCGTCCCTTGGGTCGTGATTGTCATTCTAGATCTAGTTGTTGAGGTTCGCAGCCATAGGCGTGGCTCAAGGACTAGGTTCACGTACGGTTATTGGAGTTTGCAGCCATAGGCGCGGTTCATTAACTAGTGTAGTTGTCAAGGTTCGCAGCCATAGGCGCGGCTTGAGGACTACATCCCGGAGTCTCTTAAAGGACTCTAGACACGTTTTTGTATACTCTTATTAGTCAAGGAGAACGCAACCCTTAGCGCGCCTTGCCTAATGAGTGTAGACTCTTAAAGTGCTCAAAATCCGATAGTGTTGGTCCTAAGGTTCAAACGCCTCTGTAGGGTTTTGGTTGCGAATACAGAGTGCGAATGTCCCCTTGGTCGGCCTAACAACACATACTTATCAAATTGGATAACCAAAAGAACACGATGAAGTAAACTATAACTGGATATTAAATGGATAACTTGAGCTTGAACAATGAAAAGATAAAACCTTGAAAAACCCAAAAAGACTTCACCTTTTCTTAACTATCACACCCCCAAATCCTAAATCTCTCTGTGGGATCGACTCTTACTTCCACTAGCTATTAAGTTAACTAAGGGAATAAGAAAATTATAAATTGTGATTTGACCGCGAATGACCTTCTAACGAAGGGCTCTGCGCGCACAATGAGGCTAAACAAATAGACATAAAACACTTAAGTGGAAAACATCTACAATAAACCACTTGCTTGTCTCGGCCTCCCACGTCAATTTAGCACACATTTGGAGGAGTTATGAGCTGTATTAGACGAGTTGTAATCACCCGAGCTCTAGATAAGCATATTCACTAAATCCGGGTTTTTACACACAATTGAAGAAGAATCTAAGATCAAGTGGCCTACGAAGATGAAGAGGAGGCCAGCATCGTAGCCGTGGCTCGCGCCATTCACCGACCACGGCTCACACCCACTATCCAGCACACAAGACGCACCCTGCGGCTTCCAACACGCTGCCCGCGGCTAAGGCACGACGTCGTTCTATTCATTCCCTACGCATCCAATCACAGTTGTTACAACGGCCTGAGGAGATCACGTCGAGCACACCAACCCGCACCCCGTGCCCTAGAAGACGCACCCAGCGGCCCATGAAGCCCAGCTCAGAAACCTAGGGTTCGGAACTCTATATAAGAAGGACTTCAACCCCATTTCTGAGACGTCATTCATTCGTCATTGAATATTGTTCTATTGTCGTCTTTTCATTTCTTTTTTTTTCATTATGAGGAGCTAAGATCCGAATTGTTGTTTCCCTGATTATGAAGTTTTCGAATAAAGTTTGAATGGTTTATTAATGTTCTTCTGATTTCTGTTGATTCGTACTTTGTTGATGTTGAACGATCCATGTACTTCATCACATTGTTTTGTTAGATTTGGGCTGGCTTGACATCCAAAAATATGACTTGGCACCCATATTAACCCTTGAATCACGAAACATACTATCAAATAAGGAAACCCTTTGGCCATTTCTTGACTGGTTGCTTTTAATGGTCAGAGTATGGACGTTCCCCTTTGTGAGATACGGATGCCTATCAAATGGTTAGCGGATTGAGACGCTGGTTGTCGGCTCTTCCTAGAGTGACCATAATAGGAATCTAAATGGCTCACAGCCATTGAGCCGCGGTCCGCGCCGTGCAAACCGCGCCCCGTGCCCATGATGCTGCAGCCAACGCTTTGGCCAACGCTCCCTGCGTCCGCCATGCTGACCTATGGGTACCTTACCCATCCCCTCTATCAAAGTCTCGACCACTTGGTTTGTTCATCGCTTCTTAACCTATCTCTAGATGATCTACTTCTATTTTCGCTTACTTTCTTTTGGGAGTCCGATATCTACATTGAGGACAATGCAGAAGTTAAGTATGGGGGGAGATCTAGTTCATCATATGTATATAATTCACTAGATTTTTCGTAGTTTTGTTGAGTCAGCATTACATTTCATAGATAGCTGAATTTTTTTTTTCAATTTTTGAAGTTATTGAGTCTGTACATATTGCATTTGTTTGGAAAAATAAAAAAAAGCCACAAAAAGAAAAAGGCAGATCAAAATCCTAGGATGACTCGAAAACCCTTCGGGGCGGGTCAGGCAATAAGCAGGTAACCTGACCGGTATAGACCGGGGCAAAAAGAGGTTATGAGAGATGTGAGTATATGTGAGTCTAAAAGAAGAGGAGTGGCTAGGTGAAAATCCGAAAGGGCGCCTAGGCAAAATGAGCGAGAGTGACTAGGATCCCTTACCGGCGTATGCCCTAAGGAGTTGAGTCGGGCTTTGCCACTCAAGGAGTCCATGGAGAGATATTAGGCTCGGAGTTTCACGCCTATCCACATCAATCAGTTTTGATTCGACCTAAGGGATTATGAAGACTAGCTGTTAAAGATCGTGAAGTCAATTCCATCCACACTTTCTGAAGACCTTCGGAGTTCATCAGGAGATTCTCGAGTTCTTGTTTACTCGGGACGAGTAAAGGTCTAAGTATGGGGGGGTTTGATACGAGCCAGTTACGATGGCTTAATCCACGAGATTTAGCACACATTTGGAGGAGTTACGAGCTGAATTAGAGGAGTTGTAATCACCCGAGCCCTAGACAAGCACATTGACTAAATCCGGGTTTTTACACACAATTGAAGAAGAATAGAAGACTAAGAGATCAATTGGCCTATGAAGATAAAGAAAGGCCAGCATCGTAGCCGCGGCTCACGCCATTCACCACGCGACCACGGCTCACACCCACTATCCAGCACACAAGACGCACCCTGCGGCTTCCATCACGCTGCCCGCGGCTAGGAGACGATGTTGTTCCTATCATTCCTCAAGCATCCAAGCACGGTTGTTACAACGGCTTGAGAAGATCACGTCGACCTTGCCGAACCGCGCCCCGCGCCCTACAAGACGCTGCCAGCGGCCCACGAAGCCCAGCTCAGAAGACCTAGGGTTCGCCTCTCTATATAAAGAGGCCTTCAACCCTAGTTCGGTGGTCAATTTCATTATTCCGTCTTTCAGTTTCTGTATTTCATTTCTTGCATTATGAGGCGCTAAGCTCCGCGTTGTTGTTTCCCGAATTATGAAGTTTTCGAATAAAGTTTGAAGGTTTGTTAAATGTTCTTATGTTTTTATATTGATTCACACTTTGTTGATGTTGAACGTTCCATGTGCTTCATCACAATTGTTTTGTTACGATTTGGGTCGGCTTGACATCCAAAATATGACTTGACACCCATATTAAACCCTTGAATCACAAAGCAAAATATCAAATAAGGAAACCCTCTTGCCATTTCTTGACTGGTTGCTTTTAATGGATCGGGTATGGACGTTTTCCATTGTGGGATCGGATGCCTATATAATGACTAGCGGATTGAGGCGAACTGGTTGTCATACTCTTCCTAGAATGGTCATAATAGGGATCTAGACTTAACAAAACAATTGTGATGAAGCACATGGAACGTTCAACATCAACAAAGTGTGAATCAATATAAAAACATAAGAACATTTAACAAACCTTCAAACTTTATTCGAAAACTTCATAATTCGGGAAAGTGATTTGCCCATTCCGCGCTAACGCATAATCTATTCCGCGCTAACGCATAATCTCCGCCTAGATCCGGATCTAACCTAACCTAGAACATTAAAATTGAAAATACCTGGTCTAAGCAGAAGATACTCGAGAGAAGAAGAAGAAGAAGAAGAAGAAGAAGAGAAAGCCAATCAATCCCGAATACGATTCACGAGCAGAAGAAGAATGGCAAAAAAGAACAGAAGAAAAAGAAGAAGATTTGGGTTAAAGAGGCACCGCGCTAACGCATAATCTATTCCGCGCTAACGCATAATCTCTGCCTAGATCCGGATCTAACCTAACCTAGAACATTAAAATTGAAAATACCTGGTCCAAGCAGAAGATACTCGAGAGAAGAAGAAGAAGAAGAAGAAGCCAATCAATCCCGAATACGATTCACGAGCAGAAGAAGAATGGCAAAAAAAGAACAGAAGAAAAAGAAGAAGATTTGGGTTAAAGAGGCACCGGCTTTGATTTGGCTGAACGTATAGTGTTGGTCTCCAGGATGGTTTCAGCCCCCCCTATATCGATTCAATTTGCAATCAGCACTTGAGGAAAACGACACCGTTTCACTTGAGCAAAACGACGTCGTTTTAATGCTTAATTGAAACGGCGTCGTTTTGCTCAAGCCTGATTCCAATTTGAATTGATTTGGGCCTCCTCCTTCTCCTAAGTCCTACCTCCATTTAGGGTTTCTGCCCAACCCACCAATCCAACTTGATCCAACCCAACCCAACATTGTAAGTTTATTTTTGGGCTGGGTTAAGTTGGGTTGGATTAAAAAAATCTGGATACTATCAATTTTACATCTAGGATCCAACCCAACCCAACCCAATAACCCATCAAACTTCCAAATCCCTAATCCATACTCTTCAAATCGCGATTCTGAACTGCAGTTCTCTACCAAGCAAAATCAATTCTAGGAAGTTCTCTACCAAGCCCCTTTAGGCCGCCCCTTTGTTGCGAACATCAATCGTTAAGTCTAGATCCCTATTATGACCATTCTAGGAAGAGTATGACAACCAGTTCGCCTCAATCCGCTAGTCATTATATAGGCATCCGATCCCACAATGGAAAACGTCCATACCCGATCCATTAAAAGCAACCAGTCAAGAAATGGCAAGAGGGTTTCCTTATTTGATATTTTGCTTTGTGATTCAAGGGTTTAATATGGGTGTCAAGTCATATTTTGGATGTCAAGCCGACCCAAATCGTAACAAAACAATTGTGATGAAGCACATGGAACGTTCAACATCAACAAAGTGTGAATCAATATAAAAACATAAGAACATTTAACAAACCTTCAAACTTTATTCGAAAACTTCATAATTCGGGAAAGTGATTTGCCCATTCCGTGCTAACGCATAATCTATTCCGCGCTAACGCATAATCTATTCCGCGCTAACGCATAATCTCCGCCTAGATCCTAACCTAGAACATTAAAATTGAAAATACCTGGTCCAAGCAGAAGAAGAAGAAGAAGAAGAAGAAGAAGAAGAAGAAGAAGAAGAAGAAGAAGAAGAAGAAGAAGAAGAAGAAGAAGAAGAAGAAGAAGAAGAAGAAGAAGAAGAAGAAGAAGAAGAAGAAGAAGAAGAAGAAGAAGAAGAAGAAGAAGAAGAAGAAGAAGAAGAAGAAGAAGAAGAAGAAGAAGAAGAAGAAGAAGAAGAAGAAGAAGAAGAAGAAGAAGAAGAAGAAGAAGAAGCCAATCAATCCCGAATACGATTCACGAGCAGAACGTATAGTGTTGGACTGAACGTATAGTGTTGGTCTCCAAGATGGTTTCAGCCCCCCCTATATCGATTCAATTTGCAATCAGCGCTTGAGGAAAACGACGCCGTTTCACTTGAGCAAAACGACGTCATTTTAATGCTTAATTGAAACGGCGTCGTTTTGCTCAAGCCTGATTCCAATTTGAATTGATTTGGGCCTCCTCCTTCTCCTAAGTCCTACCTCCATTTAGGGTTTCTGCCCAACCCACCAATCCAACTTGATCCAACCCAACCCAACCCAACATTGTAAGTTTATTTTTGGGCTGGGTTAAGTTGGGTTGGATTAAAAAAATCTGGATACTATCAATTTTACATCTAGGATCCAACCCAACCCAACCCAATAACCCATCAAACTTCCAAATCCCTAATCCATACTCTTCAAATCGCGATTCTAAACTGCAGTTCTCTACCAAGCAAAATCAATTCTAGGAAGTTCTCTACCAAGCCCCTTTAGGCCGCCCCTTTGTTGCGAACATCAATCGTTAAGTCTAGATCCCTATTATGACCATTCTAGGAAGAGTATGACAACCAGTTCGCCTCAATCCGCTAGTCATTATATAGGCATCCGATCCCACAATGGAAAACGTCTATACCCGATCCATTAAAAGCAACCAGTCAAGAAATGGCAAGAGGGTTTCCTTATTTGATATTTTGCTTTGTGATTCAAGGGTTTAATATGGGTGTCAAGTCATATTTTGGATGTCAAGCCAACCCAAATCGTAACAAAACAATTGTGATGAAGCACATGGAACGTTCAACATCAACAAAGTGTGAATCAATATAAAAACATAAGAACATTTAACAAACCTTCAAACTTTATTCGAAAACTTCATAATTCGGGAAAGTGATTTGCCCATTCCGCGCTAACGCATAATCTATTCCGCGCTAACGCATAATCTATTCCGCGCTAACGCATAATCTCCGCCTAGATCCTAACCTAGAACATTAAAATTGAAAATACCTGGTCCAAGCAGAAGATACTCGAGAGAAGAAGAAGAAGAAGAAGAATAAGAAGAGAAAGCCAATCAATCCCGAATACGATTCACGAGCAGAAGAAGAATGGCAAAAAAGAACAGAAGAAAAAGAAGAAGATTTGGGTTAAAGAGGCACCGGCGTTGATTTGGCTGAACGTATAGTGTTGGTCTCCAGGATGGTTTCAGCCCCCCCTATATCGATTCAATTTGCAATCAGCGCTTGAGGAAAACGACGCCGTTTCACTTGAGCAAAACGACGTCGTTTTAATGCTTAATTGAAACGGCGTCGTTTTGCTCAAGCCTGATTCCAATTTGAATTGATTTGGGCCTCCTCCTTCTCCTAAGTCCTACCTCCATTTAGGGTTTCTGCCCAACCCACCAATCCAATTTGATCCAACCCAACCCAACCCAACATTGTAAGTTTATTTTTGGGTTGGGTTAAGTTGGGTTGGATTAAAAAAATCTGGATACTATCAATTTTACATCTAGGATCCAACCCAACCCAACCCAATAACCCATCAAACTTCCAAATCCCTAATCCATACTCTTCAAATCGCGATTCTGAACCGCAGTTCTCTACCAAGCAAAATCAATTCTAGGAAGTTCTCTACCAAGCCCCTTTAGGCCGCCCCTTTGTTGCGAACATCAATCATTAAGTCTAGATCCCTATTATGACCATTCTAGGAAGAGTATGACAACCAGTTCGCCTCAATCCGCTAGTCATTATATAGGCATCCGATCCCACAATGGAAAACGTCCATACCCGATCCATTAAAAGCAATCAGTCAAGAAATGGCAAGAGGGTTTCCTTATTTGATATTTTGCTTTGTGATTCAAGGGTTTAATATGGGTGTCAAGTCATATTTTGGATGTCAAGCCGACCCAAATCGTAACAAAACAATTGTGATGAAGCACATGGAACGTTCAACATCAACAAAGTGTGAATCAATATAAAAACATAAGAACATTTAACAAACCTTCAAACTTTATTCGAAAACTTCATAATTCGGGAAAGTGATTTGCCCATTCCGCGCTAACGCATAATCTATTCCGCGCTAACGCATAATCTCCGCCTAGATCCTAACCTAGAACATTAAAATTGAAAATACCTGGTCCAAGCATAAGATACTCGAGAGAAGAAGAAGAAGAAGAAGAAGAAGAAGAAGAAGAAGAAGAAGAAGAAGAAGAAGAAGAAGAAGAAGAAGAAGAAGAAGAAGAAGAAGAAGAAGAAGAAGAAGAAGAAGAAGAAGAAGAAGAAGAAGAAGAAGAAGAAGAAGAAGAAGAAGAAGAAGAAGAAGAAGAAGAAGAAGAAGAAGAAGAAGAAGAAGAAGAAGAAGAAGAAGAAGAAGAAGAAGAAGAAAGCCAATCAATCCCGAATACGATTCACGAGCAGAAGAAGAATGGCAAAAAAGAACAGAAGAAAAAGAAGAAGATTTGGGTTAAAGAGGCACCGGCGTTGATTTGGCTGAACGTATAGTGTTGGTCTCCAGGATGGTTTCAGCCCCCCCTATATCGATTCAATTTGCAATCAGCGCTTGAGGAAAACGACGCCGTTTCACTTGAGCAAAACGACGTCGTTTTAATGCTTAATTGAAACGGCGTCGTTTTGCTCAAGCCTGATTCCAATTTGAATTGATTTGTGCCTTCTCCTAAGTCCTACCTCCATTTAGGGTTTCTGCCCAACCCACCAATCCAACTTGATCCAACCCAACCCAACCCAACATTGTAAGTTTATTTTTGGGTTGGGTTAAGTTGGGTTGGATTAAAAAAATCTGGATACTATCAATTTTACATCTAGGATCCAACCCAACCCAACCCAATAACCCATCAAACTTCCAAATCCCTAATCCATACTCTTTAAATCGCGATTCTGAACTGCAGTTCTCTACCAAGCAAAATCAATTCTAGGAAGTTCTCTACCAAGCCGCGATCACGTGGTTCCAACGATTGGTCTTCCACCCATTTCTTCTAACTCAAAGCCCCAAATAACACGTGTATTGGGCCAAATTAAATGAATTGGACCAAATGGGGCTCGGTTGGATAAAAAAGGATGAAATTGGCCAAAGTGATTCAATCGATCCTCGATATAGTGGAATAACAAGTATGAATTGGGTCGATATTGGGTGGAAATATGATCAATTGATTCAATCGGGGTCCAATTGCCCCGATTTGGGCCAAATCAAGTGAATTGCATAATCTCGTGTCGTTTGAATAATATTCTACTACTAGCAATTCATTTATTTTCAACCGATACTTGGTGCATGACGCCCAGACAGACGTGCCCCCGGCCAGAAGGCTTCGGGCACAACTTGCGTTCAAAGACTCGATGGTTCACGAGATTATGCAATTCACACCAAGTATCGCATTTCTCTACGTTCTTCATCGATGCGAGAGCCGAGATATCCGTTGTCAAGAGTCGTTTTTGTTAAGTATAAATGACACGCCGTTGCAGGGCGAGATTCGGAGTACCGGACCGCCCGGGGGGCGCTATTGTTCGTGGTCCTTGGCACAATCCGCCCCGGGTTTGGGTATTCATGTGTCCCTATCCATTCATGAATGTATACAAAGTCAAGTCCTAACTAATTGAAGCGGCTATACTTCACATTCGCATAGGTGGTCTCTTTTTGCCATGCACCTGCAGTTGCATTTTTTCAAAAGATCCATTAAGAAGATAACTTCAACCTAAACTTCTTGTAGGTCCGAGCACAACTTTGGGATGAAATATAAATATGTGCTCCAATATCTAAGTGTGGGATTTACAAATTGAATTCAGCCTCTAACGTTGTAGAATAGGGGAATTGGGTGTCCCACCATTAGAGATTTTAATTGGGCTTTTACTCTCATCCCTATCACCGACTTGTGGAACAAGTCCCGAAATAAACAATTTTGACAAATGTCCAACTAGACATTTCTTGTATGTACAATTAGAGATTTTAATTGGGCTTTTACTCCCATCCCTATCACCGACTTGTTGAACAAGTCCCGAAATAAACAATTTCAACAAATGTCTAACTAGACATTTCTTGTACATACAAATCAAAATATAACCCTTTTTAAGGTACATCAATTTCCATTGAATCATTAGCAAAACCTAATATGCATATTCAAAGCTATGTATATCTAAGTTAGTATCATTACACCCAACTACGGAAAAAATTCCCCGGAAATTGCACGTCGGAAAGACAAGTTTCCAACTATCTTCACAAGGTGCAATTCAATGATCGTAGGGGGTTGACGGGGTTAGGAATTCCTAGTAAGCATGAGTCAACAGCTCGAACATGAATTCCTAGTAAAATAACAAGTATATATCAGCTCGAACATTAATAAAACGTCTATAAATGATGCAATTGGGCCTTATTGGGCCCAATCGACCATTTCGATCGATTTTTGTCTACTCCCAAGTAGACTAAATCGATCAAAATGGTCGATTTAGTCTACTTGGGCCCAACGTGGTCGATTGGGCCCAAAATGGTCGATTTAGTCTACTTGGGCCCAACTCATACAAATGAGCAGCATAATGTTGAACAAGAATCCACATCAAACACAAAGAAATTGTTCTTAATAGAGAAGCAAACATAGAATCCTCATAAAAAGTTGCATCACCCGGAGAGGTCAGATATCTTCAAAACATCATCCAAATTCTCCTTGCATTTCATAGAATCACTGCTCCCTCGGCTCCCTCGGTTGCCTCGTCTGCCTTCACCCTTGCACTGGCTAACTTCATCCTCGCACTCATTTACTATCATCAAGCTGTAAGGAACCTCTGTCACACAAGTCCTCAAAAACAATTTCAATATTTCTTTTCAAATCCTGATTGTGTAACCAAGGCAAGTTGGGATCATCAATATATGCTTTACGGTAGTAGGAGACAATCTGAAGCATACTTTTCTTTGTTGGCGGCAAAACATTTGTAGGCCTAGACAGTTCATTGGCAATTGCAAGCCACAAATCATCATTAGACCAATCTCCAAATTTATTCTTATAGATTCCTTTATACAATCGGGCTTGTGATAGCTCTAAAAACAGAGCATTTGGATCTACTAAAGCCTCCTGTAAGTTAGAAGAAAGCAACGTTAGTTAGTGCCAATATCCAACGACAAAAACTAGTTAGTTAGTTAGTTAAACAATAAGCTTTTGTAGGTTTACAGAGAGAAAAAAAAAAGCAAAAGCAATATGAATTTGTTGGTAAAATGCATTTGAGTCAAACTCAACCAATAAAGCATAATAGTAGTGAAATCAAGCAGGAGATTACAAACGAAATTAAGGAAGTAAAAGGGTCTTATCCATATTGTAGGTTTGTAAAAGAAGAGGCAAGATTGGTAATAAATTGATGACTAAAAGGGTCTTAATTCCAAATCTTGCCTCTTCTTAATTCCACAGACTGGTTTTCATATTGTCCAGAGTAGGTGTTTCTAAAAATGTAAACAAATGATCCAGCAATTCATAATTTTAAGATAGCGCATCAAGCCTAAAAGTCCATTACATTCTGCTCGTACTGCCATTACAGCATCGTCCGTCAAAATAGTTAATAAATTGATGACTGAAAAACCAAGACCATTTTCAAACATTGAAATTGAAAAACTGAGTCCTAAAATCAACTAATAGTGTCTTATCTATTCCAATCCTCAACCTAACCTCTTGAATTAAACCTGATAATAACATTTTCCCTATTCACGAAATTTCAAGAAATTCGGATTTTCAACTACAAGTCCATTACTTGATTCATAGATACATCGACCTGAACTTTTTCTTCTGCCTCTACTAGTTCTAGATCCACTATATGCAACTAAAAATTGGGAAAGAATAAAAACAGAGTATATAATCACAGCTAATGTCTAGATTAAAAATAATAAAATCAGAGTTGGTCCAACATCACGTCTAATTAGAGTGATGACTAACAAGTAATGACCATAACTAGAGTGATGAACGTGATTTAAACATTAACTGTTGACTAACAAATTATTAGAGTGATGAACACGATTTAAACATTAACTGTTGATCTAATAGGTTTTTTAATCAAAAATTTATTCCACAAAAATCAAAAACGTTATGCACACAGTTTAAGACTTAGAGAGTTGCAGAAAAAGCTCAGAAATTGGAATTTATGTGGATGCCTGGAAAAATTAAGAACTAAAATCAATTGCATATTAAAACGGAATCCTTGTCAGCCAAAAGCTCCTTGTTTGAGGCAAGAAATGAACTCAGTCAATTAAAAATGACATCTCAATTAGAGATGTCATGAACTTGTCCCTGCTCTAACGATTATCAATTTGCTTTCTTTAAGGCATACAAAGCTAAATTATAAAACCAGATTGCTTAACAAGGATTCCCTAATTAAGCCAACATGATTTACTTTCATAAACATAGCCTTAGCAACCTAGTCATAATAGAAATCTATAAAATCAGCATAAGTTGTGAAAATTATTAATCAAGCACACTGCAAACATCTCAATTAGAGATGTCATGAACTTGTCCCTGCTCTAACGATTATCAATTTGCTTTCTTTAAGGCATACAAAGCTAAATTATAAAACCAGATTGCTTAACAAGGATTCCCTAATTAAGCCAACATGATTTACTTTCTTAAACATAGCCTTAGCAACCTAGTCATAATAGAAAAGTCTATAAAATCAGCATAAGCTGTGAAAATTATTAATCAAGCACACTGCAAACTATTCATAAACTAAACAAAATAAACAACAAAGCATTACCATCAGCAAGAAAACAGGTTATTCTAGAAGCACCGGTTCATCGAAAAAGGGTCTTTAACTTGCAAAAGAGAAATTGAATGTTGCACCAGAGTAGTACCTCAAAAAGGGGGGAAACAACTCATACACCTCTTCAATTCCTCTTAAATCAGCTAATGCAATAAAGGATTCAGTACATAAAACATTCAACTGGAGACTAAAATGGGGGAAAATAATGCATAAACATTGTCTCAATTCCGTTCGAATCAATTCAACAAAAGATTAAGCATATGAAACACTCAATTGAAGATATACCCATACAACTAATAATCAACAGGGCCAGCTGTTCCAGCTAATATGAGTTTCAGTAACCATTAAACTTTCCTGGAAGGTGCGTAATTCAAGGGAAATAAGAGTTATAGTGAATAGAACAATCAGCACATACATCTTCGTTGGGAGTTTCATGGTAGTTTTGTCAAATTACATGGATTTATCTTAACAATCAAGCATGCATACCATTTTTTATGAGTTTAGTAAACTGTACTTTCCTAAATCCTACACCCAACACAACAATTCTTATAATAACAAATGAAGCTCGACATTTCAAAAAAAGTAAGAACCCTAAATCCCAAATTAGATCATAAGTTGGAAAAATAAGAGGTATGTGAAGGATAAGAACAAACCGTCATGATAGTTAACACTGGCCTTCTCTTTCTCTGACTCTCAGCAGCTTCCCCTTCTCTTTTTCTTTTTGTTGAACTCAGAATTGTGATACAGGAGGTTTCCGATTCCATGGCAGAGAAGAAATAAAATGGCGAAGAGACTAAGCAAGGGTTGGAAAATGGGCGGCTGTTTTACGGGGAAAAGGTACAGTTCAGCAATTAAACCCTTGAATCACTTTATAAGAAGTGAGGCAGTGGGCAGTGGTGATTTGACGGAAACAAGCTTCGGGCATTGAAGACTATCTTATAAAGTGATATGGGTGAGTTTATTTGAAGGAGTAATATTTTATGTATAATAAAATTAAAAATATATATATAATTTTATAAAGAATTTAACACAATGAAAATGAAAACTACGTACAGAATAGTGCAAATGCCAAAAAATAATTCGTAAGATTTAATGAAATGATGAATAATTATTAAATAAAATTGTGATATAGGGTAAACAAAAATACTATTAGCGTTTTGTTATCGTACTTCATTCGTTTAATTATATAACGTATGAGTATTATTTGAAGATAAAAAAAACGGTAAATTTGTTAAACTTTATTTTGTAAAGAAGTTATTTAAATATCTAAGTTCATACAAATAATATTGCATAGTTTAATTATAATAGGCCTTTTTGCAGGAAACCACCCTTTATATGTCCGAATTTGCACAAAACCACCCTTTATATCAAAAATTATTTTAAACCACCCATTTTTGCTCCTCCGTTAACCAAAAGCCACCCAGGCACTGTTACCGTCAACTTTTCCGTTTAAAATATTATGAAATTGCCATTGTCTTAAGGAAATTACACTTGTCCCCCTCAAGTTTTCAATTCGTGGCAAAAATGCCCTCTTCCACTTTTAACAAATTACAAAAGTTGTCCAAATTAATATATTAAATTTATAATATTTATTTTAACCCAAAATTAATTTATATAAAATCTAATTTAATTTTGTATATATTAAATTTCGATATAAGGGGTTAAAATAAATATTAAATTATATAAAATCTAATCTAATTTTGTATACAAAATTTATCATATGTTAAATTTAATAAATAATAAGTATTAAATTATATAAAATAATAAATATTAAATTTCGATATAAGGGGTTAAAATAAATAATAAATATAAAATTATATAAAATCCAATCTAATTTTGTATATAAAATCTAATCTAATTTTTTATACAAAATCTAATCTAATTTTATATAAAATCTAATCTAATTTTGTATACAAAATTAAATTATATAAAATCTAATCTAATTTAATTTTATATAAATTAATTTTGGGTTAAAATAAATATTATAAATTTAATATATTAATTTGGACAACTTTTGCAATTTGTTAAAAGTGGAAGAGGGCATTTTTTCCACGAAACAAGTAGGGCTAAATTGATAAGAAAAATAACCTAAGCTTATTTTATCATATGTTAAATTTTATATAAATTAATTTTGGGTTAAAATAAATATTATAAATTTAATATATTAATTTGGATAACTTTTGTAATTTGTTAAAAGTGGAAGATGGCATTTTTTCCACGAAACAAGTAGGGCTAAATTGATAAGAAAAATAACCTAAGCTTATTTTATCATATGTTAAATTTTATATAAATTAATTTTGGGTTAAAATAAATATTATAAATTTAATATATTAATTTGGACAACTTTTGTAATTTGTTAAAAGTGGAAGAGGGCAATTCGACTGATTGAAGAAATTATACTCGTTTCTTTTGATTCTTCACAAATCTTCCGGATTCGAGACCTATTTGTCAAATTGGGCCAAATTGGAATTCGATTAATGCAATTTTTCTTCAATTGGGTCAATTCGACTGTATTAGAGATTAAATGCCTTTGATTTGACATACATGCCTCTCATATCTTCCTTTCATACAAAGATAGTGCATCAATGTATTCTTTGAGGGAAGGATCCAAGATAGTGCATCAACGTATTCTCGAGGGAAGGATCCAAGGGAAGCCCTTCGATTCATATCCGAGTCATTCTAATCAATTTAATTGGCCCAATTTGCTCGATTTGGCCAAATTGGCAGATTCTTCACAAATCGTCCGAATTCGAGACCTATTTGTCGAATTTGGCCAAATTGGAATCTGATTAATGCAATTTTTCATCAATTGGGTCAATTGTACTATATTAGAGAATAAATGCCTTTCATTTGACTTGATTCGGAGTCCGATTGAAGGAATTAGACTCGTTTCCCTCGATTCTTCACAAATCGTCTGAATTCGAGGCCTATTTGTCGAATTGGACCAAATTGGAATCTGATTGATACAATTGATCTTCAATTGGGTCAATTGGACTGTATTATAGAATAAATGCCTATGATTTGACTTGATTCGGAGTCCGATTGAAGGAATTAGACTCGTTTCCCTCGATTTTACACAAATCATCCGAATTCGATACCTATTTGTCAAATTGGGCCAAATTGGAATCCGATTGATGCAATTGATCTTCAAATGGGTCAATTGTACTGTATTAGAGAATAAATAACTTTCATTTGACTTAATTCGGAGTCCGATTGAAGGAATTAGACTCGTTTCTCCTGATTCTTCACAAATCTTCCGAATTCGAGACCTATTTTTCAAATTGGGCCAAATTGGAATCCGATTAATGCAATTTTTCTTCAATTGGGTCAATTGGACTGTATTAGAGATTAAATGCCTTTGATTTGACATACATGCCTCTCATATCTGCCTTTCATACAAAGATAGTGCATCAATGTATTCTTTGAAGGAAGGATCCAAGATATTGCATCAACGTATTCTCGAGGGAAGGATCCAAGGGAAGCCCTTCGATTCATATCCGAGTCATTCTAATCAAGTTAATTGACCCAATTTTGCCAAATTCGCTCGATTTGGGCAAATTGGCCGATTCTTCACAAATCGTCCGAATTCGAGACCTATTTGTCGAATTTTGCCAAATTGGAATCTGATTAATGCAATTTTTCTTCAATTGGGCCAATTTTACAATATTAGAGAATAAATGCCTTTGATTTGACTTGATTCGGAGTCCGATTGAAGGAATTAGACTCGTTTCCCCCGATTCTTCACAAATCGTCCGAATTCGAGGCCTATTTGTCGAATTGGACCAAATTGGAATCTGATTGATGCAATTGATCTTCAATTGAGTCAATTGGACTGTGTTAGAGAATAAATGCCTATAATTTGACTTGATTCAGAGTCCGATTGAAGGAATTAGACTCGTTTCCCTCGATTTTTCACAAATCATCCGAATTCGATACCTATTTGTCAAATTGGGCCAAATTGGAATCCGATTGATGCAATTGATCTTCAAATGGGTCAATTGTACTGTATTAGAGAATAAATAACTTTAATTTGACTTAATTCGGAGTCCGGTTGAAGGAATTAGACTCGTTTCTCCTGATTCTTCACAAATCTTCCGAATTCGAGACCTATTTGTCAAATTGAGCCAAATTGGAATCCGATTAATGCAATTTTTCTTCAATTGGGTCAATTGGACTGTATTAGAGAATAAATGGCTTTGATTTGACATACATGTCTCTCATATCTGTCTTTCATACAAAGATAGTGCATCAATGTATTCTTTGAGGGAAGGATCCAAGATAGTGCATAAGCGTATTCTCGAGGGAAGGATCCAAGGGAAGCCCTTCGATTCATATCCGAGTCATGCTAATCAAGTTAATTGGCCCAATTTTGCCCAATTCGCTCGATTTGGCCAAATTGGCCGATTCTTCACAAATCGTCCGAATTCGAGACCTATTTGTCGAATTTGGCCAAATTGGAATCCGATTAATGCAATTTTTCTTCAATTGGGTCAATTGAAGAAAAATTGCATTCTAAGTCCCCACGATCCGCTGACCTTGTTGGCGAGATATACCACAAATCCATGAGCAAAAAGGTAGAAAATCAAATAAAAATAAGAAAAACCCAAAAAGCCCAAAAAGATTTCTTTTTAGCCTAACCCAAACTAGCCCTATATATAATCTGTCTCCCCAACATTCGGTGTACCCAAATCCCCGAACTTCACACCCCTCAAAGCTCCATTGGAAGCCCGGAACTTTCCTCGCACACTAACGCCGACGCCGCCTACGAAACGGAAAACGCCCCCAGCGCACATCCAGTTCCTGCTGCTACGCCGCCGTCTTCACCACCATCACATCGCACCATCATCCACGCCATCATTGAGAAAACCGGTAACTTTCTGAACATAATTTCCATTCAAACTGAGTTTGCACTTCTGCAGATTCCCTGAGTTCGATAATTCAGAGATCGGAGTATATCCTGGGAGAAAAAGGCGAAAGCTTTGATGACGCATCGCAGCATCCATAACGCCCCCAGCGTTACCCTTGTCGCGCCCTGCGTTTTTTGCGAAGTCCAGACCCTTTTTCCCGAAGCCGAGACGCCACCCGCGTGATACATACCGCGCCCCGCGTCCACTTTTCTGGAGAGCCGAACCTTACCTGGTTCGAGAGTGATAAAGTGTACCCTTCCTTCGTCTATGATGGGTACCACAATTGTCAGAAGAGAGAAGAGGTGGACCACCAAGGAAAGGGACGTGATCAAGAAGTTGAAAGCCATCGACAAGCTCGTTGTACCGAGCAGCGTTACAAGTTGGTTAGCTTTGTCGCAGATGGGCTTTGACGGGACCTTGAGCAAGTTGTTCGACCATGGAGGTCTAGGAGGCTTCTTGGAGATCAAGAACCCATGCCTCGCATCGTTCGCTATTGCATTCGTCACATCCTTTGTCCCTAAATATCATGTCAATGAGGCAGGGAACAAAGAGGTGGTATCATGCACTTTTGGCTACGAGAAGGCCGAATACGAGGTACCGATAGCCTTACTCAGAGAGAGCCTAGGAGTCACGAAGGATCCCACACTAGGATGGTCTTCCATCCCAGCTTCTGAGCCGCTTGAGTTTTGGAGGTTGGCCACAAAAGAGGAGTTTCGGTCGGGTAACGAGAACAACAGCCGGATTACACATCCACCATTAAGGTTGGCGTGCAAGTTGCTCACTACGAACATCCTTGGCCACTCGAACGTCAACCGATTGTCTCAGAACGATTGGTGTTACACTTGGTGCCTTACACCGCAGTCGAGTATTACTCCTTGCTGGGTGTCCTTGTTTATCCAGAGCTTACTGAGGGTACAAGACCTTTCGAAAGGTCGGATGATCCACCACTGCACGGTGTTAGGCTCCATAGCCAATCTCTGCGAGATTTCCTTGCAGAAGGAATAAACTCACATCATTCACCAAAATAATACTTCAACGAGTTTACTAAGAAATAAGGGAGATTAGCCCTCAAATTTAAACACATGTTGAAGGAGCGTTACATAAAATTGATGGAGAAGTAATGAAAGATGCAATTGACCACAATAAACTCAATTTTGTAACGTTCAAAAAGGGAGAATGTGAGAGCCCCAGAACTACATTAAATTAAGGAGTTACGAAGGAGGGTTTAAGAAAAGAGAAAATAAAAAAGTTGCTTTTGAAGCTATTAACTATGTCAAAAAAAAACTCCATTTTATATGTATTAGATTATGTATTTTTTAAAATTGGCCTAAATGATTTAGACATAAAAACTCTAAATGGGTCAAGTTCTGCTTAATTGAACAAATGTGGCCCGATAATAAAATGACCCAATAACAAATATGGCCCACTAACTTAATTGCCTAATACAAACAAATCGAAGCTGCCCAGATCGAAGCTGCCTCAGACCCGCGCTCGCCTCAGACTCCAGATCGAAGATGCCCCTCCTTCTCTTCTCCGGCGTGGGCTCTTTTCCGGCGTGTGTCTTCGGATTCCAGATCTCAGATTTCCAGCCCCTTCCTCTCTTCACTGAAGAATCTGCTCTTTGAGGTTTCTAACATTTCCAGCCCCTCCCTCTCAGATTGCTACCTTTCTTTCAATTTTCTATAAAACTAGGGTTTAGGGTTTATAAACTACCCCATCTTTGGCGAATTCTGAGAAGCAGCAATGCATGCATCCCATTAATTCATTGGTTGAATAGATTCTTCTTAATCTGATTTAGCTGGCCATTGGACTCTCTTAAGATTGTCGCTTCAGTTTAGTTTGAATATTTTGAATGTGGTGCGGCTGCCCATGCACGACTACATGCTTCCTTGAACATTCAAAATATTTAAATTGAAATCTTGAATTGATGAAATTGGGGATTTATCATGAATTGATGAAATTGGGGATTTATAATGAAATTGAGATTGGAATTATGAAATTGGGATTATTTACAGGCATCAATTGGGATTGGAATTATGAAATTGGGATTTATAATTTGCTATGTAGATTTTTCCGACTGTTGGAATTTTGTGTTCTCTGGATAATCTTCGTTTATGCTATGAGTTATATTTCTTCGTTTGATATGTTTGTTTTCAAAATTCGTGCTTCGCTTTTAAAATTCTGATTCTGTTTATAAGGTTGATGTCAATTAAATTGTCTTAATTTGATGAAATCTTATTCATAATTGCACTTCATATGATTCTTTATGTCTCTCAGATGTCTCGTGTTTGCACACATATGTTTATGCTCAAGGGTTTTGTTGTTGGAGATGATGTGCGAGAAAAGCTAGAAGGAAGTGGATTTGAGCACTTCGTGGGCATTTCCAATTTTGTTAGTCATTGTCATGTTTTAATTGATGTTTTATGTAGCACATACTCGAGACATTCGGGTTATTTTGAGTTTCATGGAGGGAATTTATATTTTAGTTTACTAGATGTTTTAAACATCATAGGTTTTCCAATTGTTGGAAAACCTATAACTGGGGAGAAAGTAGAGGCGTCAGAAATGTGTAGAAAACACTTTGATAACTATGAGGGAATGGTAAAAGATAAGGGGCTGAGTCTATTATCTCTAAAACAAATAGCAATGTCAGATAGGCCCATTGAAATGAGAATCAAGGCTACTGTCTTATTTTTAGTTGGAGCCTTGCTATTCCCAGACACTTCGGGAAGTACTGTAAAGCCAATCTACTGCTGTTTTTTAGATGATACAGACAATATCAAGGATTACGCATGGGGTGCGGCTGCCCATGCACTACTACATGCTTCCTTGAGTGATCCAAATAAGAGTCTCCCCGGGTGTGCTTTCTCTCTAATTGTAAGTGATTTGACCATTTTCTTTATTTATTTCTCTTTATATATTACTAGTGCTAATTCTTTTTTTTTTCTTTTGCAGATCTTTGTTTTCATGCATATCCCTAGATTGGTAGAGGATATAGGATATAAACTAAGTGAGAGACCAGCAACCACTTTTCCATTAATCAAAGGTTGGATCTCAGCTTTGGATAAAACAAGCCGAAAAGGACAACCCCGAATTAGTAAGGACAGGCTGACAACAATTCTGAGGGAGGAGTTGGAAGTAGTAAGAACCTCTCTACCATTTTTTCTTCTCAGTTAATAGGATCACTACTAATTTTGGGTCAGATTGAAATGCAAACTTTACTTAAATGTTGGAAATACTAGTTCATATTAAAAGATCAACTTTTTTGCTCTATAACATGTTTTTGCAAGGGAAATAATCACGCGCTCAGTTAAAATATTGATATTCTGACAGGCATTATCAGCTCATGGAGTGGAAAATGTTGTTTACCCTTGTCTATAGAACGATACCTTTCTGTTTCGTAATGCTCATCAAAAGTTTTTAATTTGATGGGAAGATTATTCATCGCTTCACATTAGTTGGAAACCCTTTACGTTGGCCAGGGTTTTTCGTATGATCATGAGAGTATGAAAAACAAGTTTAGCACATTTTAAATGACTGAAGTTCACTGCGAAAGATAACTGTAAAATTGAGTGAACTAGTTCTATCCTACTAGCCTTTCTTCTCTCCGGTTTAAAATAGTCTACCTTTTTGTAGAAGAAATTCTCTATGTGCCCGAACTAATCTCATTTTATTCATATCATGTCTTCTACAGGAATCAATTGTATGGACTCCATACCAGGATCTTTATCAACTGTCTGATGATTTATTCCCGAGACGGTATAAAGATCAGAGGGTGGTCGGGAGATTGTGCATCTACTCGTTCCATTTGTGGAATCGGGTACTGAATGCAACATTCAATGGAGCCCTATAATTTGATATGACAGAAGTCAGTGCCGGACAATTAAGAGATAAGTTCCAAAACACGGAGCTTGTTGGAGTGGCGAAAATGCTACAAGGTAATTTATACATGCTGCCTGCTTTGGTTTTTTTTTTTTTTTTCTATGTCAATGTTAGGCGCTAGCGCATAAAGTTACGCGATAACGCCCTATATTTTGCATTCATTTCTGCAGGAAAATCAGAAAGGAACTACAATGACATTTGGGTTGCTGATATAGCAGCCACTAGAGAAGCCGTGCTTGAGGTGATTCAGAATCGAAACGAAAACCATGCCCCTAACCCTACAAATACCTCTACCCCTACTCACGACAATTTGCAAATTGAGGAGACTGCTACCTCTACCCCTACCCCTACCAATACCTCTACCCCTACCTCTACCCCTACCCCTACCACTACCCGTCTCATTACCCCTATCTCTATCCCTATCCCTACCTCTACCTCTACCTCTACCCTTACCCCTACCTCTACCCGTCTCATTACCCCTATCTCTACCCCTACCTCTACCCCTACCCCTATCTCTACCCGTCTCTCTACCCCTACCCCTGCCCCTGCCCTTCCCAATCGGAGAAAAATGGGAGGGATAACACCAATGGTGGTGGAACCTTTGCCGAAAAGAATTAGTCGACAGCCAAAGATCTTCACACCCGAAGATTTTCGGAAGAGATAGGCATGGCTGTTAGTGGACATTTTTATCTCTCTATATGTATCAGTTTTTATCAATCACTCTACATGTTTGTAAAGTTCCCAACTTTTGATGCTAGTCTAACCAATGACTTATAAACAAGTTATCATGTCAGTCGAGTCAAGTGTGGTATCATATGATATGATATCGGTTTAAATGAAAATTTCAGCAATTTCCTATTCTGAGAGGATCTCACCGGCGCAACAACCCGCGGCCCGCGGCTCACAACCCGCGGCTGGCGGCCCATGGACTACTGAGGAGAAACCACTTTCACCGTGGTAACTCTGAGGAGATGAAGATTCTGGCGCCAAGTCTATATTATTTTATTAGCTTTCCGGGGGGAAATCTAGGTCAACTCACCTCTATATAAAGAGACCCCCCCTTGGAATTCATATCATCAATTTATTATCATTCATTCATTCAATTAGTTCGTAGTTAGTTTTCAGCAAGTTTAATAAGGAGCAAAGCTCCATTCATTGTTCATTACCCCTATCTATATCCCGAAGTGTCTGGGAATAGCAAGGCTCCAACTAAAAATAAGACAGTAGCCTTGATTCTCATTTCAATGGGCCTATCTGACATTGCTATTTGTTTTAGAGATAATAGACTCAGCCCCTTATCTTTTACCATTCCCTCATAGTTATCAAAGTGTTTTCTACACATTTCTGACGTCTCTACTTTCTCCCCAGTTATAGGTTTTCCAACAATTGGAAAACCTATGATGTTTAAAACATCTAGTAAACTAAAATATAAATTCCCTCCATGAAACTCAAAACAACCCGAATGTCTCGAGTATGTGCTACATAAAACATCAATTAAAACATGACAATGACTAACAAAATTGGAAATGCCCACAAAGTGCTCAAATCCACTTCCTTCTAGCTTTTCTCGCACATCATCTCCAACAACAAAACCCTTGAGCATAAACATATGTGTGCAAACACGAGACATCTGAGAGACATACAGATCATATGAAGTGCAATTATGAATAAGATTTCATCAAATCCCAATTTCATAATTCCAATCCCAATTGATGCCTGTAAATAATCCCAATTTCATAATTCCAATCTCAATTTCATTATAAATCCCCAATTTCATCAATTCATGATAAATCCCCAATTTCATCAATTCAAGATTTTGATTTAAATATTTTGAATGTTCAAGGAAGCATGTAGTCGTGCATGGGCAGCCGCACCACATTCAAAATATTCAAACTAAACTGAAGAGACAATCTTAAGGGAGTCCAATGGCCAGCTAAATCAAATTAAGAAGAATCTATTCAACCAATGAATTAATGGGATGCATGCATTGCTGCTTCTCAGAATTCGCCAAAGATGGGGTAGTTTATAAACCCTAAACCCTAGTTTTATAGAAAATTGAAAGAAAGGTAGCAATCTGAGAGGGAGGGGCTGGAAACGTTAGAAACCTCAAAGAGCATATTCTTCAGTGAAGAGAGGAAGGGGCTGGAAATCTGAGATCTGGAATCCGAAGACACACGCCGGAAAAGAGCCCACGCCGGAGAAGAGAAGGAGGGGCAGCTTCGATCTGGAGTCTGAGGCGAGCGCGAGTCTGAGGCAGCTTCGATCTGGGCAGCTTCGATTTGTTTGTATTAGGCAATTAAGTTAGTGGGCCATATTTGTTATTGGGTCATTTTATTATCGGGCCACATTTGTTCAATTAAGCAGAACTTGACCCATTTAGAGTTTTTATGTCTAAATCATTTAGGCCAATTTTAAAAAATACATAATCTAATACATATAAAATGGAGTTTTTTTTTTGACATAGTTAATAGCTTCAAAGGCAACTTTTTTATTTTCTCTTTTCTTAAACCCTCCTTCGTAACTCCTTAATTTAATGTAGTTCTGAGGCTCTCACATTCTCCCTTTTTGAACGTTACAAAATTGAGTTTATTGTGGTCAATTGCATCTTTCATTACTTCTCCATCAATTTTATGTAACGCTCCTTCAACATGTGTTTAAATTTGAGGGCTAATCTCCCTTATTTCTTAGTAAACTCGTTGAAGTATTATTTTGGTGAATGATGTGAGTTTATTCCTTCTGCAAGGAAATCTCGCAGAGATTGGCTATGGAGCCTAACACCGTGCAGTGGTGGATCATCCGACCTTTCGAAAGGTCTTGTACCCTCAGTAAGCTCTGGATAAACAAGGACACCCAGCAAGGAGTAATACTCGACTGCGGTGTAAGGCACCAAGTGTAACACCAATCGTTCTGAGACAATCGGTTGACGTTCGAGTGGCCAAGGATGTTCGTAGTGAGCAACTTGCACGCCAACCTTAATGGTGGATGTGTAATCCGGCTGTTGTTCTCGTTACCCGACCGAAACTCCTCTTTTGTGGCCAACCTCCAAAACTCAAGCGGCTCAGAAGCTGGGATGGAAGACCATCCTAGTGTGGGATCCTTCGTGACTCCTAGGCTCTCTCTGAGTAAGGCTATCGGTACCTCGTATTCGGCCTTCTCGTAGCCGAAAGTGCATGATACCACCTCTTTGTTCCCTGCCTCATTGACATGATATTTAGGGACAAAGGATGTGACGAATGCAATAGCGAACGATGCGAGGCATGGGTTCTTGATCTCCAAGAAGCCTCCTAGACCTCCATGGTCGAACAGCTTGCTCAAGGTCCCGTCAAAGTCCATATGCGACAAAGCTAACCAGCTTGTAACGCTGCTCGGTACAACGAGCTTGTCGATGACTTTCAACTTCTTGATCAAGTCCCTTTCCTTGGTGGTCCACCTCTTCTCTCTTCTGACAATTGTGGTACCCATCATAGACGAAGGAAGGGTACACTTTATCACTCTCGAACCAGGTAAGGTTCGGCTCTCCAGAAAAGTGGACGCGGGGCGCGGTATGTATCACGCGGGTGGCGTCTCGGCTTCGGGAAAAAGGGTCTGGACTTCGCAAAAAACGCGGGGCGCGACAAGGGTAACGTTGGGGGCGTTATGGATGCTGTGATGCATCATTAAAGCTTTCGCCTTTTTCTCCCAGGATATACTCCGATCTCTGAATTATCGAACTCAGGGAATCTGCAGAAGTGCAAACTCAGTTTGAATGGAAATTATGTTCAAAAAGTTACCGGTTTTCTCAATGATGGCGTGGATGATGGTGCGATGTGATGGTGGTGAAGACGGCGGCGTAGCAGCAGGAACTGGATGGGCGCTGGGGGCGTTTTCCGTTTCGCAGGCGGTGTCGGCGTCAGTGTGTGAGGAAAGTTCCGGGCTTCCAATGGAGCTTTGAGGGGTGTGAAGTTCGGGGATTTGGGTACACCGAATGTTGGGGAGACAGATTATATATAGGGCTAGTTTGGGTTAGGCTAAAAAGAAATATTTTTGGGCTTTTTGGGTTTTTCTTATTTTTATTTGATTTTCTACCTTTTTGCTCATGGATATGTGGTATATCTCGCCAACAAGGTCAGCGGATCGTGGGGACTTAGAATGCAATTTTTCTTCAATTGACCCAATTGAAGAAAAATTGCATTAATCGGATTCCAATTTGGCCAAATTCGACAAATAGGTCTCGAATTCGGACGATTTGTGAAGAATCGGCCAATTTGGCCAAATCGAGCGAATTGGGAAAAATTGGGCCAATTAACTTGATTAGCATGACTCGGATATGAATCGAAGGGCTTCCCTTGGATCCTTCCCTCGAGAATACGCTTATGCACTATCTTGGATCCTTCCCTCAAAGAATACATTGATGCACTATCTTTGTATGAAAGACAGATATGAGAGGCATGTATGTCAAATCAAAGCCATTTATTCTCTAATATAGTCCAATTGACCCAATTGAAGAAAAAATGCATTAATCGGATTCCAATTTGGTTCAATTTGACAAATAGGTCTCGAATTCGGAAGATTTGTGAAGAATCAGGAGAAACGAGTCTAATTCCTTCAACCGGACTCCGAATTAAGTCAAATTAAAGTTATTTATTCTCTAATACAGTACAATTGACCCATTTGAAGATCAATTGCATCAATCGGATTCCAATTTGGCCCAATTCGACAAATAGGTATCGAATTCGGATGATTTGTGAAAAATCGAGGGAAACGAGTCTAATTCCTTCAATCGGACTCCGAATCAAGTCAAATTATAGGCATTTATTCTCTAATACAGTCCAATTGACTCAATTGAAGATCAATTGCATCAATCAGATTCCAATTTGGTCCAATTCGACAAATAGGCCTCGAATTCGGACGATTTGTGAAGAATCGGGGGAAACGAGTCTAATTCCTTCAATCGGACTCCGAATCAAGTCAAATCAAAGGAATTTATTCTCTAATATTGTAAAATTGGCCCAATTGAAGAAAAATTGCATTAATCAGATTCCAATTTGGCAAAATTCGACAAATAGGTCTCGAATTCGGACGATTTGTGAAGAATCGGCCAATTTGCCCAAATCGAGCGAATTGGGCAAAATTGGGTCAATTAACTTGATTAGAATGACTCGGATATGAATCGAAGGGCTTCCCTTGGATCCTTCCCTCGAGAATACATTGATGCACTATCTTGGATCCTTCCTTCAAAGAATACATTGATGCACTATCTTTGTATGAAAGGCAGATATGAGAGGCATGTATGTCAAATCAAAGGCATTTAATCTCTAATACAGTCCAATTGACCCAATTGAAGAAAAATTGCATTAATCGGATTCCAATTTGGCCCAATTTGACAAATAGGTCTCGAATTCGGAAGATTTGTGAAGAATCAGGAGAAACGAGTCTAATTCCTTCAATCGGACTCCGAATTAAGTCAAATTAAAGTTATTTATTCTCTAATACAGTACAATTGACCCATTTGAAGATCAATTGCATCAATCGGATTCCAATTTGGCCCAATTTGACAAATAGGTATCGAATTCGGATGATTTGTGTAAAATCGAGGGAAACGAGTCTAATTCCTTCAATCGGACTCCGTATCAAGTCAAATTATAGGCATTTATTCTCTAATACAGTCCAAGTGACTCAATTGAAGATCAATTGTATCAATCAGATTCCAATTTGGTCCAATTCGACAAATAGGCCTCGAATTCAGACGATTTGTGAAGAATCGGGGGAAACGAGTCTAATTCCTTCAATCGGACTCCGAATCAAGTCAAATGAAAGGCATTTATTCTCTAATATAGTACAATTGACCCAATTGATGAAAAATTGCATTAATCAGATTCCAATTTGGCCAAATTCGACAAATAGGTCTCGAATTCGGACGATTTGTGAAGAATCTGCCAATTTGGCCAAATCGAGCAAATTGGGCCAATTAAATTGATTAGAATGACTCGGATATGAATCGAAGGGCTTCCCTTGGATCCTTCCCTCGAGAATACGTTGATGCACTATCTTGGATCCTTCCCTCAAAGAATACATTGATGCACTATCTTTGTATGAAAGGAAGATATGAGAGGCATGTATGTCAAATCAAAGGCATTTAATCTCTAATACAGTCGAATTGACCCAATTGAAGAAAAATTGCATTAATCGAATTCCAATTTGGCCCAATTTGACAAATAGGTCTCGAATTCGGAGGATTTGTGAAGAATCAAGAGAAACGAGTATAATTCCTTCAATCAGACTCTGAATTAAGTCAAATTAAAGTTATTTATTCTCTAATACAGTACAATTGACCCATTTGAAGATCAATTGCATCAATCGGATTCCAATTTGGCCCAATTCGACAAATAGGTATCGGATTCGGATGATTTGTGAAAAATCGAGGGAAACGAGTCTAATTCCTTCAATCGGACTCCAAATCAAGTCAAATCATAGGCATTTATTCTCTAATACAGTCCAATTGACCCAATTGAAGATCAAATTCACCAGTTGGATTCCAATTTCGCCCAATTCGATAAATAGGTCTCGAATTCGGACGATTTGTGAAGAATCGGGAGAAACGAGTCTAATTCCTTCCGATATAGAGTGTTTTCACCGACGTTCTGTTCTGTGAAATGCATTTCGGCCCATTATGGTCAATTCGATAACCTTAAAACCACACAGTTCTATGGTAGAGAAAAGGATGATATAGTTAAAACGACGTGGTTTTGACGGCCTTCAGAAGAACGAGTCCTAGCTGGTTGTTATAAACGTTGGATTCTCACTATGGATTGAGATCTAGGCTGTATTTAAGTCAAACTTGACCCATTTAGAGCTCTATGTTAATACCGTCCCTCCACGACCTCCGTCATTCAAGGGATTCTGGTTGTTGAGGAGGAGCCTTCATATGTGTACTCGGGATGAAAGTTTTCGGTTGCGGAGATCACCGGTGTTGGAAAGAATGATATATACAGGCCTCTCATTCTGAACAATCGTAACACCTCAGCTAATAATTGATTCTATATAAATTGCTTATTTCATTCATGCTTGTGGAGTTGTCCTTCTATCACTGACCCACCTATAACGTTCCAACACTTATATACAAGAATTGTAACAAACAACGGCCTTGATAGAGCTCAGGGAGCTGAGTATACTTACATAAAGAAGTTTAAACTTGATCAAATATAGGAGTTATAATATTCGATTGTGTTGTTTTTGTTTTTAGAGAGCTCAAACACAGTATGCTTCTAATGACAATTGGTCTCTTCACTATTATATTAATAAACTCTCTTAAAAATGCTATAATATTATTTATAACTTAATTATATGTAAAAAATAATAATATAATTAATATTTACAATTGGATTATTCCATTCCGTTTATTATTATTCCATTCCGTTTATAAATAGCAATTTATACTAATTTATACTAAATAATATCTGATATAGAATATATAAAATAGATAAAAAAGCCCAATTCAGTCCAAAAATAGAAAGGACTTATGTTGAACCCAGGGTTAATTACATCCGATGCCATTGAGATTCGTCGTTCATCACTTCACTTTCTTCATCCCTAGCTTCTTCGTTCTTCGTTCAGCAGCCATCCCAACAAGTGCTCCTTCGTTCTTCGTTCAGCTATCATCACCTTCGTCCTGCTGAAGAGTCGGCCATGCCGTCTTCGTGCTGAAGCGTTCGTCTTCCACATGTAAGGTTTCGAGCAATCCTCTAATTTTCATCTTCCTCCTTGTATAATCCGAACACTAATGGCTCTTCTTCAATTTCGAAGCCTAATTCCTAACCCTAATTCCTAATTTCTATCCTTAGCTTCCAACCCTAATTCATAATTTCGATTTCGTCGAACCCTAATCCTAAAATTCTGTTTGCTTCTCTCCTGTTGGTGCAGTGTCGACGACGGGTCATGGACGAAGGTAGCGACAGACGGGCTTGCATATTGCTTCAATCATGTAAGTATATCAAACTGTATAAGTATCTTGCAAAGCTGCCTTGCAATTGCAGTATGTTGATTATGGTTGTCAAGTGAGTGTTGACATTCAATTCGTTGTTCTAATGGATCAATTTGAGTTCTGATTATGGCTGCGGAGAGTGTAATGTGCTCAAACAGTTTTGGAGCTGTCTATTACTCTTAACAAAGTGTTCATCCGAATGCACTAAAAACATTTCAAGTAGATCTTTACTGCATTTGCATTTCAGAGTGTTCTGTTTAGGAGATTTTGTTCGATGTGTTAGCATAAACTCTTACTAATAAATTCCCCAATATCAGTTCAAAAGATAGTTATGATAACATACCCAGTCCAAACAAGTTAGAGCTACTCAACAATTGCACTAATGTAGCAATTAATCACTACCAATGTGACAGTGACATTAGCAAACTACACAATATTTAGAATCTATACAATCAGTCCAAGCTCTTAAATCAGGTCCAAGAATCCACAGCCATACTCTTTAAATTAAGTTTTGGAGTATCTAACCTGATGACTCTGATATGATTTTGGAGTATCTAACCATTGGTCTCTATGTTTGCATATGTGATGATATTTACTACTTTTTGTTGTTTATTTCTTTGCTGAATTTTCAGTTTTATTCGTTGTTGTTTTGCTGTTTTGTTGATTTTGTTGGTGATTATGGATCACATACTAGTTTTGCCCTGGAATTTATTTTTTATGACTTAGATCCAAGCCTATTAGCTCAATGGGAGAGCAACGTGCTATTAGTGCGTGGATGTGGGTTAAATTCCTACATAAGCTAATTATAACTCTAATTTCGTGGCTGAAATTAAAAGTATGGGATGGGTAGTTAGTTAGGGGCATGTTGGGTATTTTATAGTTTTTTTAGACCATTTCAGACTCTCCATACCAAACTGCTTTTTCAGATATTCAGTTTCAGACATAGACACATTCAGCTCCCAGCTTATTTCAGACACTTCAGTTTCAGACACATAAGTTACCATTTCAGACACAGCCTCAATCAGACACAGTCATACCAAACAGAGCTTATGTAGTTCAAGCGTTGAGTCTTCTTTGGCTATTGATATTGAATCTGATTAGTAATGCTAATATTCTTGTTGAATCTGTTGATGTTGATAGTGTTCCTTCCATGCCTACTGATATTGAAAACATTCATGGCCTTTATTTTTTTTTATAAAAGAGAGTGTTTTAATGGCCTTCATGGCTCTGCCTTGATCGTGATTTTTGATACTTGTGTCTAGTTGATGATATGGCATATTATGATTGTGTCATGGTCACTTATGAATAGCAAAACATGTTTAATTGACCATTATAATACTTAATTGACACTACTATATAAGTAGTGGTCTGTTTTGTAACTGAAGCATCTTATGAATGAAATAGAATTTGCTACTTTGTATCTTTCTTGTTAGCTGTACTGGTGTCCTGAGCAGGATACAACAGATTGGTATCCGAAACTTGGTGGTGCTCTTGTTAGTTAATCTTTCTTAATGTTTTTGGTGCATTCTATCTGATATGGTTTTGGTGGAGTATCTAACCTGATGACTCTGATATGGTTTTGGTGCATTTTATCTTTCTTTGGATATATGCTTTTGTTTAACAGATGGCATATTCACATTATGTCGTCTGGGTTGGGCGCGAACCTGGGATCTATGATAATTGGGCAAAGTGCAACGATCAAGTTCAAGGATATCCCGGTGCTTCTTACAAGGGGTTTAAATCGTATGAGGAGGCAGTAGAAGCATATTTGATGCGTCGATCTCTGTCACTTTCTAAAGGATTAACTTCATCCAATACTGTGAAGGCTACTTTTGAAAGGAATGATCGAAAAATTACACTAGAAGGGAATCCAGAAGATTTATGTTCTCTGATGAAAAGTATGCATATTGACCTCTAGTTTTTTTTTTTAAAGGCAAACTCTTGTATGATGATGTTACTATTTGTTTTATGAATGGGTGTTCATCGAACAGAACCGAACAAAACCGAAATGTGACCTTTTCTTGAAACCGAAAACCGAAACGAATATGGTCGGTTTGGCTTCGGCTTCGGCTATATTCGGTTCGGTTTCGGTTAAGACCGAAAAAAAAAACACTAAATTTGTTAAACTTTATATTGCCATAGTTGAGTGCTTCATCGCCACGGCTGCAAATGGCCATGTAGCAGATGACATGTATATTCCATTTCTTGAAAAATTAGAAGAGGTTTGCACTAATTAGAGGTAGACAAGAATTCAATTGTTACCTCTAATTAGAGGTAGGCAAAGGAGGGAGTATAGCATGTATAGGAAAGCTGAATGAGAGTATTCTTGCTCTAGAAATTAAACACTCTACGTTTATTATAATGGCCTTTTTGCAGGAAACCACCCTTTATATGTCCGAATTTGCACGAAATCACCCTTTATATCGAAAATTATTTTAAACCACCCATTTTTGCTCCTCCGTTAACCAAAAGCCACCCAGGCACTGTTACCGTCAACTTTTACGTTTAAAATATTACGAAATTGCCATTGTCTTAAGAAAATTACACTTGTGCCCCTCAAGTTTTCGATTCGTGGCAAAAATGCCCTCTTCCACTTTTAACAAATTACAAAAGTTGTCCAAATTAATATATTAAATTTATAATATTTATTTTAACCCAAAATTAATTTATATAAAATTTAACATATGATAAAATAAGCTTAGGTTATTTTTCTTATCAATTTAGCCCTACTTGTTTCGTGGAAAAAATGCCATCTTCCACTTTTAACAAATTACAAAAGTTATCCAAATTAATATATTAAATTTATAATATTTATTTTAACCCAAAATTAATTTATATAAAATTTAACATATGATAAAATAAGCTTAGGTTATTTTTCTTATCAATTTAGCCCTACTTGTTTCGTGGAAAAAAATGCCCTCTTCCACTTTTAACAAATTGCAAAAGTTGTCCAAATTAATATATTAAATTTATAATATTTATTTTAACCCAAAATTAATTTTTATAAAATTAAATTAGATTAGATTTTATATAATTTAATTTTGTATACAAAATTAAATTAGATTTTATATAAAATTAGATTAGATTTTGTATAAAAAAATAGATTAGATTTTATATACAAAATTAGATTGGATTTTATATAATTTAATATTTATTATTTATTTTAACCCCTTATATCGAAATTTAATATTTATTATTTTATATAATTTAATACTTATTATTTATTAAATTTAACATATGATAAATTTTGTATACAAAATTAGATTAGATTTTATATAATTTAATATTTATTTTAACCCCTTATATCGAAATTTAATATATACAAAATTAAATTAGATTTTATATAAATTAATTTTGGGTTAAAATAAATATTATAAATTTAATATATTAATTTGGACAACTTTTGTAATTTGTTAAAAGTGGAAGAGGGCATTTTTGCCACGAATTGAAAACTTGAGGGGGACAAGTGTAATTTCTTTAAGACAATGGCAATTTCATAATATTTTAAACGGAAAAGTTGACGGTAACAGTGCCTGGGTGGCTTTTGGTTAACGGAGGAGCAAAAATGGGTGGTTTAAAATAATTTTTGATATAAAGGGTGGTTTTGTGCAAATTCGGACATATAAAGGGTGGTTTCCTGCAAAAAGGCCTATTATAATTAAACTATGCAATATTATTTGTATGAACTTAGATATTTAAATAACTTCTTTACAAAATAAAGTTTAACAAATTTAGCGTTTTTTTTTATCTTCAAATAATACTCATACGTTATATAATTAAACGAATGAAGTACGATAACAAAACGCTAATAGTATTTTTGTTTACCCTATATCACAATTTTATTTAATAATTATTCATCATTTCATTAAATCTTACGAATTATTTTTTGGCATTTGCACTATTTTGTACGTAGTTTTCATTTTCATTGTGTTAAATTCTTTATAAAATTATATATATATTTTTAATTTATTATACATAAAATATTACTCCTTCAAATAAACTCACCCATATCACTTTATAAGATAGTCTTCAATGCCCGAAGCTTGTTTCCGTCAAATCACCACTGCCCACTGCCTCACTTCTTATAAAGTGATTCAAGGGTTTAATTACTGAACTGTACCTTTTCCCCGTAAAACAGCCGCCCATTTTCCAACCCTTGCTTAGTCTCTTCGCCATTTTATTTCTTCTCTGCCATGGAATCGGAAACCTCCTGTATCACAATTCTGAGTTCAACAAAAAGAAAAAGAGAAGGGGAAGCTGCTGAGAGTCAGAGAAAGAGAAGGCCAGTGTTAACTATCATGACGGTTTGTTCTTATCCTTCACATACCTCTTATTTTTCCAACTTATGATCTAATTTGGGATTTAGGGTTCTTACTTTTTTTGAAATGTCGGGCTTCATTTGTTATTATAAGAATTGTTGTGTTGGGTGTAGGATTTAGGAAAGTACAGTTTACTAAACTCATAAAAAATGGTATGCATGCTTGATTGTTAAGATAAATCCATGTAATTTGACAAAACTACCATGAAACTCCCAACGAAGATGTATGTGCTGATTGTTCTATTCACTATAACTCTTATTTCCCTTGAATTACGCACCTTCCAGGAAAGTTTGATGGTTATTGAAAATCATATTAACTGGAACAGTTGGCCCTGTTGATTATTAGTTGTATGGGTATATCTTCAATTGAGTGTTTCATATGCTTAATCTTTTGTTGAATTGATTCAAACGGAATTGAGACAATGTTTATGCATTATTTTCCCCCATTTTAGTCTCCAATTGAATGTTTTATGTACTGAATCCTTTATTGCATTAGCTGATTTAAGAGGAATTGAAGAGGTGTATGAGTTGTTTCCCCCCTTTTTGAGGTACTACTCTGGTGTAACAGTCAATTTCTCTTTTGCAAGTTAAAGACCCTTTTTCGATGAACCGGTGCTTCTAGAATAACCTGTTTTCTTGCTGATGGTAATGCTTTGTTGTTTATTTTGTTTAGTTTATGAATAGTTTGCAGTGTGCTTGATTAATAATTTTCACAGCTTATGCTGATTTTATAGACTTTTCTATTATGACTAGGTTGCTAAGGCTATGTTTAAGAAAGTAAATCATGTTGGCTTAATTAGGGAATCCTTGTTAAGCAATCTGGTTTTATAATTTAGCTTTGTATGCCTTAAAGAAAGCAAATTGATAATCGTTAGAGCAGGGACAAGTTCATGACATCTCTAATTGAGATGTCATTTTTAATTGACTGAGTTCATTTCTTGCCTCAAACAAGGAGCTTTTGGCTGACAAGGATTCCGTTTTAATATGCAATTGATTTTAGTTCTTAATTTTTCCAGGCATCCACATAAATTCCAATTTCTGAGCTTTTTCTGCAACTCTCTAAGTCTTAAACTGTGTGCATAACGTTTCTGATTTTTGTGGAATAAATTTGTGATTAAAAAACCTATTAGATCAACAGTTAATGTTTAAATCGTGTTCATCACTCTAATAATTTGTTAGTCAACAGTTAATGTTTAAATCACGTTCATCACTCTAGTTATGGTCATTACTTGTTAGTCATCACTCTAATTAGACGTGATGTTGGACCAACTCTGATTTTATTATTTTTAATCTAGACATTAGCTGTGATTATATACTCTGATTTTATTCTTTCCCAATTTTTAGTTGCATATAGTGGATCTAGAACTAGTAGAGGCAGAAGAAAAAGTTCAGGTCGATGTATCTATGAATCAAGTAATGGACTTGTAGTTGAAAATCCGAATTTCTTGAAATTTCGTGAATAGGGAAAATGTTATTATCAGGTTTAATTCAAGAGGTTAGGCTGAGGATTGGAATAGATAAGACACTATTAGTTGATTTTAGGACTCAGTTTTTCAATTTCAATGTTTGAAAATGGTCTTGGTTTTTCAGTCATCAATTTATTAACTATTTTGACGGACGATGTTGTAATGGCAGTACGAGCAGAATGTAATGGACTTTTAGGCTTGATGCGCTGTCTTAAAATTATGAATTGCTGGATCATTTGTTTACATTTTTAGAAACACCTACTATGGACAATATGAAAACCAGTCTATGGAATTAAGAAGAGGCAAGATTTGGAATTAAGACCCTTTTAGTCATCAATTTATTACCAATCTTGCCTCTTCTTTTACAAACCTACAATATGGATAAGACCCTTTTACTTCCTTAATTTCGTTTGTAATCTCCTGCTTGATTTCACTACTATTATGCTTTATTGGTTGAGTTTGACTCAAATGCATTTTACCAACAAATTCATATTGCTTTTGCTTTTTTTTTTCTCTCTGTAAACCTACAAAAGCTTATTGTTTAACTAACTAACTAGTTTTTGTCGTTGGATATTGGCACTAACTAACATTGATTTCTTCTAACTTACAGGAGGCTTTAGTAGATCCAAATGCTCTGTTTTTAGAGCTATCACAAGCCCGATTGTATAAAGGAATCTATAAGAATAAATTTGGAGATTGGTCTAATGATGATTTGTGGCTTGCAATTGCCAATGAACTGTCTAAGCCTACAAATGTTTTGCCGCCAACAAAGAAAAGTATGCTTCAGATTGTCTCCTACTACCGTAAAGCATATATTGATGATCCCAACTTGCCTTGGTTACACAATCAGGATTTGAAAAGAAATATTGAAATTGTTTTTGAGGACTTGTGTGACAGAGGTTCCTTACAACTTGATGATAGTAAATGAGTGCGAGGATGAAGTTAGCCAGTGCAAGGGTGAAGGCAGCCGAGGGAGCCGAGGGAGCAGTGATTCTATGAAATGCAAGGAGAATTTGGATGATGTTTTGAAGATATCTGACCTCTCCGGGTGATGCAACTTTTTATGAGGATTCTATGTTTGCTTCTCTATTAAGAACAATTTCTTTGTGTTTGATGTGGATTCTTGTTCAACATTATGCTGCTCATTTGTATGAGTATTCTATCTAATTTTGTTTTATCTGACATGTTTGTGCTGTTTCTTTTTTTCGACCAATTGAAGTAGGCTATTGACTTCCTTTGAATTAATTAAAAAGCTTTTTTATCTGGTCAAAGATGATTTCAAGATGTTCATTAATATTTCTTAATTCTAATGCTAATACTTAAAATGATAATTAATCAAAAATGGAGGGAGTATATATTTCAATTTTGTATATTTTTCAATCCTAGTGCTAATACTTAAAAAGACAATTAATTAAAAACGGGAACAATTAATTAAAAGAGGAAGGAGTATATCTTTCAATTATTTATATTGATTTACCCAAAATCTATACATAAGGGTGTTTAGAAAACATGATGTAACTTTTAGGGTATATATGTTACTTCAATATTTTTTAAATCGATAAATATGCTAATTCATGTAAAAAGTGCGAAGTAAAACCAAATCAAGAAACTTCACATATATAAATATTCTCTTTCTAAAATATACACTCCCTCCTTCGATAATTAAATATCATTTTAGCTTCTAAAATTTTTCTAATAATAAATATCATATTAAGTATTTTTCACCTCTTTTTTTCATTTTACCTTTGATTTTTAATTGATTAATAGTTAAAAAATTAAAATTTAAGGCAATTCAATACAAGTATACATTTGCTCGAATTTTGATAAAATGACGATAAATGATGCAATTGGGCCTTATTGGGCCACGTTGGGCCCAATCGACCATTTCGATCGATTTTAGTCTACTTGAGAGTCGATCTAGTAAAATAGCAAGTATATATTAGCTCGAACATGAAAAAAAACGTCGATAAATGATCCAATTGGGCCTTATATAGTTACACATATGTACTATAGTATTTCATTATATTTCATATAGTTACACTTATGTACTATAGTATTTCATTAAATTTCATATAGTTACAGTTATAAACTATAGTATTTCATTATATTTCATATAGTTATACTTATATACTATAGTGTTTTATTATATTTCATATAGTTACACTTATGTACTATAGTATTTCATGAAATCTAGTATACTTAGACTTATAAACTATAGTATTTCATTATATTTCATATAGTTACACTTACATACTATAATATTTCATTATATTTCATATAGTCACACTTATGTACTATAGTATTTCATTGTATTTCATATAGTTACGCTTATGTATTATAGTATTTCATTATATTTCATATACTTACACTTATGTACTATAGTATTTCATGAAATCTAGTATACTTAGACTTATAAACTATAGTATTTCATTATATTTTATATAGTTACACTTATATACTATAGTATTTCAATATATTTCATATAGTCACACTTATGTACTATAGTATTTCATGAAATCTAGTATACTTAGACTTATAAACTATAGTATTTCATTATATTTCATATAGTTACACTTATATACTATAGTATTTCATTATATTTCATATAGTCACACTTATGTACTATAGTATTTCATGAAATCTAATATACTTAGACTTATGTACTATAGTATTTCATGAAATCTAGTATACTTAGACTTATAAACTATAGTATTTCATTATATTTCATATAGTCACACTTATGTACTATAATATTTCATTGTATTTCATATAGTTACGCTTATGTACTATAGTATTTCATTAAATTTCATATAGTTACACATATGTACTATAGTATTTCATTATATTTCATATAGTTACACTTATGTACTATAGTATTTCATTAAATTTCATATAGTTACAGTTATAAACTATAGTATTTCATTATATTTCATATAGTTACACTTATATACTATAGTATTTTATTATATTTAATATAGTTACACTTATGTACTATAGTATTTCATGAAATCTAGTATACTTAGACTTATAAACTATAGTATTTCATTATATTTCATATAGTTACACTTATATACTATAGTATTTCATTATATTTCATATAGTCACACTTATGTACTATAGTATTTCATTGTATTTCATATAGTTACGCTTATGTACGTATTTCATTAAATTTCATATAGTTACACATATGTACTATAGTATTTCATTATATTTCATATAGTTACACTTATGTACTATAGTATTTCATTAAATTTCATATAGTTACACTTATAAACTATAGTATTTCATATAGTTACACTTATATACTATAGTATTTTATTATATTTCATATAGTTACACTTATATACTATAGTATTTCATGAAATCTAGTATACTTAGACTTATAAACTATAGTATTTCATTATATTTCATATAGTTACACTTATATACTATAATATTTCATTATATTTCATATAGTCACACTTATGTACTATAGTATTTCATTGTATTTCATCTAGTTATGCTTATGTACTATAATATTTCATTATATTTCATATAGTTACACTTATGTACTATAGTATTTCATGAAATCTAGTATACTTAGACTTATAAACTATAGTATTTCATTATATTTCATATAGTTACACTTATATACTATAGTATTTCATTATATTTCATATAGTCACACTTATGTACTATAGTATTTCATGAAATCTAATATACTTAGACTTATATACTATAGTATTTCATGAAATCTAGTATACTTAGACTTATAAACTATATTATTTCATTATATTTCATATAGTCACACTTATGTACTATAATATTTCATTGTATTTCATATAGTTACGCTTATGTGCTATAGTATTTCATTAAATTTCATATAGTTACACATATGTACTATAGTATTTCATTATATTTCATATAGTTACACTTATGTACTATAGTATTTCATTAAATTTCATATAGTTACAGTTATAAACTATAGTATTTCATTATATTTCATATAGTTATACTTATATACTATAGTATTTTATTATATTTCATATAGTTACACTTATGTACTATAGTATTTCATGAAATCTAGTATACTTAGACTTATAAACTATAGTATTTCATATAGTTACACTTACATACTATAATATTTCATTATATTTCATATAGTCACACTTATGTACTATAGTATTTCATTGTATTTCATATAGTTACGCTTATGTATTATAGTATTTCATTATATTTCATATAGTTACACTTATGTACTATAGTATTTCATGAAATCTAGTATACTTAGACTTATAAACTATAGTATTTCATTATATTTTATATAGTTACACTTATATACTATAGTATTTCAATATATTTCATATAGTCACACTTATGTACTATAGTATTTCATGAAATCTAGTATACTTAGACTTATATACTATAGTATTTCATTATATTTCATATAGTCACACTTATGTACTATAGTATTTCATTATATTTCATATAGTTACGCTTATGTACTATAGTATTTCATTAAATCTAGTATACCTAGACTTATATATTATAGTGTTTCATTAAATTTAGTATACTTACCCCACTCTCCGTCCATTAGATCTGGGCCAGTTCGATATCCATCTCCGTCCAACACGTACCACCCTACCCCACTCTCCGTCCATTAGATCGTTAACGTAATTACAGATTTAAGCCAAACTTTTTATTTTCATTCAATTTCTCCACAACTTCAAAACTTGAGTATTTATGGAAAGAGAATTTCGGTTTTTAGCTTTATGGAAATTGGACGATATCTGGGCCAATTCGATATCGTTTTAGGTCAAACTTTATACGATTTCGAAGCTCTTCCCGAGACATTTCCAACCCCTATAAATAGGGCACCTTTCAATGAGTTTTCGGTATCCAATTTAATCCCAAAAGCTCAAGAACCCTAGCTCCGCGGCCGTGTCTGTTCATCGAAGAAATTCGTCGACCACCATCCACCGTTGGAGTCGCCGCTACCACCAAAAGTTGCATCTGGAAGTTAGCTTCAAAAGCCCCAAGCTCTCACCGCCGATTACCCACCTCCGGTCGCCGCATTAGCCAGAATTTTATATGTCCATTTTTTGGGCTTTTGGAGGGGCAAACGATGTCCGTTTTGGACGAATTTTATATGTACGGACTCGTATTGAAATTCTCTACATGATTATGGGGCCAAATTTTAATTTTTGTATGTGCGTTAAGCCTTAACGCACAGCTACAGTGCCATACGTTAAGGCTTAACGCACAGATACATTGTCATTTTGGGCCTGTCTCCCTTGGCCCATTTCAACCTGTGCGTTATGCCTTAACGCACAGGTGGTACCCCCGAATTTTCCGAAAATGCCTCTTCTGTCCCTTGTGCGTTAAGACATATCGTACCCCATCCGTACGTTAAGGATTAACGCATATTTTGGTTTGTATTTAGACAATTTTTCGTGTGTATATATTTTTTTCCTTTTTAATAATGTGGTTGTTTTGTGAAGGGGACATATTGTTCTCTTTTCATACGTGGCTTATTGTAATGGTCTGTTTGACTTTAATGCACAATTCCTATTTCCTTTTTTTCCATTCAACCGCCTCAGTCCTCCTCTTCTCTTCTTTAGCAAGCCCCATTTCATTTTTGGTGGAAGAGAGTAGATTCATTTCCTTCCATTTTCGGCCACCATTGGGCAGATTGGAAGGGCTTCTGGTGCTTGTTTGTCTCTCTCCCTTTCTTCTTCTTCTTCGCCTCCCTCTCTCCATCTATGAGTTCTCTGCTCCGGCTTCTCAACACGATCGCTCACCTCCAAAAAGCTCCGAGTTGAGGAGCTACGGCTCGATTTGGAACGTCACGACGTCTCGACCGTGTAAAATTACTTGTTCCCGGAGCAGATCTAGACTTCGATGGCGTTAGAAATTTTCTAAATTTCCTATTTGAGATATGATTAAATGAACCTTTGTTTCTTTAGCAGGTTCATGCAATTGAAGGTCAAGAGATTAGAGGAGGATAGAGAGAAGACCTCACTGAAGGTTGAGGCGGCAAGCGATGAAGCAGATCTACGGACGAGAGTAAATCGGACCGTCACCGGAGACGAGCGTAGGCGGAGAAAACCGGACATCTTCAGCGGAAGTCGCCGACAATGTGAGCAACACATTGAGACTCAATCTGGCGGAATGGATCAGGTTCTTTGTGTTCACTGAATAACTTATATGTACTGTTAAAATGTAATTTTTTAAGCACTGTATTTGACATAGATTGGTTGGCTACATAATGAAGTTGGTCTTTTATGTGCCTCTTTTGCTCAATTTGATACTTTATCTTATTGCATTTGTCCTTAAAAGGTTAGAAACTTGTATTTTCCCTTCTTTTCAAGTTTGAAAGGCTGTGATGGATAATTTGACATGTCAGTAGTGTCTCTGCAATTGAGTTATTTGATCTTTTCATTTATAGGGTTTATGTAGACAATTCGTTAACATGATTTTGATGATGTTATTATTGCACCAATCAGTTGGATTGGCTTACAACTGCATTTTATTGCATAGTTTAGCAAGATGCCTTTTGAGACAACTAATGCTTTACATGTTCGTTTTATTGACCATTGTCTAACAAATGCTTTATTTGTTCCGAACTAATTGACCATGGATACAAGCAATTTCCATCATGGAGAAGATTGGATTTGCAAAGTTAATTGATTTTAATCCTATACGTGTATCTGACGTCCAACTTCCTGTTGGAGGCTCATTTGTAATAGTACATTCACTGATCGAATCTCAAAAGGATGTCATTGCCGCCACTTCGGGTTGTTGAATGTCGTCTTGCTGATGTATGTTTCTTTTTATCCTTAAATGATTTGAGCTTTATTTTCTTGTACTTCTCTTGAAACTTTATGTGCTTTTTCTCTTTCGTATTCTTTGGTACGTGGGGATAGGCGTCAATGGGATAAGTTTTGAATTTTAACTAATTTTTTGCTGTTTGTCGCACAAATTTGGTGGTTTTTCAGATTTTCTTAGCAATAAAGCTCGGTATGAAATCTCAAGAGGATAACTCCAACGTGAACACTCTTTCAGATGTTGAGGGTCTTTGTTTAACCTTTGCAAGTAGTCTTGGCTCTTCTGACCCAGTTGTTTCTGTGAAGGTATATGTCCACCATAAGTAGATCCATGTCCAAGTGAAATAGTGGAAAGTTGATAATATTAGATTTTCTTTTCTGTCATGGTAGCGTTTCTATACTTCCCCCATGTTACTAATGTGACTTTTTATTTTGTCAGGTGATTCTGAAACAGGAACCATATACAACTAACAGCTGTAGGAATTGAGGAAATCACCAATGAAAGTTTGACATCCATATTTAGCAGTTCTCCTACTTCCTTGGACGTGCTGAAAGCAGCAAATCACTATAAGCTGCATCAGGTACTTATTTTCCACATAGATTTTATTTTGTTTAATTGTAAGTATTATTGCTGAAAACATTAAGCCTTAGGATTGTTGAATTCCTCGGTTGCACATTTGGGTGTTGGCATTAACACAAAGTTGATACATTACTTTTTAATATAGGATTGCTACTGACAATTCTAATTTAATTAAGTCAGCTTCCTATACAACTTTTCATTTCCGGTATTTATTTCTCATGCAACATTTTTGTGTGAATTGTTGGTATATCCTCTTACTTTAAAAAGTTAAAAATGGTTGCGATGGACCTGACCATGGCATTAACTACTTGCCTATGGTTCTACCACACCACATGTCTGGTTTAGTTCTTCCGAAGCTCAACAAGTTCCCTGGTCTGATATACGTTTAAACTGCACCCTCAGGGTTGGTTAGGTTAGGTTGGGATCAAACCAAAATATCCATATGTTTAGATAATGCTTGGCATGAAAGTTTTGTATATGATTATATAACACAATTACCTTGTATTTATTGCACAAGTAAATTGAATTTATTGTGCTGATTGAATGTCCCCGTTCTATGTTTTCAAGTCTTACTTGTTGGTTTCATATGGAGTTATTAGAAGACAGCATTCGCGAACTAATCACAACTGCATAAATCACCATATGGATGAATTGCGCAAGCTGTCACAACTTGTAACAGAAAAAAGAAGTTGGGAGACGAGATCAGGAAGAGGAACACATACAAACTGTCATTGAACTGCATTGTATCTGGAGTTGTCAAAGTAGGTTTATGGAGTGAATTATCTCTTGCTTAGTTTTCTCTCCAAAGAAATAATGTATACCAAGTTCAGCAAAGGGTCCAAAAATGTGTCCTTCGGTCTCTACATCTACTGCTTACTTGCTTAGTTTACCCTGTTACCTGCACTGCATATATATTTTATATATATAAGTGAATTTATTGCAAAGCTTCTTTTGTCATCAGAAGGGGACCCCCCCCCCCCCCCTAGTGCCTGATTGGTGGTCTAAATAAGGACTTGTACCCTTAAAAAAATACTACAATCTCTCCATCTTTGATTTATGCTTTGAATTCATATTTATTAGAGTTGAAGGGGATGATTACCTAAAGTTTAGAGGAACAACAGTAAACCATTGAAGCACAATGATAGCAAATTATGAGAAGGTGGGTACCTGTGTGTTTCTCTGTTTCTATTTCTACTATATGGATATGGCAATTCTGTAAGGAATGTATTAATTTGACAACGGAATAGGGAAGTACAGTGTGAGGTAGAGTAATTAAATCCCATTTTTCTCTGATGTCTGATTAGATGAACATCATCTACAGGCTGCAATGGCCTATTCAAATGGATCCAAGAAGCATGTTGTTTACCTCTCTGATAAGGTTTGCACCTCTTGTGTCTTCCTTTTTGTCCAGATACTCATTATGCGTGGATGTGTCTTGGTTTCTTTTGGGGTAGGCTAAGCAGTATGGTAAATTGGCACTAGAGGCAGATGAAAGGGCACTCATCGAGATTTTCAAAGCCAGGTTGGTTTTACCTGCTATAGCATAAAGAAATCCTACTCCCCTTTATTTGAGTTTTGTCATGTTATTAATTTATCTGTCGGATTATGCAGAAACAAGGATATAGGAAATGTTTTAACAATTGATTTGCATGGTCAACACGTTAAACCTGCGATGAGATAGGTGAAGCTTCACCTTTTGTTTGGAACATTTGTTTCATGTAAGCATCATCATCTTTTTGGTGTCTTTGCCTTGCTATATATCCATGTTGACAATTTTTTGTCATAGTTCTAAATGCTTCTCGGTTTTATATATTCGATTTCTCAAGGTTATCACAGGCTTAGCGTGTTGTCAATACATTTAGCGTGTCAATTATCCTTCCTTTATGGAAGGACCTGATCAAGAATTAAGTAAAAATCATAACCAAGATGGAAGAGCTTTACATCCTGATTAGGAAACAAATATATGTGATGTCTCAAAGTGGTGATATGATTATTTTGCATATCAAAATATTTCAAGAGAAATTAAAAGTTACAAGATCAAAGCAGAGGAACTTTCAGATTGAAACTGGGCATTTTAGAATCTCAACATTGTCATAGTACGATAAAGACAACTACTTCATTACACACATTCATAATCACATTCATTTTTAAGAAATTCATTAATGTAGTTTGAAAAAAACCTTGCATGGATTACATCTAGACGACTAGAAACTGGACGACGGATTACATCTAGACAACTAGAAACTGGACGACGGGACATTGTTATAATAGGATGAAGACAACTACTTCATTACACATTCATAATCACATTCATTTCTAAGAAATTCATAATTGTAGTTTTTGAAACAAGAATCTATTAACAATGTCAGACAAGAAGGGATTCGAATTAAACATGCTATCAGTTCTAAACTTACTACATTTTTTGATAGAAACAAACTTATTACATCGGTTTTGAGAAATACTAGATTTACTAAAATTTCTGTAGCCTATGTCGATATCACAAGTGTTGAAAGTCGCATTATCCGACCTTTGAAGTTTAGAGCTTAAATATTATGGAAGAGCTAGAGAGAGCAAGATCAAAAGCAAGAAGTACAATCTACTATACATGATGCCAAGAAGTTTAAGGAGCTTCATATACATTTAAGGAGCTTCATATACAAAATGTCAAGGTAGAAACAAGAGACTCGATGTCACATGGTTAAGAAAGACTCAATTTGCATATTAAAACATTATAGAAGGTATTGAAAGTCATATTATCCAAGCATACAAAGTTTTACGGAATAAACAAAGTGTTACTGAATGTCAACATTGAAGTTGATAGCCTAAAGAAGATGAAAGAGCTACAACGATAGCAAGAAGTAAAGTCATCGGTATATGATGCAAATAATTTTAAGATGCTTCATCAGAAACAAAGTGAGTTGATATTTATAGTGTGAGGATATGTTCAATTTGCATATCAAAGCATTGGACGAGGAATTAGAGTTCATATTATCCATGAGCAAGGAAATGAGCCTTCAAGCATTTCGCCTTGAAACATTATCTCTCTTTACTTTTATATCAACATTTAAAAATGACATTGTACCTCGTAATCTATCTTAGCATGTTATCACAACATTTATTTATTGTTGACGAGACGAGATATTATACAAACTCAGTCCAAAGGGTTCATACAAGAGCAGTGCATGCTACATTTGAACATTATCATTAGATTATTTCCATGATTCTCAACGTGGCCTTTACGTTTTTAAATTACAAGCATTTCCTTAAGTAACTAATGCTACAAAGGAAACGCTTGATCATTGCTCTTGTTAATCCTTCTTATTAAGAGATTCTAATACTTATCAACTAATTTTCTTTTATCATATATTTTACATCTATAAAAATGTGAAAGAACATCTAAATTTGTCTATATGACATATTTTAGAGGATGACACATAAAAGAGAGAACTATGACTTTAGTATATGTATTTAGATAGATGGATGTGATACACTACATAATAGTCTTATATTAACTACCAATGCATTATGCATGTTTGTTTAAATGGTTAGTTAGGTGAATCATTTGCTAGGCATTTACATATCCACATAAAAAAATTATTGTTGCTTAAGAAAAAAAATCAATTTCTTTGATAATACCTTAATTTATCTCTCCAAGTTCTCCAACAAAATTTATAATTAGAATTAACACAATTTATTTGTATAGGTAGTATCAGTATATGAATACATAAATTTTATATTTAAAGTATATATAAATTTTAAGAGTCATGTTGTATGAATATGATTTACAAAATATGCTCTATTTTTGTTTTAGAAAAATAAAATGATAACAAAAAATGATATGTACTAATATTACATTAACATTAAAAATTGCGTGAATCATATAAAACCAAACTCATATTGGAAAAAATTACACCATGTATTTGATGAAAAATACATTTTGGTCTTTTATCATCGTCTTTTTAATTAAATTGATCGAGTCTGTAACACCCCCAAATCGTAACCCATTTGAAATGTATTACCGCCAGTGATCTCGGTTTCCACACCGAAGCCACCCAAGGCTTTATCGGTTTAAACACAATTCATAAAGAACAAGTACGATATAAAATCATCGTAACTTCATTTAAACCATAATCGCGGAATTTCAACATGATTCCAAATGCGACTAAATACAGAGTTATTACAATATAACGGAAGACTTAAAATAATTTACAAGAGTATTGACTTCAGTAGTCAACGCTCAAAGATCGTAGCCTGATTAAAACATTTTCAAACACCGTTCATGTTCATAGTCGATCTAGCCTTTTTGGACCTGTATGTGCCGAAACGGACGGACGACACCACCATGACATTGCAGATAAATAAAATACAAGGGGTTAGTCTAATGAATAGACTAAGCAAGGGCGGAAAACATTAACAATTAATTCACACAAATGCTAACACAAGCAGTTCCACGTATCAACAAATCACATCAAAACCCTGAAGTGTTAACTAAACAGTTAAACACATCAACGAATCACATCAAAGCCTCAAGTGTTAACTAAACAGTTAAACACATATAGTTATCAAAACTGTTTCCAACATAATTAATAATCCTCCCAAATTAATTAACAATTGATAATTACTGAAATATGGAATGATTAAGCAATAGCTAACCGCCGATCATTCCGGATAAAATCTGAACGGAAAGGATTATGGGCTTACGGCCCAACAAGAAATAAGCTGGCAAAGGAGGGGCCCGCGTGGTCACTGTTCCTTCATCTTCTACCACCCAAATCAAACAACCCATCTCACGTACAGCAAAACAACAACAGAGACAACCCACCACCACGCGGGGCTCGGCTGGGCTCCAACTCGGCGTCGGGCGGAGCAACGGTGGCGCACAGGAGCCAGCAACGGCCTCGTCGGTGGCGTTTCCTTCGTCGGAAGAAGCTGCAGCGGGGCGGGAAAAACAGAGAAACGAAAGGAAGGAGGAAGAGGAGCAGGGGAGAGACGAGAGGGAGCTCGGTCTCCACCTCTACCCTTCACCAACAACACCTCTAAGGATCACCTTTCTAATGACCAAAAAGGTTCGAAAAGCTTCTCGAACGAAGCTTAAAAACAGTCCAACAATGGAGTTTTTGAGAGGTTGAAGATGAAGGTCGAGTTTGGCTTCGGTTTTGGCTCTTTAAATAGCCCAAACAAACCCTTGGAGAGCAAGCAAAGGAGAGATCCGTAAGGGGCAAGCAAAGGGCACACAAGTGGAGCAACAAGTGGGGGAGGAGATAAGGCCCCGAGATAAGGCTGTCAGAGGCTTCTCGAAGACGAAGTCGTCATGCCCACCGCGGGGTGCGGCAGCCAAAGGGCCGCTGGGGGCGGTAACCTGCGTCTCCGATCCGTCTTATCCAAAGCTTAAGGGTTAAGTTAGCGTTAACTCGGGTTAATTAAACTCGTACATGAACGACAAATTAATTCTGAAAATACCTTAACTGTATTTTAAAATACTCGAAAAATTATTACAGAGTTCAAACAATTTATAGAATGTCCGAAACTCTCTAGAAATAATCCGACTAGCAATACGGGTATAAGAAAATTTCAAATTTACCCAGATATTTTTACTAAAAATTGAGGGATAGTACAGAGTCAATGGAGTCGTTAAAATTTTCAGGTTGGTTGGATCTGGCTATAACAGATTTGGTGCGGATTTGGGAGGATTAGAAGCATTCAAAATTAATTATTCCAAAAAATATTTGTACCACAAGAGGAAAACAAAAGAGGTGATTAATGAAATAGGTTTTATATGTGCTCGAGTTCATCATCACACAAAAAAAATCTGAACTGTCAGAATATTTATGAAATAGAATATTTATGAAATAGAATATTTTAACGTGGCTTATGTGTTTTTCGGTTTATTATAAAGTGTAAGTTCATATTAGTTATATGATGGGATTTTAATGTAAAAGACGATACCGTGATGAATCAGTATCGGTTAAAGTCTTTTTTTATGTAATTTTGATAATTTAAATGGGTAAGTTGGGAACTTTGCAAATGGTGATGTTTTATTGTGGTGATGTTTAGCAATACTCTTCTTTTATAGTCCAATCAAAAGAATAACTAACTATATCTTTAATACGAAAGAGTATATATATAACTATATAGGTAGGAGGAGAGGGAGATTAATGACTATAATAGAAGGCAAACCCTTTATACATTACAAAAATTGTCTTCGTACACTATACTTTGAAATGCAGAATTTTTGCTTAAGCGATATACCCGTATTTGAGTGTAAATTGTACCCAAAAACTGAGTTTATGTACTAGACTGAAACGCCAAAATAGTGCTTAAGCACGATTCCTGCGTTTCAAAAAAATGAAAATTTTGAAAATATTACCGTTGTGAACCGCAAGATGCCTGCTTAAGCAGGATTCCTGTGTTTCACAATGGTAATATTTCCAACGGTCGAATTTCAGCCTTTATCTTGTAGGTTGGATACACCACCACAACCGAGCACAAAATCATTACGAAAATGTCTAGTAGTGAAGAAGAAGCGGATTATAGCACCGAAGAAGAGTTCGAATTTGAGAGCGACCACGAAGATGAAAATTTGCCGGATGGCGAAGACGATCCAAATTTCGATATTTTAAACTTTTCGGTTAGTAATGCGTTTTATTTATCGTTATATTATAGAAATGCGTTTATAGTTGGAGTATATAGATTTCGATATGAATATTAGAATAGGAAATAAGTTTACATAGTAGTTGTACATATGAATGTTTACTTTTGTAGATATGAATTCGTATTTGTAGTAGATATGATCTTGTATTTGTAGATTTAGATATAAATATTAAAGTTTTTAGATATTTCGATATAATAGTTAATTTTTGTTTGTGTATGTTTAAGCATTAATTAAATGTTGGAAATGGATAAAATAGCAGGGGAAATTTTATGAAAAGGAATTTGCCACTAATTTGAAGTGGAACAGTCGAGATGAGTTGGTTGACTGGGCTAAGAATTTGGGAAAAGACTTGATGAGGTGTTTTGTTATTAGGCGAAGTAACATGAGGCATGTTAGTTTGACTTGTGAACATTTTGGGAAGCAAAGATTTAGAAAGGGGAAATGTGATTCAGAAGATGAGGAGGCTCGGGAGATTGATGTTGCTAGGCGTCCAGGAACAAATTCGAAGAAGTCAGGATGCACATTTGAGCTTATTGGTGTCCAAGAGAAGAAGAAGAAGTATGAGACAGAGAGTCGTAAATGGATATTGTGTGTATTGAGTGGTGTACACAACCATAAGTTGCCGCTTAGCTTCAATGGTCATGCAATCATTGGTCGATTAGTCGAGGAAGAGAAGACTTTGGTGCGGAGTTTAGGTGAGTCATTTGTCCCCCCCCCCCCTCTGCTATTTGTAAAGCGTTGAAAATCTCCTTCCCAGGAAATGTGACATCGGCAAAACAAGTTTCCAACTACCTACAAAAGTTGCAATTCGAGGATCGTGGAGATTTGACGGTCACCCAATGGACACTCAATTTTATGAAACAACACAAATATGAAGTGTTTCCATTGAGGGAGAAGCTGACTAATGAGGTGGATGTCTTATTTTTTGCCCACCCTGACTCACTGAAGCTTCTTAAGAGGTTCCCGTATGTTATCATCATCGACGCCACATACAAGACATTCAAGTATGTAACTTATTGAAGCAATAATTTTAATTATGAATATGCTAGGAAATTTGGATATGCTCTTATACTTTGTTGCCTTTGTCGTTAAGTATAACATGCCTTTGGTGGAGATTGTCGGTTTTACGTGTACTCACAAGACCTTCAACATCGCATATGCATTTACGAAGAAAAAAGAGATTGTGCATTACACTTTCATCATGAAGAAGCTACGTTATTTGTGCGAGGAGGCCGGAGTCATGCCAACGGCGATAATGACCGATCGAGAGAAGTCCCTCATCAATGCAATCCATTTGATCTTCCCGGAGGTTAAACACTTTTTGTGTTGGGTGCATATAAAGCACAACATCGAGGCTTATAGTTCCCCTCTTTTGAAGAGTAAAGTAAAGGTAAAAGCTTTTTGCGGGCAATGTTGGAGACTCTTTTGCTCAACCACGGAAGAAAGCTACCAAGAGAGGCTTGAAGCATTGAAGAAGTCATGGCAGAAAGGGTTGATTAGATATGTTGAGAAGCAGTGGCTTACACCTTACAAGGAAAACATAGTTAGAGCGTGGACGGACCACCATCTCCACTTTTTCACAAGGACATCCAACAGGTATCCCAACTTCAAATCTTATATATATTTGCATAAGTGATCTATAACATATTAACCTCATTGTTATATGATTTGAAAGGGTTGAGGGTATGCACAAGGTTAGCAAGTTGTTATTTTTCGTTCCACAATTGTGCTATAACCCTCTGTGTCCTCTCATCGTAGGATAGATCAATCCACTCCATGAAGCGACACCCCCCTTCCATAGTCGGACATCCCCAATACCCCCTTCTATAGTTGAACTGCATATGCCACTCACGGATAATCGCAAATCTCTTACAATTGCATAGCCAACCAGCGTTTGTTGACGATGAAGATGCCATTATGCGATATTTCATAAACATAAAACTCAAACAAGATCTAAGCTGAGAGGATAACCTTACCGAATAATGGTGATGAACAACAGAGCTTCAGTTGGAATTGTGAGAACTCAGTAACCCTAGGGATAACACTATTTATACAAGTGAAGAGTTGTGCATGCTAGCACACAGCTGTAAAACACTGAAGTTGTGCAGAAATGCGAATAATAGCTGTAAAACACTCAGATTGTGCATAACAGCTATGACACAGCTGTAAAACACTAAAGCTGTAAATGAGGCGGCCCATTTACAGGAAACAGTGAAATGCAGGAATCCCGCTTAAGCATGCATCCAGCGTCCGAAACGCAGAGATACTGCTTAAGCACTAATCCTGTGTTTCACTGTGTATTACGCTTCTAACATTTTGTTGTATACACCATGAAATGCAGTGTTGATGCTTAAGCGGTGCCTCTGTGTTTCATAGTGTATTTGATGTTCTTTAGGTGTTTTTGGCGGGTGTTTTTTTAGTTTTTGGTAATTAGAGTGGTTGAGGGTATGTGTTAATGGGTTGTATTATTCTTAACTTACTTATAATCATACAATTCCTACTTATACAATATTTAACATTATAATCATTAACACTTAATGCATTCGACCCTACTACTACTACTATACCTCAAGTAACATTATATGCATAACATTACTTATAATCATACAGTTCCTACTTATACAATATTTAACATTATAATCATTAACACTTAATGCATTCGACCCTACTACTACTACTACTATACCTCAAGTAACATTATATGCATAACATTACTTGTAATCATACAGTTCCTACTTATGAATTATGTAACAGTATAATCATTTGCAGTTAAGTACTTCATACTACTATATACATATGATTAGTTATATGAACATTATATGTAAGACGTTAGATCACTTTTACTTATATATAATACTTACATATAGAGTCCATTTGGGGATGTATTGTTCAAAAACTATATGTAACAGTATAATCATTTGCGTAATTTTGGTTTATTGGACCATTTAGAGTCCATTTGGGGATGTATTGTTCAAAAATGTAATTTTTTTGGATTTGTTGCGTTTTGGCCCATTTGAGCTTATTTGGGCCCAAATCATCAAAAATTGTTAGTTTTGCGTTTTTTTGGATTTTATGGCCATGTGAGCCTATTTGGGGATGTATTGTTCAAAAATGTGATTTCTTTGGATTTGTTGCGTTTTGGCCCATTTGAGCCTATTTGGGCCCAAATCATCAAAAATTGTTAGTTTTGCGTTTTTTTGGATTTTATGGCCGTTTGTGTAATATCCCTTAATTTTAGTAAGGGTATTTGGGTAATTTTCCCATCCTTCGTTCAATAAATTTTTTCGCTTTCAGTAGAGTTTGGATTTTCAGTAATATCCATGATCTCCGAAATAATTCTCTGAGTAGTATAAAATACATTCGATGTATTTTCGAGACTTAGAATATTTGTTTGGATACAAATAATTATTCTTTTGATGAAAGTGTTATGATCTAAGCATGGAACAGAAGAAGAGACTTGGAAATTGGAATTCGTTATGCGAGAGAGATATCCGAACTTATTTGATCTTAGTTTCGAGGACGAAACTTTTATAAGGGAAAAAGAATGAAATACCCGGTATATATATATATATATGAATATATATATATATATATATAAAAGCAAAGACCCACTGGAAATTAAGATTTTTGGATTAAATTCTGCAAGGAGTTCAAGAGTGGCTACGTGTAATTGAGATTTATGGTTTGCTTCCATCTGTAAATCAAAAAAGACTACGTGGGCCTCTTTCCTCCACAATCAAAGTGTTTACGTGTGACCATATCCCTCATCAACAGCTACGTGTAGCTATTTCATCAGATTTTGGATTTGCTTAAGAAGCTGGAAATAGAGGGCCGAAATGGAGAGCATCAAAACTCCATTTTCTCTTCTCCTCTCGTCATCTCTCGCGAGCTCTCTGTGCACCGCCTCCCTGCCCAGCCGATTGTCTCCCTCCGGCGAACTCGGTGCTGCCCAAACCAACGCCGGCAGACGCGAACAGAGGAGCACGAACCAGAACCCAGCTCTGTTTCTTCTCCGGCGAGCTCCCTCTGTTCACGCGTCCCTTCGGCGAGCTCGTCCGCCGCTCCTCCATTGCTGTCCGTGTTGGCTGCCTTCGGTTGTTGTGTTGGCTGCGTGGCTGCTGGGTAGTGGTTGCGGTGTGGTGGTTGTGGTGGCTGAGATCGCCGACGACGAAAACCTCCCCGGCGTGGCTTGCAGTGGTCGTCGACGAGATGAGTATAGGCTCTCCTTCGATCCGATTTGGGAACGTCGATTGCTACTGGAAATTGGTGGACAAATTTGGACTGAATTCAATTGATAAGAATTGGCTGAATATATATATATAAATTGCTGAATTATCTTGACCGAGTTGTTGAAATCAGATGGACGAACTCAAAGCCTTGGACATATATATATTTGATTGTTGGACTGATTCAGTGGAGTAGTATTGTGCAGCACTTGATTTGAGATTGGGTTAATTTGGATGGTTGGTTAATTAATTAAGGAATGATTAATTAAGAGTTGGAAAATTGGGGATTTGTTAGTAATGGATTGGACGAGTTAATTAATGTGAGGGATTTGCTCGGATTGATTTCGCAGGTTCGTTCGAGTTGGATTTGAATCTAACTTAGGGTCTCATTATTGGTCGTTCCTTAGGGATTTGTTATCCAGGATCTGTCTCAGTTTCGGATTCAGGAACTCGTCGTCTCTAAGCTTGTTCAAGCTTTCGTCGGATCTAAGGCAAGTGGCGATTTGCTCTTGTTTATCATTCCATATTTCCATTAATTATCAATTGCTTAATTGTTAATTAATTTGGACTGATTATTGTTCATGTCTGGAAAAAGGTTTTATAAACTGTTTTGGAAAATCATATAATAGGTTGTATATCTGCTAGAACGACGCTATTATTGATGATCGCCTTTCGGGCCTTTATGTGGATTTATCCTAAATTATTATTGTGCTATGACTGTTAGTTAGCACGAGTATTTGTAGGAACGCCTGGATTCTAAGAGGTCCATGCGCGTTTCTTTATAATTGTAAAGGGCGATTAAGACCCTGCGATAGTACAAGTTTGGACTCTGAGAGGTTCATTCTTTTTAAGGGCAAACAAGACCCAACGATAGTAGATGCTTGGGCTCTGAGAGGTCCATTCTTTCGATGTAGATTTAGAGGTTTGGATCCTGTGAGTTCCATTTCCTTAGATACGAGTCCTGCGCGACGGGGCATGTATTTAAAAGCTTATAACAGGATGTGAGTGTGTTTTGAAACATAAATCAGATAAGTGCCCGAGCGCACATAATTAATAAATCTTCGGCGAGTAGTGCAGCTAAGTAAATAGTGCAGCTATGAAAGCTCATCTCGACTTGAATGTAGTACGTTCTCTTTCCAAATCTGGATTCGCTGTAAGCGGTGAGGTTGGTCGTGAACTGAAGCATCTCAGTCAGCTTTTAAATCATTGTTGATTGATTCTTTAAATGTTCCAGACTTGTCATATTTCCTTAAGACTCAATCTCTTGGAGTCTCTTTCGGGTCGGTCTCTGTGGAGATTCAGTCTTCCAGAGTCGTCTCTTCTGCATACCTCTTGTTGTATTCCAGTAGGAGTGCGAAGGTTGACAATCGTACTCGGTTATTATTCGAGGGATGATGAGTTTAAACCTAGCACGACTACTTCGAACCTTCTGCTTTGGTCACTTGCTAGTCTATTCAGTAGACTAACCCACGGTATTTTTGTTATCTGCATCGTCATGATTAGTGCCGTCCGTCCGTTTCGGCACATCAGATAGTGTGTAGTTTCGAAGACTAGAGTGACTATGAAGACGACGGTGGCTTTTCGACGTTTTAATAATTTCTTTTAATCAGGTTGAGATCCTTGAGAAATGACCATTATGGTCAAGATCCTTGTTTATTGTATTTAAAAGACTTCCGCTGTACTTATTTAAACTCTGTATTTGTCCTATTCGGGATTGGGATATAATCATGAGACTCATGTTTTATATGAATAAATGTTATCATTTTGTATCATTTGTATTCGAACGGTAAAGCCTTGGGTGACCTTGGTAAGGAACACTGGGGTCACTGGCGGTAATACATTTCCAAATGGGTTATAAATTTGGGGGTGTTACAGTTTGAGCCTACTTGGGCCTATATTGGGCCCAAATTCGATATTGGGCCCATTTGGGCTATCTTACGCCATTTGTTCAAAAATATGAATTAATTACATTACAAAAAAGACATTCAAAATACATACAATCCACGTGTCCTACGTAAATACTAATCTGCCTGAGGGTCGTTATCTCCAGGCTGCTCCTGTGCTTGTAACACCCCGGGCCAGAGGTGCTACAGTGCCATAGCCCCGAAAGACTATAAGGCGGTTTCTTTCAAGAAAAGAAATTTAAAGCTCTCCCAAATTCACAAAAGTCATCAATATTAAAATCCCTGCTCAAGATTTAAAACAACTCTAAAACCTGTCAACCAGTTTAATACAACAATTTAAATCCAAAACAACGGAAGCGAATACCAAAAATTTCAAATCTGATGTAAAACTAAATCTTTCACTGTGAAGACACATCTGTGATCCAGAACCCGCTTGTTGCTGCAAACCTGCAAGCCTGATTGACTGGGGGACCCGATACCCCAGCCAACCGCGGCACGTAAACCGAAGTTGGTCAGTCTTACGAAAGACTGGCAAAACTCCTCAAGCCAAAACAGTTCAAAACACATACATATATCACCAATCAACTCACAACAACGACAACACGCCACACAATATATATACATATATATAATATCATAACTATACTTAATCATATCAACCAACCAAGACCAATCACACGTCAAAACACAAACACCCACTACCACATAACCAATCAATTACACATTCTTATCCAACTCTTCACTATGCTAACTTCTTCAATCTAACCTCAACATCATCACAAGCATAAACGAATAAAACGATCCAATCCAACTTTCTCTCCAATACTAATACCTCAATCATCAACCCTATGAAACATATGCATATCTTACTACTGACTTACAATCAAAGCTAACCAATTATACTGAACTCCCTACTGCACTAACACATCCAATTAACCTTCACATTAACAAACACATAAGCATCAACGAGACAATCAACACATAATACCAACATAACAAAACAACGATCCCGGCCAGCCACCCTTCTGGTGCCGCCTGTCCTACCATAAACCGCGACCCAAACTTATGTTGGCCCACACCATCAAGATGGGAAAACCAACCTCCACAACATCCACTTAACCATTCCATAAACTCAAAGTATCCCTCTATTCGAAACTAGCTACTATCAGCATCCACATCAACAGAGATTCACAACCTTGACTAGTTACAATCAACAACTAGAACACACGTAAATTCACAACCACAACCAATGGCCAACAATGACCCACAACCACAACTAATAACAATCAACGTCCAACATAAACCAATTATCAAACATACAACCAAATTACCAACACAACCACTTAATCAAGTACATAATCAACATTCATCACAAATCCACGTATTCAGGTACACAACCAACATTTAACACATAATAGATATCACAACAATCAACCAATTGTAACCCAAAAAATAATATAACTCAACACAATAACCGACCAATTCAACCAAAAGATATACATAACAGTCATCACCATAATCGACCAATTCCACCAAATAACTCAACTCATCAAAAGCAAATAACTCCAATCCATTCCAACCCATCACCGGTGAGACACTCATCACCTAAAACCAACTATCCGGATAGGGACGGTCTCATACCATCCAACACCTGGCCCTTAACAACGCAGGCTACACCCTACGAGGTTTGGTGAGACGATCATCACCTGGCCCTCCGACTCTGATTCAACATTTTTGGTCCTTAACAACGTAGGCGATTCCCTACGAGGTTTGGTGAGACGATCATCACTTGACCCTTCGACCCCCAATCAACGACAATCCAACCACCACACCGACACTCAATCAAACACAACGACAATCAATGTCACACAATCACACATCATCAACCAAGCAATTATAGTCAAATAATCCAATCGATCCACAACAATCAATCCACAACAATCAAACCATATTTAGTTACGACCAACCACCACATCACATTCAGTCAAACACAACACGAGAAAATTACTAACACACCCATACATTCACACACACACACAATCTCAACACACAACTACCAGCACACACACAATCCAACACACAACCGTCAACACACACATGTGTCGACATACACAATCCAACACACACACACAAGTGTCAACAAACACACATTCAACCAAGTAATTTTGCAACTAATAATCCAACTTAATTTACTTAGACAAGGTTAAATCAATTACTGAAGCAATATAGGGACAAAAGTAATTTTATAAAAATAAACGAAGGGTTAGCAAGAATCATCTTGCCTCAAGCGCGACCACGACGACCCCAGATTCAAATCCAACTCGAACGATCCTGCGAAATCAATCCGAGCAAAACCCTAGCGTTAAATACTCATACCAAGCCACTATTAACAAACCCCCAATTTCAAACCCTAAAATCATTCCTTAAAAATTCCAATCAAGCAAACCCCACACAATTCAACCAAAGTTCAATTTCAACAATACGGTCACACACTTTCCTCTTCCACTGTCCACGAAGAACAATTCAACATCAATTCGAACAACACAACATCAATTCGAACAACACAACATCAATTCGAAATTAACCCATAAGCTTACCTTGTCGACAACCAACGGTAGTCACCGAGGAGGCTTCTCGATGCCGGAACTCAGCAGCCACACCAGCGCAACACAGCGGACAGCAGCACAACTGCAACAACACGCAGCAGAACACCAACAGCGGCTCCGACTTGAAAAAATTTGTTCTCCCTGCTCAAGACTCCAAATGCGATGATTCCAACTCGAGGAGTTATATCTACGAGTCTAGTTTACCTCCTCAAAATTTCAGACCAAAATAATGAGTGAGAAAACAGTTATTACCATTCTCCTGAGACGTCGCAGACGGGGCAACAGCACAGCAGTGGACAACAGCGGATCCGGATCTGTGCAGCAGCTCGTCGCGGTTCAACAGAGGTTCGGCTCGCCTCTTCGGTGGCTCGACTCAGCAGCTCCACCGTGGCTTCACGCACCGGTGAACCAGCATAGCCACGAACAGCAGCAGCAGCGGAGAAACAGCAGCTCGCGGTCTCGCACAACAGCTGGTTCTCTTCTCGCCTCAGGGAAAGGAAGTGGTCGCCGGCGAAATCGAAGGTAGCCTCCACTGACGGGGAGACGAACAGCCACCAGACGAGCGGAAGGCAGGGCGGAGGCGGTTCTCCATCTTCACGGTGCTCTCCCAAAAACGAAGCAGATGAGGGTTGCTTTTCCCCTTTTCTGATTTCTTTTCCCCCTTTTTTTGATTTTAAGGGATCCAAAATTTTATTTACCATTTTGCCATAATTATAACCTTTGGGGTATTTCAGTGCCCTACTACCAGATCCCTCCTAATATACATAATCCTAGAAAACAGGCTCAGGAGGAGGAGGAGACGCACCACGTGGAATGGGAGGAGGACGAAGCGGCCTTGAACCCACCATACGCAATGCAAAATTCATTAGCTCCTCTCGTACGTCATCAGGAAGGCCAGCTCTCTCTAGAGCATACACCCTCAACTCAGCTGATACCACCTAGTTACACTATTTTCAAATAAAAAATGTTATTAGATACACATACGTAATGACATAAAGAAATTAATGCAAAATAACATACCGTGATCAAGTCGCTAGGAAGCGGTGGCGGAAGAGGCACGTCATCGTCTACTGGTGCTGGTGTTGAAGGATCCTGCCTCGGTGATCGATAATCTAGATATGGATGAGACATCCGCTCCCACCAATCCAGATACTCTGGCTGACAATCCCAAGGGAAACCAGCGTCAGGCATGTCACCGAGCTCTATCATTGGCCTCGGATCAGCTCCCCACTGACATGCATCGTCCGGGAACACAACGGTGTAACTCCCACGAAGACTCGAGGCACATACAGCTACGGTAGGAGTAGGGGGCGCGTCTAGTATGCCCTACGTACAACCAAACTGACGCAGAACTCTATCAGGCAGGTACGGCTCACGGATATCAAAGCACTCAATCAATCCCCGAAACCTCGATGGAGCGAGGCTCGGGGAGTCAAAGTCCAACTGCCCCCAGGGCATCCAACGAACCTGTAAGATATTGAGAACGTCATACAAATGTATCATGTCGAAGGAAATACTTAATTACGAATAATGTAACATACATCTGCATATCTGTACTGATCAAGGACCCGTCGTAGGTTGATCAGACGCTGCGAATCCGAGCCATGCGGTGCCTCTACACCATCACGTGCAGCTGCACGACTATCACATAGAGCCTCGGGATCGGAAGACGCATGACCTCGAAACGCGTGAAAGTAGGCCCAGATCCAAGACTGAAATAAATCAATGTTACATTTTCTCGGTGTAAACGTAAGACAAATGGAGTTGAATGAGATAGGTTACCTTCAGCAGAAGCGTACAACCGGCAATAGAAGCTGCTTGACCTCGCGACGCCTTACCTAATTGGCAGTATAGGTACGCCAGGGTAGCGACTCCCCATGCGTACCCTCCAGTCTCGTCATGATCAAGGAGGACCGCTAAAATACCAGGCTTGCATTTCATCCCCGACTTGTCAACGAAGAGAGTACAACTCACTAGCATCGCAGGATACATCGTAGCTATGTGATGCTCGTTCCCGTAAAGAACGATTATTATTTAACCTTATATTTAAAAAAAACTATACTAATTTTCTTAATTTAATATTATTTAAAAAACAACAGAATGTCACCTCTCCTCGGCTTTGCATAACTATGTAGCCCGATCCTTCAACATCTTGTTAGTTCCATAACCGTCAGCTGTTTAGAAAATCCATATATTGTTTTTTATGCATAACTCGGTTATTTTTTCATTAATATTAATAAATTATTTGTTATAATTTCAATTTTTTTTACGTATCCTAGTCACCTCAGCAATACGCGGCTCTACCCCCAAAATCGGTGCCAAGGCCTCACACATCGCAGCATCAGGCATAGAAGAAACCACGGCAGCACCGTCAATCTGAATCCGCAAAATCTGCACAACATCGTACAGTGTGATGGTAATCTCGCCCTAGGGGAAATGGAACGAGTTGGTCTCCGGATGCCACCTCTCGACGAATGCTGATATGAGAACCGCGTCCATCCGTCGAAACTCCAACGTCCCCAATGCAGTCAGCCTGCTACGCTGCGCCAACGTCCACCATGACCCATCCTCGTTCGTCCTATATTGATGTATATCATCAAAGTGCTGAGGACGAACGAAGGTCCTGAGGATCCTCCTCATCTGAAACAATAATTTTGTTTGTATTTAGGATTAATGCATATATTTATTTTATTTTTTTGGTTTTGTAAATACTTTGAATTTTTTTATACGTACCAGATCCCGGTGCGAGGGGAAGTGTACTGGGGGAGTCAATATGTCCACGGCTACCCCTGTTTCCTCCTGCGTCGCCATCCATAAAAGGGGTGCGATGTGGGTAGGATAGGATCAGGTCTCTCGAACGAGGACCTCCTGGCATCTAGTTCCCCTCCTGCCCTAGAGGTATAGGGGCAGCAGGGGGGGGGGGCAACAAGCTCGATAATGGGTGGCCCCTCTGCCTCAGGTGGGGGAGAAGGTGGCTCAGAAGTCTGCGTCGCAAGAGGAGGGGGCATGTCGTCCGTCTCCATAGCATCAAGTCTATCAGCGTCTGTGGGGGGCTCGAATGTCTCGTGCCAGCCTTGCTCCGTCGCCTCAAAAACTGGGGAACGGGTGTACTCCTCCTGGCCAATATCGACCTCGTCGTCCGAAGATGACGACTCAGACTCGGTCAGATGATCCTCGGGCTCAGCAGACTCGGTCGGATGATCCTCGGGCTGCCCGACATCTCTCCGTAATGCAGCGTCTAGCTGTCTGCTCAGCTGAGATGGAGAACTGCGTCGTGCAGAAGTTGTGATCCCTCGTTCTTTGGGCTTACGAAGACCACGACGCTTCGGCCTAACAGATCCGCCGCACGCCTCCAATATGCCCTTCAATTTAATTATTTGTTAATTCTTAATAATTATTAATAATGTTTTAATTTCTAATTCTATTTGTTTTTATATAGACAATAATTTCGATTGGACAATAATCTCCATATTCTTTATTTTGACATTTATTTAATTTCTATTCTAAATAAATTATTTTTTAAATTAATTGTCAAATTTCCTAAATCATATCGTTATCTTCTGATGACAAGGTTTTAATTTCTAATTTGTATTTTTATGTTTTATTTCGATTGGATCCTTCGTTATTATTTCATATTTTTATGTTTTAATTATTTGTTAATTCTTAATAATTATTAATAATGTTTTAATTTCTAATTCTAATTGTTTTTATATAAACAATAATTTCGATTGGACAGTAATATTCATATTCTTTATTCTGAAATTTATTTAATTTCTATTCTAAATAAATTATTTGCTAAATTAATTGTTATTTTGGTAATTGTTATTTAATTTCTATTTCCTAAATCATATCACATAATCATAATATTTTGGTAATTCATGCGTTATTTTCCAGACTAAATCCATGCATTTCATATAATTCATGCATTCGATTAATTCATCCTATCATAAATATGCAATATAATTCATACAATATTAATTCATGCATTTCGATATAATTCATGTTATCAAAATCATGCATTCGGTATAACTTATGCGATCATAATATTATTTAATTTATATCCTTCTAAACACATTTTAAAATTTATTTCAAATTTTAAATTTGTGCATGCATTATATATAATTTACGCTATCATGCATTATATTTTAAAATTTACGCTATCATGCATTCGATATAATTCATGCTATCAAAATCATGCATTCGGTATAACTTATGCATGCATTACATTTAATTTACGCAATCATAAATAATGCATTCGATATTTATATCCTTCTAAACACATTTTAAAATTTAATTAAAATTTAAAATTTACCTGTCGAATATCAGGTACGGTAGAAGAAGAGACTATCGGCGCATCTGGTACGGTAGACGAAGAGGCTACCTTGCGCTGCTTCCGAGACTTTACCGCATCGCCGCCTTTCCCGCGTTTTCGGGTAATCGGAGCAACCTCTCCGCCACCATCGCCGACTGCAGCAACATTTTTTCCGGCGGTGCCATTTTTTCCGGCGATCGAAGCTTTTCCGGCAGGGCCATTTTTTTCGACAGCTACTTTTTTAACCGCACCTCCAGTAGAGACGCCGGAAAACGCTTCCAATGTCAGCCCCACCGCCTCAGCCACTGCCTCGTCGAGCTTCTGCCTCTCCGTCAGCTCCAGAACGTCGGCTCCGACACCCGCGACTCTGTCAGGCCCACCGCCGCCAGCCAAGCTCGCGTCTGCTGCCGGCGTACCTTCGGTCGACGCTAGAGAAGCGGAATCCGTGTCTGTTTTCGCCGGAGAAGATGATGAAGGCGTCGCCGGCTGTCTTCGTCTCCGGCACCAGATTTTTGCCCCAAGTCCATTGTTTTTTGCAGATCCAAATAGAGGAGGGAGGATGAATCGAAATCTAGGAAGAAGAAGGAGGAAGAAGAAGAAGGCGATTTATGGGTTTGGGGGGCGGCGCAAAACCTAGGAAGGAGGAAGAAGAAGACGAAACGCTGAGCCTGCGTTTCACTTAAAGAAGAAGACGAAACGCTGGATCTTTGCTTAAGCAAGGATCCCGCGTTTCGATTTCAAAAAAAAAATAGCGAAACCCTGGATCTCTGCTTAAGCAGGGATCCTGCGTTTCGATTAAAAAAAAAACTGAAACGCAAGTATTTTGCTTAAGCCAAATACCTGCGTTTCGTTATAGTACATAATATCAGATTTTTGGATAGATTTTACACGGAAACGCTAGTATCTTGCTTAAGCAATATTGTTGCGTTTCAAAGTATAGTGTACGAAGACAAAATTTGGAGTGTACCAAGAGCCTTCGTAAAAAAAAACAGCCACAATACTACAGCCTGCCCCTCAAACATGTTTTACTCCTACTTCTAGTTTACATCATTACATCACAATCCACTTATTTAAGAGGAAACACTATTAAGATATAGGGTCCGTTCGGTAAGTAGTAATAAAATCGAGTGGAAGTGGAAGGATGTGAAAGTGGAAGTTAAAGTGGAAGTAGGAGTTGAAGTGGAAGTGAGAGTTGAAGTGGAAATACGAGTTGAAGTTAAAAAATTGCGTGTTTGGTAAGTAGTAATCTTATGAACTTAAGTTCATTATGCTTTCCCTACTTGAGTTGGAACTCTTTTCATGGGGTTCATTATATGACTTGGATACTTAGGTTCATTTATTGTTACAGTTTACTTCATAGTCTGAAGTTGGTCTTACAATTGTCATGTTTCTCTTAGCAGGCTCGACTAGTCAATCCCGACGACGCAAAGGGCTTACACACAAAGACATAGAGGTACAATATGAGAGTACAAATAGTATAGACAGTGATGACATTCCACTAATAAGGAGAGTGTCTGCTAAGAAGTCTGTTGTAAAGAAAAAACAGCCCCAAAAGAGGTCAACACCAACTAAACAAGCCACAAGAAAGCCTAGACAAAAGATGAGGAGTCGTAAGAGAGAGAGACAGGCAGAGACCAAGGCTTCGAAGGGTCAAGCTTCAAAATCAGAACAACCTCCACCAAAGAAGCAATGCACCGAAACACCAGACTCTGAACAAAAACCTAAAGATGAGAAGCTTTCTCAGTCTTCTACACTAGCCAACACCACTGCAGATATACCAACCACTCAAGCAGATGAATTGCGTTTAGAAGAACAAGGGAAGGGGAAGGAGGTTGAAGACGAGGACAACCTCAGCTCACAGGAAGAGAGCAAGAGCAGTTCGTCTCAAAGTTCTGAAAAAACAGCATCCACCAGACCAAGCACTAGATCAGCCATTGCAGGTCAACACCGTCTCCAGCGTGGCACAACATCTTCGCAGGAGAACAATGATACAACATCATCGGACAGTTCTGATGATGTACAACCAACAAAACCAAACACTAGGTCAATGGCTGCAATTCAGCTAGATGCAGCAGTTCAGTTAGAGAGTTTCAGTGAAGAGGAGTTTGCAGACACCTTGAGGAAGAAACCAAAGACTACACAGATTAAAGGGAGGAAGGACAAGGGGAAGCGGAAAATTGAGGTTGACGAGGAAGAAACTGCCAAGAAGACCAAGAAAGAAAAATGGGTTGTAGTCAAGGAAATAGGAGAGAGGAAGCTGGTAATTACAAAGGCAAAAAAAGGAGAAGCAGAGAGAAACAAAGCACAACCAGCAGCTGGAGATAGTCCCTGCCCACCTCAAGATAAAAACAGAAGAAGATGGCTCCCAGTACAAGTGGTTGAACACTAGGAATATCCCGAAAGTGTTTGTTAATGCACTGGAAGCTATCCCTGAAAACATGAAGGCATATGCTAAGGTGTGGATTAGGGAGATGGGATTTGAGAGCATGCTGAATTTAAAGATTAAAGGAGTGCCTCATTGCCTCGCTTTCTGGATCCTCGAACACTATGATGAGGTCAAATGTGAGATAAAGATGGTGGATGGGAGCACCATAAAAGTCACAGAGGAGGAAGTACATAGGGTGCTCATGATCCCTAGAGGGCAGAGGACCGTGGAAAGGAGAGGCAAAGAGGCTGCTGACACCGCCATTATAAAGGAATGGAAAGACTATTTCGACAATATCAATCAAATCAGGCCAAGTCATTTGGCAGCCAAGCTCAAAGCCTGCACCTCCAAACTCTGGTTCAAAAGGCTGTTTCTCGTCATGTTCATGTCTGTGCTCGTCGAAAGCAACCAAAAGGGCACTGTCCCTCAGCACATGATGATCAGCGACGTTGAGGACGTAAAGGGATATAACTGGTGTCGGTTTGTAATCAGTGTCTTGCCTCAGACAACAACTGAATGGAAGGCCAAGAAAGAGAGGTTCTTCAGAGGGCCCATCGTCTTCCTTGTGGTAAACAACTCTTGTTTAATTTTTTTTTTAAATCTACTACTGTGTATTACCTTGCATGACATGTGTGTACTAATGTATGTATGAACTTCTATGCAGTTGTTGTATTTAGACAGGGTATCTGTCTTTGGAGATACAAACCCCAACAATACACCAGTGTACCTAGGATGGACTGATGAGAGTTTGGAGGAAAGGGAGGGAAGGGAGATGAAGTCTGGAGGATTTGGATTAGGAACTCTTCAAGACCCAAGACCATCAAAGGAGAGGACAGAATAGGGATATATGAACAACAAGCTACAGGTAAACATCAAGGTTCAAGTTCAAAAAATAGTATAGTGGGTTCATCAGTTTATACATCAAGGTTCATTAATTTACAGATTGAGGTTCATTTATATATACATTAAGGTTCAGATATTGTATTGAGGGGTCATCCGGTTACACAATTATTACCTACATGACTTTAGACACTATAGATCATGCATCACACTAGTGAGGGTTCACTGAAAAACGCAAGCAGAAATAATGAAACTTCAAGTTCAAAAAGTACTATACTGGGTTCATCAGTTTAAACATCAAGGTTCATGCGTTTACAAGTTAGGGTTCATTCATTTATTGACCAAGGTTCAATCGAAATTGAATTGCATGTTCATCTAATTCTGATGAGTAATACATGAAAAATGATCAAGAGGTGCATGAATAAATAATGTAAGGTTCATTAAACTAAATAATAATGTAAGGTTCAAAAAATAGTTAAGGTTCACATAAACTTGTTGTCTTGTATGCAGGACTGGCTTAATAACTTCACCCAACAACAGTTTGTAGTGGCCACCGAAATGTTGAAACTGACCGCCATGGTGGAAAATTTGCCCACTGAATTCAATGAAGAGCCCAAGGTGAAGAGCATGATCAAAACAGCCCAAACGCTGATTGGCAACAAAAAGGCCGAGGAAGAGGAAAGAAGCGAATTTGAGGCGATATGGAATGATGCCGACCACCCTTTCTGGAGCGATCCACAGCTCATAGAATGCTTGAGACAGGTGGAGAAGGCTGATGCTTCAAAAGAAAAGATTAAGTTCTCAAATGCTGAACCTTCCACTTCTAAGGCGAAACAGGGCATGGATACCACACAAAATTGGGAGGATATAAACACAGTTATGGATCAGTACACTGACGTGCTCAGTGACAGAGAAGAGGAAAGAGATGAAGTTCAAGAGCTAGAGAAAGAGAGGGCACAAAGCGCTATGCAGGAGACTGTCGTTGGGACTAAGGACAAGGGACCAACACCCCCAGCACCAACAACAAAGAAGAAGGCCAGAAAGTCCCCAGATTTGACAATTCCATCATTCAAGCTGATAAGTTCAGAGGAGTTGGATGACGTTAAAACTGAGAAAGACAATGATGAAGAACCTACAGTGCCTGATTCACATAAGGAGAAGGAAGTGCTTATAGGGTCAGAGGAGGTACATGAAATTGGTGTTGCGGAAGCCATGCATGAAGAACATGCAGTGGCTAATGCACAGAAGGACAAAGAGCTGGCTGAAACGGAAAAGGCAAAGGAAAAGGGCAAAGGGAAGCAACTGGAGGCTGCTGCTGATGTGGTTCACGGGCCAAGGCACAAGAGACTTGGGGAAAAGCTCAGAAGCCCCTACAAAAGCCGCACTGTCGACATCTTTGCCAAGAGACCAAAGGAGGCAATGGTGGTGTACAAGTACTGTCTCCACTGCAGCATAGGAGGGTAAGATATACATACCTTATGACATAATTATTTTATTATTATGGAAAATATTAGAGATAAAGGTTTCTTACTGCATAACACTTTTGTTTCTGTGCAATTGAATAGTGAGCCTCTCTTCAAACACAAGTCTCTCAAAGTCTCCGGAATGGAGTTGGCTATGGACATGGACATGGACATGGACATCCACTACAAATCCATTGATGCTTGGTCAACCGTTTTGAACACTAATGAGGAGGTCAAGAGTAGCAACAAGCCCAACAGAGCATTCTTGTATGTCTACCAAATGGTAAGTAAAAATGAGGTTAATAAAATGAGGTTCATCATATGAAAAGTAAAGTCCTATAAGTTTCATCTCACAGAGGCTCGTTTATTATGAAAGATTTTCATGCATTACATAGTCAGGTTCATGGAATTCTACTGCAAGGTTCAACAGTTTGTCTGTGCAGGTTGTGGCTTGAATATATAATTCGTGTATACTAACAAAAAATTGTGAAATGGTGAAGCAGAATGTCACCTTGAAAGATCAACTGGGCGATTTCATGAGGAACTTCAACTACGCCGTGGCTGAGGTGCATGGACGAAAGATAAAGGACGTAGACATGGTAAATTTATTATTAGTCTGAGCTTGTCTGTTTTTTTATTTATTCTGTTGATAATTTTTTTTGAGTAAATTTCAAACGTCACTAACTGAACGAATTATTACAGGCTTTTGTACCTGTCATAATCCATAATGACCGTTATTTTCTCATTGCCATGAACTTTAAGAGTAAAAGCATCCATGTGCTCGACAGTGTGCCGAACAACGGTGATATGCAGCTCTATGAGACAGCGATTCAGAAGATTGTAAGTGTACAATAGTGGATTAAATTGTGTTGTTAGTAGTGAGTGTACTATGTCCAAGCATTGGGTTCATGAGTTATAACTATTAGGTTCATCATTTACAACTACCAGGTTCATTGAGTATAAGTAACAGGTTCATCAGACATAGAATATGTTATACACTTCAAAAATCGACCAGGTTCATTGGTGTTGTCTTGCAGGTTCATTAATTTTCTCATGCAGGTTCATTGGTTTGACTTGTAGCAACAGTTAAAATGTGTTGTTGTCAACATTTTTTTGTCTGTTTGGGTTAAAATTCATTTGTTGTCTTTATATCTTGTGTGCAGGTATACATGACTGCAATTTACCTCCGCCAGAACCACTTGACCAAGAGAGCAAGCGACCTTGAATCTGCACAACCTAAGGCACATTTGATTCCTCTACCGTTCCAGTCTGACGGTGCATAAGAGCAAAGCTCTGGGGTGTATGTCATGCGATACATGGAGAAGTACATGGGCATGCCGAATGAGAACTGGGAGGACCAGATGAACAACAAAAACAAGATGAAGGCCGTTGAAGAGCTGAGGATCAAATACGTACATACAATCATCACCTCCGAAGCTAATGAAATAAGAGACAAGGCACTTCAGACCACTCGAGGCAACCCTGAAGGACCTTATGAATGAACATTGAATGATTATTAGCATATTGGTTAGAATGATACTAGGTTGATTGTGTGGTTTGGGAAAATGTATGATTGCTGAATTGGGTACAATGATACTAGCAGATAGCACTAATCACCTGATTAATTGCCTAAATTATGATGAAGACTTCAATATATTAGCAGGTTCATCATGTATAACTAACAGGTTCATTACTTTAAACATGCAGGTTCATTGAGTATAAGTAACAGGTTCATCATGTATAACTAACAGGTTCATTGAGTATAAGTAACAGGTTCAACATTTATAACTAACAGGTTCATTGAGTATAAGTAACAGGTTCAACATTTATAACTAACAGGTTCATTGAGTATAAGTAACAGGTTCATCACACATGGAATAAGTTGTACACTTCAAAAATCGAGCAGGTTCATTGGTGTTGTCTTGCAGGTTCATTACTGATAAGCACTACTTTGTAGGGCTTAAGTAAGAGTTATTAGAGGGTTTATTGGTGCCATTCGGGTAGATTTAGACACATTCATATGTATGGCGTTTGGGAGTGAAGTTTGGTATTTTTGGAGGTGTTTGAGCTGTTTTGGAGATCATAGGAAGCCACAAGGAGAAGACGCCAAGGAAGTGAAAAGAAGAGTAGAAGAACAGTGGGCTGAATTTAAATGGTTCGTTCTCTCTACTCAGATGTCCAAATGGAGTGATTCCAATTCGAGGAGTTAGATCTTGAAGTCTACTACAAGTCCTCAAAATATGAGCGCAATCCGAGTTGAGAATCAAAAGTTATGGCGTTTTTACTGAAGTGTCGCAGAAGCTGAAGTACTGGAATCCCACCGCACCCAGCGGTGGGCACTGCCGCACCCGCGGCGAGGTCGTCAGAGAACTGGAGTTTCTGTTAAATGGCCGCACCCGGCGGTGGAGCCACCGCACCCGCGGTGGAGACGCGCTGAAAGTCTTTTACGAGTTTTCTTATTCCCGTTTTATTTTATTTCCGAAACTTTATTTCCAAGTTTGTTATTTTTCTTTTCTTTATTTCTGAATTATTACTTTAGTATTTAAGTTAGGTTTAAGACTTTTTAGAGAGGAGCCAATTCTAAAAACCTAGTTGCCACAAAGAAAATAGTTAGACCTAGTTTCATTCATCGTTGTTTTTCCCTTTTGCTCAGGCAGACAATTGAAGCCTTTGGATTGATTGGATTGTGAGGTTATTCCTTTACTCTTTCTATGATTGTATTAATTTTCTCTCGTGCTTAATCTCATTGATCGTATATCGATTCCCCTTGATTTGTTGATTAGGAAATCAATTAGATTGTTAATAGTAGTTCCCTCTAGTCTGACAACCTAGAGAAATTAGTATTATGCTATTGGTTCCCCTTTTCCATACAACCTGTTGAGATTGTTATTGATCATACTACTAAGGATTAGAGGATACTGGTTGAGAATCTAAATCCCTTAGTTTGTGTAGAGAATTAATTGCATGCAATTGTATGACTGGTTGCTACACTTGCATGTACCTATCTATTCCTGAACTTCCTGCTGCTATTGAATTAAATCGTGAAGGTTAGTAGGGATTTGTTTAATAGTTAGGGTTATCAAGACTGGTTGGACTGGTAACTATTTCAGAACAAGGATTAGGACTTTCATGAGTATTGAGGACTAGGAATAACCAATGATCGATCTATCAATCTGAAGTGTGGATATTTGTTTGGCTGAGTTATTTTTCCAATTTGATTTCGAGTCTTTGTTTTTATTTATTTTGGTTTTAATCAGCAAACCCCCTTGGTTACTTGTTGGTATACAATTACATCATTGGAATAGTATTTGATTCTCTGTGGGATTCGACCCTTACTTACCAGACTACATTAGTTAGGTTTGTTTAGGATTATTTTGTATAGGTGTCACGACAACGCCTATCAAATTGGCGCCGTTGCCGGGGAGTCAATTTTACTATTCTAATTGTGTGTTTGTTTACCAACTGTTGTGTGGACCTATCTTACGGTTCACACCCGTGTTACTAATTGGTTTCATTGAGATCTCAATCCAGACAGATGGCAGCATTTGATTTTTACTATCAGCAGCAAGGCTGGCCCCATTACTATCCTGAACCTCAAGAGACGAGCCAAAGTTCATATACGTCAATGGAGGAGGGCTTCAAGTCACTTGTGCAGAGCATGATGACTATTCATCAGGCGACAAACTCCAACATCCAACTTCTAACAACTCAAGTTGGAAGTTTGGCAACTCAGCTTGGAAGGTTGGCTCAAGTTGTGGCAAATATGAATGAGGATTTTGAAAAGCCACCACCCCAACCGACCCCAGTGGCTAATGTGAGTGGCATATCACAACTGAAAGGAGAAAAGACAGAGGAGAAAGTCGAGAACCAGCGTCCGCAAGTTTGGACAAAATTTTGCGGATCAGTTCTTGGAGTATACCCTTTGGAAGCGATTCCTGTTGATTACACTCCTCCACCTCGTGATCCTAGTAAGCCACCTCCTCACCTTCCTAAGATGCTAAAAGTGAAGAAGAAGCCGGTGCTTAATATGGAGCCGCGCAGCTCCATAGGTGAGCATGAGGTAAATCTCCCTTTACTTGATCTGATGCATGCTGTGCCTAAATTTGCTAAATACATGAAATGCTTATGCTGGCCTAGGAAGAGGAAGAAATTGACAAGAGTAATTAATTTGAATGAACATGTGTCTGCTGCATTCGGAAGACATTTGCCTGAAAAGTGTAGTGATCCTGACATGTTTAGTATTCCTTGTGATATAGGTTACTCCAGGTTTGATCATTGCATGTTAGACTTGGGCTCATCTATTAATGTGTTACCCTACTCTGTGTATAAATTGCTAGATCTTGGACCTTTGCTTGGAACTGATTTAGTTATTCAATTTGTGAATGGATCTAAAGTTTTTCCGAAAGGAATAGTTGAGGATGTTCTTGTAAAGGTTAATAAGATGATTTTTCCTGTGGATTTTGTGGTGTTAGACATTGGTTATGATATGCATGTGCCCCCTATACTGTTAGGTAGGCCTTTTCTTAAGACTGCTAACATCCGAATCATTATGAGTAGAGGTATTGTGTCTGTGAAGTATGGGGGTGATAGGGTGACATTTAAGATATTTGATCATAAGAAACACCCTCCTGATAGTAAGTCTGTGCTGTGTTCTGGATTGAGTGATATCACATGATCATAGTAGCACAATGTCAAGCCATGACAATAACTAAGGCGCTATCCGGGAGGCAACCCGAGGTATGCTTTTCTTTTCTTGTTTTTCTTTCCTTATTTTTGCATTTGTTTTGGTGTGTTTTTGTTCTTGTTTTTGTTTCCGACTAACCTGCAGGGAGGAGACCCATGCCTATTGAAGAAAGTGTTTATCACCATTGTAAGTCTTTCCTTCCCTGCACTAAGTCACCCCCCGAAAAAACCTTAAACGGGGAGCAAAAAAAAAAAAAAAAAAAAAAAAATCGAAAAAACCTTAAACGGAATCAAAAAAAAAAAAAAAAAAAAATCGAAAAAAAAAAAAAAAAAAAAAAAAAAGTTTTACCGAAGGCCAGCTGTCCAGAATTTCCCATGGAAAAGGTGCGCATCATGTTGTCAAGGAGGATACATTGCCTTATACTTGATTTGGCAACGATGATGGCCCTACAATTGACAGTTGAGGAGGAGGAACACTAGAACCCACACCATGATTACATCTGGGCTCCACCATGTGTTCCTAGACGGTCGTGCAATCCTAATATCATTGTTTTACCACTACTCACCAAAGTGGTTCCCTTTTGATTGCACGGTAGGAGAAGATTATAGAGTTGATGAAGACACTCGCCCAACACCAGAGACCTAGGCATTTATTGAGAAGACCGCCAGCGACACCTACAGTGTCCAAGCAGCTTGGCGACGTTTGTGAGTTATTTTTTGCTTTTCCCTGTACTTCTATTCTTTTGTCTTTCATTACATTGAGGACAATGCAATGTTTAAGCATGGGGGAGAGTTCTATACTTGCTACGTTGTTGAGGAAAAAAAAATAAAAAATTGAAAAAGCCAAAAATTGAAAAAAGGCATACATAGAAATCCTGGGATAGGTCGAAAACCCGAAAGGGCGGCCTAGGCAATAAGCAGGTGGCTTGGACCAGCATTAGGTTGAGGTAATATGAGGTCAAGAGTGACGTGAGCATAATGTGAGCACATCTTTGAAAAAAAAATATGAGTGGCTTGGTGAAAACCCGAAAGGGCGCCTTGGCAAAATGAGCGAAAAAGAAGAAGAGTGATTTTAGGATTTCTCTTTATTCTTGGCGAGGCGTCATAAGAAGAGGAGTCAAAGAAGGATTGTCGGGTAGGTCACTCTGGGAGGCATAAGGAGCAATAGATGGAGGCTAGGATTAGAGGTTACTCACACTATTGGATGTCCGGGTTAAGCTTGGGGGAAGTACTCTGCTTGCCCCTTAAGCTTGTTGAGTATGAATGTGTTGTAGATGAGATTGGTGCCAGGAGCTTTGGCATGGGTTAGGTGACTCTTAGTTGGAGGATATGCTTCCTGAGACCTTGGGTGCTGCATTGGAGGAGTGGACTTTCTTTTAGTTTACTCGAGGACGAGCAAAGGTCTAAGCATGGGGGAGTTTGATAAGCACTACTTTGTAGGGCTTAAGTAAGAGTTATTAGAGGGTTTATTGGTGCCATTCGGGTAGATTTAGACACATTCATATGTATGGCGTTTGGGAGCGAAGTTTGGTGTTTTTGGAGGTGTTTGAGCTGTTTTGGAGATCATAGGAAGCCACAAGGAGAAGACGCCAAGGAAGTGAAGAGAAGAGTAGAAGAACAGTGGGCTGAATTTAAATGGTTCGTTCTCTCTACTCAGATGTCCAAATGGAGTGATTCCAATTCGAGGAGTTAGATCTTGAAGTCTACTACAAGTCCTCAAAATATGAGCGCAATCCGAGTTGAGAATCAAAAGTTATGGCGTTTTTACTGAAGTGTCGCAGAAGCTGAAGTACTGGAATCCCACCGCACCCAGCGGTGGGCACTGCCGCACCCGCGGCGAGGTCGTCAGAGAACTGGAGTTTCTGTTAAATGGCCGCACCCGGCGGTGGAGCCACCGCACCCGGCGGTGGAGCCACCGCACCCGCGGTGGAGACGCGCTGAAAGTCTTTTACGAGTTTTCTTATTCCCGTTTTATTTTATTTCCGAAACTTTATTTCCAAGTTTGTTATTTTTCTTTTCTTTATTTCTGAATTATTACTTTAGTATTTAAGTTAGGTTTAAGACTTTTTAGAGAGGAGCCAATTCTAAAAACCTAGTTGCCACAAAGAAAATAGTTAGACCTAGTTTCATTCATCGTTGTTTTTCCCTTTTGCTCAGGCAGACAATTGAAGCCTTTGGATTGATTGGATTGTGAGGTTATTCCTTTACTCTTTCTATGATTGTATTAATTTTCTCTCGTGCTTAATCTCATTGATCGTATATCGATTCCCCTTGATTTGTTGATTAGGAAATCAATTAGATTGTTAATAGTAGTTCCCTCTAGTCTGACAACCTAGAGAAATTAGTATTATGCTATTGGTTCCCCTTTTCCATACAACCTGTTAAGATTGTTATTGATCATACTACTAAGGATTAGAGGATACTGGTTGAGAATCTAAATCCCTTAGTTTGTGTAGAGAATTAATTGCATGCAATTGTATGACTGGTTGCTACACTTGCATGTACCTATCTATTCCTGAACTTCCTGCTGCTATTGAATTAAATCGTGAAGGTTAGTAGGGATTTGTTTAATAGTTAGGGTTATCAAGACTGGTTGGACTGGTAACTATTTCAGAACAAGGATTAGGACTTTCATGAGTATTGAGGACTAGGAATAACCAATGATCGATCTATCAATCTGAAGTGTGGATATTTGTTTGGCTGAGTTATTTTTCCAATTTGATTTCAAGTCTTTGTTTTTATTTATTTTGGTTTTAATCAGCAAACCCCCTTGGTTACTTGTTGGTATACAATTACATCATTGGAATAGTATTTGATTCTCTGTGGGATTCGACCCTTACTTACCAGACTACATTAGTTAGGTTTGTTTAGGATTATTTTGTATAGGTGTCACGACAACGCCTATCAATTACTTTTCGCATGCAGGTTCATTGAGTATAAGTAACAAGTTCATCATGTATAACTAACAGGTTCATTGAGTATAAGTAATAGGTTCATCATGTATAACTAACAGGTTCATTGAGTATAAGTAACAGGTTCATCACACATGGAATAGGTTGTACACTTCAAAAATCGAGCAGGTTCATTGGTGTTGTCTTGCAGGTTCATTACTTTTCGCATGCAGGTTCATTGAGTATAAAGTAACAGGTTCATTATGTATAACTAACAGGTTCATTGAGTATAAGTAACAGGTTCATCATGTATAACTAACAGGTTCATTGAGTATAAGTAACACGTTCAACATTTATAACTATCAGGTTCATTGAGTATAAGTAACAGGTTCATCACACATGGAATAGGTTATACACTTCAAAAAAGTTCAGCAAACGTAATTTTAAAAAAGATGGAATGGAAAAATACTAAAGAGCACTAAGAGTCAAACACTTCAGTGCAAGTGCGACTATTGTGAGTGACATACTTGTTGCATCTGCCGCAACGCCTTTGCCCTGCACGGCTTGAAGCAATAGCAATTTCTCTTCCACTCCGGATACGCGACCCGCTTCCTTTGTTCTTGGCTTGCTCTGGTGGCAGCACGTTAACGACTGAAGGTACTTCAACTCCGGCATAAGACTGAAGCTGCTCCAGGTTCGACGTGCCAGAACTAGATGAAGCACCACTTGCAGACAGCAGATACGCCTTTTTCTCCTTAAGCAGAACCAAAAACTGTTTCATGAGGTCCGGCTTGTCCTCCAATAGCCCCACACAACTATAAAAGTCAGAAATCACCTCATTCATGACCACCTCACGCTCTTCAACGGCCGCACACTGAGTCACAACGGTGTTGTCGATAGTGAACACCGGTGTAATAGTGGCATCCATGGTCCAACGCGCAAGGACAAACCTATCCGGAATCCTATCAAACCCTAGGTTCCTGAACACAAAAATGAGATGACAACAAGGCAGACCAATCCTTTGAAACATATGACAGCTGCATAAAAAATCCCCACCTTCAGCTGACTGTTCCACTGTGAAACTCTTGGATAAGCAATCCTTGATACCGTAGAATTTTGTACCGTTGACCTCAGACATGCTCACCATAAAGCATGATAGACAACATTCCATAATCTGATCCTGAACAAGTTTGAAAATCGAGAGCGTGTACACCTTAGACGCGTGCTTCTCCAATCCTAAAGGCGTCTTCAGATCTGGACGCATAGTCGAATACTCAAAGTTCAGCTTCGCCTGCTTGTGTCTCTGCGTGTCCATAGCTATGTCAAAGTGCATCACCAACTCAACTAGGCGGTAGTATCTATCACTGAAGTGACCAAAGTAACTGTTTGCAGATTCCGAAACAGAAGTAGTTCTAAGCTGATAACAGGTTTTTGTCGTTCTAAAAACTGCTATGCAAAATATATCCAAACAAACCTTAAACCGTAGTCCTAGGTAAGTAAAGGTCGAATCCACAGGGAGGCGAATTCTATCTAATTATGCAATTTGTATGTCAAACTAAAGTAACCAAAGGGGGGTTTTGTGAGTTTTAAGTTATCTAGCATGTAAAGGTAAACAACTAGATGTGATGGATTCAGTAATGGGGAAAAGCACTTAGTCAAACAACATCCACTATTCATATGGCAAGTTGATCCTAGATACTCATTCAAAATCTCATGCAATGGTGATTCCAATTCCTTTTCAGATATAACTAATAGCACAACCAGATACTATTAGCACTAACTAATTAAACAACCCTGAAACTATCAAGATTCAGTTTAACAGCAGCCTTACGGATAGGAATATAGTTGGATACAATTCTAGCATAAAACAACCAGATATTACCCTAGAATGTAAATCAATTCTCTTCTGCATAAGACTAGCATAACCAGTTACTAATACGATGCAGTTGCTACTCTGAAATAGATATGCTCAACCAGTAACAATCTAAATCTAGCAATAGATCAATAACAATAAACCCTAGTTGCGTCCAAATAGAGATTATCAATATCAATCATAAACAACTTAAGCAAGAGAAAGATAAAAACCATGCAATAGATTAAGAACAAGAATCTCACAACTTTATCAAAACGAAAGCTTCAGCGTCTGACTAAGCCAGGGAGGCTTAGTTCTTCATAACGTAGAACGGGAAATTAGGGTTCAAAGAGATGATCCAAGATTCTCCAAACAAGCTTTTTCTCTACCCTAATATATTGAAGGAAATAAAATCTAAATTAACCTAAAACGAATTAATAAAATAATAAACTAAAACATGAAATTAATCCCGCAATTCTCTCGGCAAAGCCTCTCGCGAGCAGCTCGTCCTCGGCCTCTTCGGCCCACTCCAGCACAGCAAATCGGCCCATTCCAATCAAGCAGCACGGCCCACTCCAATTCAAATTATCATTGCTGACATCATGCTCCGTCAGCGTCCAATTTAATCTCCCGCTTGAATTCAATTCTCCAGCTCCACGTGGCTGGGCACCTTCAATAATTTCCAATTCAAATGCTCGCCGATGTCACGCATGATGTCATCCCTCCAATTAATTTCTTCAATTTCACGCTGAAGCAAAACTTCATGTGGGCTCCAGCCTCACTTCACCTTCACGTGGGCTTCTTCATCTTCACTTCTCCTTTTGGGCCTAATTCCCACGGGCCTTTCTTTCTCTAATTTAGCCCATCAATCAAGTGACTTTTAATTAATTAATTATCAAACTTCGCTCCCACACGCCATATACATGAATGTGTCTAAATCTATCTGAATGGCATCAATAAAATCTCTAATAACTCTTACTTAAGCCCTATAAAGTAGTGCTTATCATAAGCAGACCGCCAAACATCACATCCCTGAAGTAGGCTGGGATCCAAAAATGTCGGATTGCAAACATGTCATCAAACCACCTCCGCTTCACCAGTGGGAATTCATCAAGCAACGCAGCCCACTGTGTCTCAAACTCTGAGGGTGAAAGGGCATGGGTCCACACAATGTTGTCCAGCCTAGCCCTAAATTCTGAACCAGCGACAGTGTCGTACTTGGTTTTTGCGGGCACTTTCTTCATGATGTGCCACATACAAAGCCTGTGGCGCGAACGCGGGAAAACTTGTTCAATAGCCGACTTCATGGACAGGTCTTGGTCTGTAACTATAACCTTTGGCTCGTGCACCATAGCTGCCTTGAATTTCTCCAGCAACCAAACGTATGATCCCGCATCTTCTTTGAAAATTAAACCAGCCGCAAAAGTGACACTCGACTTGTGATGGTCTAGCCCGATAAATGGTATGAAAATCAGATTGTACCTATATGGAACATATGTACACAAAGCCAACTATGAATAAGAAAAAGGGATAAAAACACTCAAAAAGTGTGTAATAAAAAGAGCAATCAAATCAGGATTCATAAGTACATACTGAGGTTGATTAGAATGAATACACGACGACAACACAGAGAAGTTACAGTAGCTAGGTTCAACATTAAAAAAAAAACAAGGTCATTGTTGTAAAAAGAAGCTCAATAACTACGAACAGGCAGGGGAAATAGCTAGGAGCAAGATATAACAACAAGATATAGAAGGTGCATTTGGGACCTCAGCAAACAGACTGGAATATGTAGCTAGGTTCATCACGTCTGCATACGAGGTTCATCAGTTTCAACAGAGAGGTTCATACAATATAACTAACAGGTTCATCCAATAAACTTAACATTAAAAGCACGAAAAACATTAAATTGAAGGTTGGTTGCAATATAAAATAATACAGGAACAATGCAATGAAGAAGGATAGAAAATAACCTGTTGGTACGGTACGTAGCATCAAACGATACAACGTCGCCGAAGAGAGAGAAGTTCTTGCAAGACACGGGATCAGCCCAAAATAAATGTGTCAAACGATCACAAGAATCCACGTCGTACTCAAAGAAGAACGCAAGGCATAGTTCTTTTTTGTTGAACAGACGGTTGATCGTCATCTGAGCATCGGAACCACCTATATAAGCCAACATATCTCGCCGGTAGTTCTTGAAGTCAACAGCTGATGCACCGACTTGGGAGTAGCCGCCCACAAGTTCCTTGAATATCCTATGAGACCTGACTGGACCGATGTGCGCTTTCTCACAATCCATGACAAACTTCTTATGTCCGAAGTCCAGCTTCCTCATAGACTTCATAAACTGTTTATCTTTACCAACAACCATTTCATGAGTGTGGCGATCTTCAAACGCTGTTACTTTGTAGCCCTGGTTGCCCGCAAAAGTGAGGGTGCGTTTCGCCTTACAACCAACTCTGTTTGAAGGACATCGGCGCATGCGTTTTGTGTTGTTCTGGCCAGTTTTAAAACCTTGTATGGTGTAATGCAAGTACTTCAGTGCAACCACATCGCCTGCCATGCGTGATCCGCCGAGCCTCACAACAAAGCCACATTCCAGTGCATATGCCTTGTAAAAATCAATCGCTTCCCCCAATGACCCGAACAACATACCAACAATTGGTTTCAGAGAATCAACACAGATTGGAATGTGGTACACCGATCCACCTTGAGATAATCGTGTAACGGATAAATCCGACGACATCTCAGTGTCCGAATCACTTGGATATGAACTATGAGAACTCTGATCTAGGGATACACTACCACTAGCACCAACAGACCCACTTCCAAGCACTGCAAACATACAGGACATACAGCAAATGAGGTTCAATTGTATAAGGTATAGGTTCAAAACAATCGAGCACAATCAAATAGATATAACACAGTAACACAATACACAACACAGAGCAAACAAAATATAAATCGAGTTCACACGAGCAATCAATGGAAAAACATCAGAAAAGACGACTGTAAACACGAAGAAAAACACAATTGAATATTATGATTGTCAAAACCTAACTATGAAAACGTGAAAACGAATCTGTCAAAGAACACAATAGAAACGTCACAACGAATCAATTGAATATTATGATTCTATAGATTGTCAAAATGCAAGACGAATCCATGTTGAATAAACTGTAAAGGAATTCTAAAACCCTAGAAACCGTACAACTAGATAAGCGAGATTAACTTACCAGAATCCATGGATACCCCTATGCGAATCAATCCGAAAGCCTGAATAGATTGAACAATGCGAGATCGAGCAACAAAACAACTGTGAGGAGCGCGACGAATAACTCCTTCAATGGCGATTGCGGAACAGCTTCGTCGCCAAGAGAGACGAGAGCAAATCGAGGGAGGCAGGCAACAGAACAAATGAAAGGCAAAAGTACGAAAATGCCCCTCCGTGTAGGGTTTTGATGTTAAATGATGGAAGATTCACAACCGTTGGATGGAGACACGTGGATGGCTAACATTAATGCCCAATGCTTACTATAGTCCTTGTGCTCATTTGATCCTCCCTCTATAATTGATTAGGCCATCGATAATTTTGTGAGTTTCTTAAGAAAAAAAATAGAAAAAAATTTACTAGTTCTGCGTCAGATTTTTCAGTTAATTTTTTTTTATTTTTAAAGAAAAATTTCTTGCAGTACTGTAAAATAAGAAAACTACTCTTAAAATATTAAATAAAAGTTAATTTATTTTTTTTCTTAATAAACCCTCAAAATCACCGGATGTTGGGAAAACGCCATCACAATCAGCATTCAGCAGCCCATCAAGTAAGAATCTTGAAATAATCAATTGCATAGTTTGATGTTGTGATTGAGCTTTGACTTTACTTTTCTTTCTCTTCATCTGGAAAGAGGTGGGAGCGAGGGAAGTTGCCTGATTTTCTTCCCACGCTTTCTCCAGTTTCTAGAAAGTCAAAATTGCAATTAATTTGACCCGATTCAAAGTTTGGACCGAAATCCAAATCCGCCAATCTCTCTAATACCCTTCTCCCTCTTCTCATTCAGATACCATTAGCCTCTTATCATTCTTCTGCCCTGTTTAATCTGCAAACGAAGCGTGGTTTTCTGGTGTTGATTTTTGGGAATTACAAGGAGTGTTGCAAGCTTTTTTGTTCCTATGATGAACTCAAACGCCACATCGACTTCAGCCGGTGCAGGATCTGCCGAAACTCCAACTCCCAGAAGGAATTCTAAACGACCCAAATGTGAGTCATAGCTAAAAAGCCCTTCAAAATTGATCTTTTATTATGTTTTTGGTTTGATTCAGACTTGCATGGATTTTGACTACTTACCATCCCTTTACCTGCTTCGCAATTGGGGGTTTTAGTGGGGAGCAATTGAGATTACTTCATGGATTTAGGATTTGGTAGCTGAATTATGATTTGAGAAGGGGTTTTGATTGCGTTTGTCTGTCAAAACTTGAAGATCCCCTTCATGGGAGAACTGATTGTGGTGGTTGTGAAAGTAAAGATAGGAAAGTGTTGCAGTTTGGATCTATGGCGGCGTTCTAGGACTAGGAGGGAAAAGATTTGCTTTGCTGCTGGTATTGCAAGTTATTTAAGCTATTAGGTGATTGCTATCTAGTTGTGATGATGAGATTGATCACTAGCCATAGTACGGGAGCATAAAAAGTGATCAAGGGACTTGAGAGTTTATCTTCTTACCATAAATTTTGTAATTAAGCTTTTGTAACTTGTCTACGCAAATATTTATGATGAGAAACTGACTTTTGTTGTTTCTGATTTCAGATTCCAGATTTACACAGCAGGAGCTTCCAGCATGTAAACCTATCTTAACACCAGGATGGGTAATTGATGATGCTGCTCTTCATAAATTTAGATTTTGATGTGAATTTGTCCTCTGAAATTAAATTAAATTATATATTTTTTTGATCATCTGCAGGTGATCAGTGTATTCATGGTTGTCAGCATTGTATTTATTCCTATTGGTGTTGCTTCTCTCCTTGCTTCTCGGGATGTATGTTTCCAGACAATAGCTATCCTATACTATACTACTCAGTGCATTTTTCTTTATCTGTTGATTCTCTTTTGCATATAATGAATTCCATCATTTCAATCAGGTGGTTGAAATTGTTGATCGCTATGATGACGCGTGCCTACCAGATTCTGCAAAAGATGATCCTGTCAAGTATATACAAACTCCTGGAAAGAAACCTTGCAACAGGACACTTGTAGTAAGTTCTTCTCATAATTGGATAAAAGCTGTACTTGGTAGATATTTTAGCATAATCGTGGAATGACGTCAGTGTTTTAACCAATATGGACATAGGCTGTTTCCCTGCCTTAATTTTGTTGCTCTTGTTTGCCCCGAAGGGATAACTAACTTCACGAACGTATGTTTTATATTTTTATAGGTAACAAAACATATGAAAGCTCCTATTTATGTGTATTATCAGCTTGACAAATTCTACCAGAATCACCGCAGGTATTGTTGTTATTATTGTGTTACAAAGCGGTATCTTCTTTTGTTTGTATCACGTTACTGTGCATCATACACATTCAGTGCTCTCTGCAGCAAACATTAGATCCACTTCGGTGTTCTTTTTTTATATTAATTAATTTCATTACTGTAATGAAATCACCCTGCTAAGTTGCATTTGTATTCATTTCTTCCATCTTGTCACACATTCATGTGCATAGTTTATATAATCTTTCAGATTTGCTAACTTGAGTTTGCAATAATGCTGCCTGCTATTAAGACGTTGAGTACAACTTGAAATTTGTATGAAAGCTATTGCTCAAAGCTGTATGATTGTTTTATTTCAGGTATGTGAAGAGCCGAAGCGATGACCAGCTACGTTCGAACGGAAGTGCTAATTCAGTCAGTGCTTGTAAGCCAGAAGACAAGTCTAACAACAACTCAATTGTGCCGTGTGGTCTCATAGCTTGGAGTTTGTTCAACGACACCTACGCTCTCTCCCTCAACGGGCAGAATCTAACTGTAAACAAAACACACATTTCATGGAAGAGTGACAGGGAACACAAGTTTGGGAGTCATGTCTACCCGAAAAACTTCCAGAATGGAACTCTTATAGGCGGTGCTAATCTAGACTCTGCCAAACCGGTAAGATTTCTTCCTCCTCAGCTTATCCCGTGCGCTTAGGGTTGTACGTCTAAGTGTTTGCTATGTTTTACAATGACAGCTAAGCGAGCAAGAAGATCTGATCGTATGGATGAGAACGGCTGCGCTTCCTAATTTCAGGAAGCTGTATGGGAAGATAGAACAGGACTTGAATATGGACGACCAGATACAAGTGTCGTTGCAGAACGTGTACAACACGTACAGCTTCAGTGGTAAAAAGACGCTGGTGCTCTCTACCACCAGCTGGCTTGGAGGGAAGAACGAGTTCCTTGGCATCGCCTATCTCACGGTTGGTGGCCTATGCTTCTTCCTCGCCATCTCCTTCTCTCTCATCTACTTGATCAAGCCAAGGTAACTCTCTCCTACTCACTCTAAATGAAGATTTGAGCTTGCTCTTTGCATTAACCGGGTTTGTTTATTTGAACTGCAAATGCTTGTTGAATTGCTAAGCATGTGCTTGTGTGTTGTGGTTGATCAACAGGCCACTTGGTGACCCTTCATATCTGTCATGGAACACCCACCCTGGAGGGCACTGAACCCGAACCCGAACCAGTACAGCAAGGATACAAAAGGAGCTTTTGATGTAATATTCTGTAACTATGGAGAGTAAGATGTTTGATACTCAACCTTATACGAAGCACAATGGTGTGGTTATATGTAACACAACAGCATTCTTTTATTTCTCTTTCTTTCTTTTTCATTTTATACAAGTAAAATAGTCTTCCCTCTCTCAAACATTGTCTGTTGATATCTTTCCCGCCACTCTCAAATAGTTTTGTATGGAATTACTTGTTGCATATACATTATAAAGCTAAGGATTTGAAGTTAATTCCAAGTATGTTTATTTGAGGACAGCAGAAACTGCATACTAACTGTTTAGTCTAAACCGGCTATTTAATCTAAAATGTAAATATCAATGAACTGGGTATATAAAACCATAGTATAATGAGTCCAGCATACCTGAACTCAGTTTCAGCAAAGGCTTGAACTACAACACCCTGAGCAAAACATTAGAAAGATAGGCTCCTTCAGGGTAGGAAAGGTCAATTGGATGATCGCACGCAGCTCCGGCCTTGCGTAAGATGGTCACCCTTCTACCCGCCATTGAAGCCGCGCCCTGAAATAACATTCCATAACAGACCGAACATGTCTTGTTAGGATTCAGGATAATTGACTGAGCAAAACAACAAGGCAAATGGAGTTTAAAGTGGGAGATGGGACTGGAGCTTTCAGGAGATGTCAATATAGCAAGAAAGAAATGTGGTGATTCTTGACTAATTGTGTGTTTTTAACTCTTAATATGAGTTGCAAGCTTTCTGAAGTTGATGATTCAAGATCAAGTCACTTCTCTTAGAAGTTTCTTTGTTTCACTTCCAATCTTTACATGTAAAAGTTGCACTATTCTTTTCTTTTATCTTTGTAAAGTTGCTTCCTACTGTGCCAAATTCCTTTCCCCAGTAACATTTCTCTTATGATTCTCTTTGCATTAGACAATCTGCTAAGAGATAAGAAAATAAGGATATTCTTAATGATAAAATAAATCTCTACCGAAGAAAAAATAGAGATGAAACGCAAGCAGCAGTGAGCTATGAATGGAGAGAAGGGAGGTTATCATCAGCTTAAGTAAGTTAGATAGAAAAGATCACTTGCCTGAAGAATACGCGTGAACGTTCCACTCTGTGTCATAGCCCCTGAACAAGAGCACGTCATTAGAAGGCCACCTCTCTTTGTTAGTTTCATTGCCAAGGCGTTCAAATTCCTATACATGCCAGATGCATTCTGCAGAACCTGGATTACATAACAACGTTCAGCACCAAAACAGTTGGAGGGAGATCCAATATGATTTTCAAGAATCAAAATATAATTCTTCACAGTAACAGGATTTTTTTTCATAGCATAAAATCTCGCTACCTAATAGGCAATCAAACCCAGCAACTTTTAGAAGCTCTAGACACCATATATAACAACATCATTGAACACCTTAAAATACAGAAGAAAATTATTAGACATATCGTTGAAAACCTAAAAGCATACATTTTTTCTAAGAAAATTCTTTCCCACATCCATCTTCAGTGTTTTAATCAAACAAGAAAAAATATTCCCCGATAGCTTATTTGCTTTCAGTTTTCAGTGACTTGCAGCCACAAGGAGCACTCAACTGCAGATCAGAGCCTACCAAGTAAAATAAGACATGTATTGGTGTTTGTGTATTGTTATGCAATCAAGTGCATCCCCTTTATAAACCAGAATTTAACATCTGTGAATCAATACTCGGTCAGAAATCAACGAGGACATCTGTTTCAACTCAAAGGAGTGAATACAGCTTAATAGCAGAAATAAAAATACCTTCTTGCGAGGAGCCAGCTTCGGCGGGTCTAGAATAACAATATCCCATGACTCATTCCGGGAAGCGGCATCCTTCATAAACTTACTTGCATCCTGTCGCAAAAATGATACTCTTTCTGGATCAAGTTCATTAAGAAGAACATTTTCCTTGGCAAGCTCAATAGCCGGCAAGGAGGAATCAATACCTGCCGGACAAATGAGGAAAGTCAGGACTCTATTTTATTTATGTAAAACTGTAAAGGCAATACACTAACTGAACCATGGGAAGCAAGAAAACAACAGATACTGATAACTCTAGTCAAATCAATGAGCCTACTAAGCTTCTGCCTCCATAAAAGGAGTTTGATGCCACACCAAGTTCTTCACTAGTAAAGAAATAAGTCTCCAATCAATGTGTTAAAACATACATGCCTTCTTATACTTGGACTTTGACGTCTAATTATTTAAGGTAACACACAAATGGAGAAAGGCAGCAACAGCTATTATACTCAAACATGTAAAATATTGAAACTTGATTTTCTCTACCCAAAATTTCGGATGATGCATCCAGATTTTTAGAAGAACTATCTTCAATTATTCATGAGTGTACCTCTACAGTCAACTGACATGTGATAGGGCTTGGATCCGTTTTGAGATAATTACCTATAACACTTGCAGCACCACCTCGTGCTGCATTTAGTGCAAATCCACCACTGTAGCAGCATATATCAAGTACTCTTTGGTCTTTGCAGATTGTTGATATGAATTGACGATTTTCACGCTGATCAGCATAGAAACCTGTTTTCTGACCTTCAAGTGAGACAGCATAAGAGATACTGTTTTCCTTTACCTAGAAGTAAGAATCACATCATAAAACGGAAGAGCCACATAAATCTAGTGTTGTATAGTTCGTTTAGAAGATTAACTAGAAGCTGCATAATGTCAATTTCTGTGAATACCAATTTAATGCCCTCCTGCCATTTGGTGTTGATTTTTTTTCAAGCCAGGTGAAGGGGGAAATGAGATAAGCTGAGCCAACCTTTACTGTGCCAAGGGGTGCAAATGCCGGGGCTTCCTTCAGATATGAAAGATCCAGTCCCTCTTCTTTAAGAATGTCAACAGATGGTCTCCAGCTAATGTGATTAATCCTTTTGAGTTTACTGAGGCAAGCCTCTATTGCTGGCCTGTACTTTTCAACCCAAGCTGCTGAAGAGGCCACAACAGCTACATCACCAAAGATATCAACAATTAGTCCAGACAACCTGAGGTAGAACAGCAGAGCTTTGATAAGATAACAAAAGTGTAGGAAATAGTAAAGAGTATACAAAATATCAAGATCATCCTATGTGATAAAATAATACAATGTCAAAGTTTCCTAGAGAGTAGTAGTTTATTATAGTGCCAACAAACTCATACTGTCGAGTCTTACCTATCTCCTTCACTATTGACAAGACGGTATGCATTTGTATGGTGAGAAGGAAGGCCTAAATGCGTCCGCAATTCTGAAGCTTCAGAGATTCTAGTTTCAAGTAGTCGTTCCATGTTCAATACACAGCTCTGATCTCTACATGGCATCAAACATGAACATATGTGAGAGACTGTAACAGGAAAAAATTGGCAATGGCCCTTGTCGAGAAAATGAGTACCTTAACACTTCCTCTTCAAGCTGCATCAACCGAACACAGAACATAGAGACAGAATTATAAAGGCCCCATCCTATTGGTTTTTCCGTTCCATCAGCAAGCAGTACCACGTCTCCAGTTGTAGGTTGCGGTCTACCTATAATCCTATCAACTGCCCCGCTGTAAACCATTGGACTTCCATCCTTGAAGAGCTGAACCTTACCTTTCTTCAAAACAACCTTTGCAACCCCTGACATATTAAGAAAATCAACCCATAAATTTAACAATAGGCCCTGGGTCACTGATCATCCTATTTGTTGGAACCATGTTATACAGTATTCCATTGCTCAAAGCCTCAAATCAACAACAACTCAACAGTAGATAGAACAGACTAGAGATTATATAGTAATTCATATCTCATCCACAAACCATAGCTAAATTTCAAGGTGCTAAATTAAAAGTCATTGTGATGAATTTCCTGTGGTACATCACATCGCCTTAAGTCAAACATCAATCTTATTTGATTCTACCCCATGGGAGTGTGGAGCATTTCACTATGAGATTGAATTTTCGTCCAAGCTCAGCTTCAAGATTAGCATACCTAGTTCATCAACACTAGGCAATTCAACTCGAACTACATTGTTTCACATGGAAACTTAAATGCTACATAATTTCTCAATGTTGAAATCAAAAGTATCATACTACTATCCCCATGTGGTTAATCATATCAGAACAATAAAATTTCGACGAAACGTACTGCTAATTGAAAGTAAAAGTAGAAATTAGTATCTGCTTAACAGTAGAGGCCAGATATTGAAATTAAGGGCACAGTAGTCACCCAGAACAAAGTAAAAATTGCTACAAACAAATTGAAGAGCACCGAATTAAGATAAACCCACAGCTACAGCAATGACCTGAAAATGGTATCAAACAAACTTGAAAAAACGCACCTTTAGGTTGAGGGAAAGCGAGTTCTTGAAGGGTAGACGAGGTGGAAGCAGCGGCGGATGAGGAGTGAGAAAAACACCTTACTAGGCGCCACGGATTTATCATCATCGTCGTCTTCTCCTCCTTCTTTTCTGCTTCGACAAGTCCAGTCTAGCACTCTAGCGTCACGGATTTATCATCAGCTACAGCCTACAGCAATGAACTGAAAAAGTGAAAATTGTTGTTATTGTATTTTCATTTGTTTTTTTTAAATTGTTAAAAGACTAGGTTGGTAATAATTATGGATTTAGTTTCTTCCAAGTTCCAACCAATCCATAATTTTGTATTTCTAGCGGAACCCGCGATATTCGACGAAGTAGCTAGAATTTATAGTCTTGAATGTAGTGTGTTGTAAAGTAAGTAAATTTAGTTGTAGTTTTACATCTGTTCTTTAAAATGTTAAGTTAATATAATAAATGCTTAAAATAAAATTAATAATCTAATTAAGGACTTGTAGTTCATCATTTTGTACAATGAGACTTTAGAATAAATTAATTGTTGTTCAAGAAATAATGAAGTGGTTTTCACTTTCCTAATTTCATTGAGAATGATTTTAAGGATTACCTATATCTTCTTACACATATATAGATTAATAAGATTTCTGTAATTTATCCATGATTTTTTACTTTTCTCTTTCTGTATTTGTACTTTACATCATGGTGAACACAAGAAAGCGGACAAACGCTCTTTTACACTGTATGTAAAATTATAATCCTACACTTCATGCCCCATCTTTAGAAGGTCGTCCAAGTTAATTTCAAGCATCTACTCAATAGGTTTGATATATGCGGAGAAAATTTTCTTGCCTAAACCATCTATTCCTTGAAAGTTGAAAAACAATCTGTTTCGACAGAGAAGAACTCGTGAGTAATATGACCATAGAAGAGGAAGAACTTGTAAGGCATTTACTGGAAGTATGCATCGAACGAGAAATAGTGGACTCATAGAATGTGAGAAATAAGCATGTAATGTATGGAAGGGAAGTGAAGAAAACAGAAAATCATAAGTGTTTTTATTTGGAAGATCAACCTTATAAATCTAAATTGACACAATATACAAGAATTAAATGAATAATATGAGAAATAAGTTGAAGCAAATATTTGAAGGACGAAACTGTAGCCTTTTAAATGGTCAAGGCGTATACACTCTTTTGAACTGTAACTATGATGTAAAATATAGCAGAAATAAAGTACCTAGATTTTGTGTCTGACCGGCGGCCACAGAAACAACACTCAAAAAAGGTACTTGGCCCATGGTCGCACTTATTTCCACAGAGTTTGCATGCAAAAAAAACAAATTATGTTTTCCTTGTTGAAGTCTAGGAAGAATATTTTCATCCAATATTCCATTTGTAGACAAATTTTTCGGTTGCAAAAAAAGATGTATCAGCAAATGTCCAAATTACAAATATTTTGAGATACAATGATTGGTAGCGAATTTACAGTTTTTGTTAAAACTTCTTTAATGGTACTCATCACATGTGTTGTGTTGTTGGTGTGTGTTTCTTCAGTTATGCACTTGCGCTCTTTAACAACAACATCATTAGTTGTCTTCCTACATAAGGAGGAAATATTGGTTACATATTTAGCTCATATAATTTTCAAGTGATAGAATAATTAGTGAATGTTAATTATAATGAATATTGCAACAATGTTTGAGAATTGGTGTTTCTTTTATAAGCGTACCACATTATTAGTGCGACAACTCATTCTCCCTCTGGATCGAATGATATCGTTGTAGATCTTGACGATGCAAAAGGAAACCCTAAGACACATATTCAAGTAGTTAAAAGCATGTGTGTCAAAGAGTGTAAATTGCATAAAATATACTCACTTTGAAATTTGCTTGCATGCAAGTCACTTAAACTAATGATAGGGTAGTTTTCCACCTCTGAAGCAAGCTTCACAACCTCATTGTTTGCAAGGTCACTACATAGAGACACGATCAATGTATCTTTAATGCCGGCACATTATTTGTATCTACAATGCTCGCACATTATTTCAGAAGGGGTTAGCGTTATAATATGCGTACTTAAGTTGGTTCATGTGGTAATGATATCAGTCAGTAGATGTAAAACATCATATGTGATTGATATGTATGGAAGAATAAAAAACACCATATCGTCTGCGACCACTAACTCAAAAACATTCATCGAAAAACACTTCCTCCAATTATGGGATTTGGAGGTCCCATATAGAGAACAATCACAATAAGGTCTTAAACAAAAACACGTATGTTTACATGTTGCATACTGAAAGAGTAAGAATGTAAGGTTCTAAAAGAGTTAAGTTGTAACAGAGAAACATATATGATAGTAAGAAGGCATACCGAATTGTTCACTGATATAGGAGTCGCGAGAAATAGAACTTATCTCACGATATGCAAATCTTGTTTGGCTTGAACAAGCTCCGGAACCTAGTCGTCGAACAAGTGTCCAACGTAAAATTTCATTTGATGATCAACACAACAGGCGGAGAAATTCGGAGTAACACGACTTATGAAAGCATTATTGATTTTATATTCTCCATTCTTCTGGATGATATCCTTAAACATGTCAATGTCTTCCCCATATAATGTGGCGTACATGTGGTTACCCTACATAATCGGTGGAACAAAGCAAGGTTACAAAGACATGCCTAATTGTGGTACAAATGGGTCAAGTCCTTTTCACTAACATATACAAAAACATAGTACCTTTTTCGTCTTTCAGGATGATACTGATATCGAATCTTTTCGGCAGGCTGAGCAGCTCAGTTTTTGGTAGTTATTGTCACTTTCACAGAGTAGTATCTCATTCGCATATTCATCTCCTCAAGATGTTTCATCTTTGGATTCATCCTACATAGAGAGCGTAGTATGTACAAGTTGATATTTTGTATTGAAGTTTGTATTTTATGGTTACAATGTAAAGAAAGTAGTTTTTCTATGATTAGTATTACGTAGTTTGTAATTGAATAAAGTAAGGAGGTTCTGTTTATACAGAAAGACAATCCATACAATTACAATCCGTGTGAATCCTAGTTCTTAAATAACATAATCAAAAATCGAAGAGTGCAAGAATTCGGCTTATAACAATACGCTTGAAAAGTTCTTTGCACATTCTGAACCTATGTCAGAAGATATGATCTTGATAAGTCGGCTCGTCGGAGAAATAGTCTTTGTAAAGTTGCTCATAGCCTTGTTCCATTCCTCTTTCAATGTGAGTTTGACGACGTCGCCTTTGTGAACTTTCTGGTTGTGCATTGTATTTCCGTTGTAGAGCGCGTTCTTAAACTTCATTAGCCGCATCAATAGCTTCTTGTAAAAGTCTTTGGTACTCACCATCTTCAGAACTGTCTCTAGAAAGGAGAGGGTTTGAGTTTGAGGAGTTTGAAGATGAACTAGACATTTTTAGAGATTGAAGATCTTAAGAAATTTGAGGAGTGAATAAACCATTTTTTATCCTCACTTATATAGATCTCTAAAAAGCTATTAAACTCCTCAATAATGGTATCATGCTATGTTTTCTGAAAAGTTGTCACATGTCAACCACTAAAAGCATCATTATTATGCTTTAGTCCAAAAATCTCCTCAATAATGGTATCACATGCTATGTTTGCAGAAGCAATAAATTGCTTCACATGATATCTCTACAAAGTTGTCACATGCCAACCACTAAAAGCATCATTATTATGCTTTAGTCCAAAAACCGAAAAATGATAGTATCACATGCTATGTTCGCAGAAGCAATTAATTGCTTTACATGCTATCTCCAAAAAAGTTGTCACATACAATCAATTACTTGTTATCTTTGTAGATGAAATGACTTTTCATATACTATCACATGCAACACTCAAAAGAAGCTATCACATATATAAACATTCATTACATCTTCCTCGTGACATGCATTACAAGACTGAAACACTCAAGATCGAAACATGCATTACAAGATCAAAATATGCATAAACAAGTTGAAACATGCATTACAAGATGAAACATGCATTCAGAAAATGAAACATGCAAGGCAGAAAATAAACACTAACATCTTCATCATGAGTACATGGATAAAACTATCACATGCCAGAGAGTTCTTTCATCAATGCTTGCTTAAGAGTTTCTCCTTCCTGTCCAAGATTAGTTTGCCCCATCAGAAACTGAAGCATGTCCCACTTATGCTTGTAATCCACCCTCTTATTATGTTCATTCTCCATCTTCTTTTGTTCCATCTCCATCTCCATGCTCTTCACCGCATCAAAGTGAACTTGTTTCTCCTTCTTGCCTGCCTCCTTTGCCATTGCCAATTCATGCGCTCTACTTAACATGGCCTCTTTTTGTCTCTGCATCTCGTTAGCAGGCTCATCCTCATTATCACAACTTGCAGATGCCACTTTTCCCCCCTTTCGTTTACATGCCTTGATACCCTATGGACGCTCCATAGTATGGCCTCTTTGTGAACTTTTTGGTTGTGCATTGTATTTCCGTTGTAGATCGCGTTCTTGAACTTCATTAGCCGCATCAATAGCTTCTTGTAAAAGTTTTTGGTACTCACCATCTTCAGAGTTATCGCTAGAAAGGAGAGAGTTTGAGTTTGAAGATGAACTAGACATTTTTGGAGATTGAAGATTTTAAGAAATTTAAGGAGTGAATAAACCCTTTTTTTTATCCTCACTTATATAGATCTCTGAAAAGCTATCAACCTCCTCAATAATGGTATCACATGCTATGTTCTCTGAAAAGTTGTCACATGCCAACCACTAAAAGCATCATTATTATGCTTTAGTCCAAAAAGTGAAAAATAATGATATCACATGCCATGTTTGTAGAAACAATAAATTGCTTCACATGCTATCTCTAAAAAGTTGGCACATGCCAACCACTAAAAGCATCATTATTATGCTTTAGTCCTAAAATCGAAAAATAATGGTATCACATGCTATGTTTGTAGAAGCAATAAATTGCTTCACATGCTATCTCTGAAAAGTTGTCACATGCCAACCACTAAAAGCATCATTATTATGTTTTAGTCCAAAAATCAAAAAATAATGGTATCACATGCCATGTTTGCAGAAGCAATTAATTGTTTCACATGCTTTCTCTGAAAAGTTGTCACATATCATCAATTACTTGTTATCTTTGTAGATGGAATGTCTTTGCATATGCTATCACACGCAACACTCAAAAGAAGCTATCATATATATAAACATTCATTATATCTTCCTCATGACATGCATTACAAGACTGAAACACTCAAGATCGAAACATGCATTACAAGATCAAAATATGAATAAACAACATTGAAACATGCATTACAAGATGAAACATGCATTCAGAAAACAAAACATATAAGGGGGCGTTTGGTAAAAATTAGGTATCGAGTTGGAATGAGGTATCGGGTTGAGAATATATGGATTTAAAAAGTGATAGATGGATTTATGTGTTTGGTTAATATATTGGAATGAAGTTTTGAAGTCCATTTTCTCACATTTTTCCACACCTCATTCCTTCTTTTCAACCTCAAAGAAATTAAAGGGGTTGATATCTTGGGTTTGACTGGGTTTGGGGAATGGGTTTGATTCCAAGATATCAAACACCAAATACTAAATTTTGGATTGGGATTCCCCAACCCCATTCCTCATCCCTCAACCCCAATAACCAAACACACCCAATGTAGAAAATAAACACTAACATCTTCCTCATGAATACATGGATAAAACTATCAAAGTATATATAATGGAGTTTTTGCAGGGAATCACCCGTTATATGTCACTTTCGGCACTAAACCACCCGGATTTAACCTATTGATTTTAAACCACCCAAAAGTGACACTTTTGTTACATTCGACCACCCATGGACGGATTCCGTTAAAATTTCCGTCCAAATGTGTGAAAAGACTATTTTGCCCCTTGGTTTTTTGTGAAATTACAGGAATAGTTTTGGGGAAATTGCAATCTGGCCCTCTAGTTTTTGGTTTCCTCAAACAAATTTTCATAATTACAAAAAATGCCCAAACTTATTATTTTTAATATTATGAGTTGATAGTATATTTTAACCCCAAATTAAAGTGTAGAAAAATTAACTTAGGTTAAAATAGGCTTAAGTTATTATTCTTATGAATTTGACCATATTTAAATATGTAACAAAAATGTAAAATTTGATTTAAATATTTCAAGTCAAAATTTATAAGTTTTATATAAATTATAATTAATATAAGGTTAATCATAAAATTTGAATTAAATATTAACCTTATATTAATTATAATTAATATAACGTTATAATTAATTTAATTAATTTATAAGTTATAAGTTTTATATAAATTATAATTAATATAAGCTTAAATTCATAAGAATAATTAATATAAGGTTAATCTTATATTAATTATAATTAATATAAGGTTAATCTTATATTAATTATAATTAATATAAGGTTAATCTTTAATTATAATTAATTATAATGTTAAATATTATTCTTAAATTATAATTAATTTAATTAATTTATAAGTTATAAGTTTTATATAAATTATAATTAATATAAGGTTAAATTCATAAGAATAATATTATAACGTTATATTAATTATAATTAATATAAGGTTAATCTTTAATTTAAATGTTATGATTAACCTTATATTAATTATAATTTATATAAAACTTATAAATTTTGACTTGAAATATTGAAATCAAATTTTACATTTTTGTTACATATTTAAATATGGTCAAATTCATAAGAATAATAACTTAAGCCTATTTTAACCTAAGTTAATTTTTCTACACTTTAATTTGGGATTAAAATATACTATCAACTCAGAATATTAAAAATAATAAGTTTGGGCAATTTTTGTAATTATGAAAATTTGTTTGAGGACTATTCTGCCACAAACCAAAAACTAGAGGGCCAGATTGCAATTTCCCCAAAACTATTCCTGTAATTTCACAAAAAACCCTGGGGCAAAATAGTCTTTTCACACATTTGGACGGAAATTTTAACGGAATCCGTCCATGGGTGGTCGAATGTAACAAAAGTGTCACTTTTGGATGGTTTAAAATCAATAGGTTAAATCTGGGTGGTTTAGTGCCGAAAGTGACATATAACGGGTGGTTCCCTGCAAAAACCCCATATATAATTTCACAAATTTTACTTAAAAATCACAAAATTATAAAAATTATAATTTACTTTCATGTCCATTTGCTCCTCCTTTGGCCTTGTAGGAGCAAGTGTAATGGTAGTTTTTAACAATAAAAAACTTATTTTTTTAGTTACAAGAAAAATTAACTAAAAAACTTGTTTTTTAGTTGCTTGGTAAAAAACCAGTAAAAAACTAGATAGAAGGCCAAAAAATTATAAACAATGTCGAATAATAATAGAATGCCACATAAATATGTCACCTATTTGTTGTTATATCATATTGATTCTCCCTAGGTTTTTTTTATGAATAAAGATGGAGTTAAAAAATTAGAGGTAAAAATAAAAGTAAGAGCGGGATCTTAGATGAGATAAATGAGAAAGAAATATAAAAAAATGTAAAAAAAAACTGGTTACAAAATTAACCAGTACACTTGTTCTAAGAGTTAATTGGAATGGTCTATAATTTTTATACATTACTTTATCGATACTTCTTTTATTATGTTTTTCTGGTTAAAACTTATGTTATACGGAGTATATATATTAGAGTTAGAGAACTTTTATTATGTATTTAAATGTTATTGCTCACCGTCGCCTACCTTCTAAGATCTTTCTTTAGGTGTGAGTTGCTATCACTAAGTATTGATAAAGTGTATTTGACTCTATTAGGATGTGTTTGAGGTAGTTTTGATTGACTATACCTTGTTTAATTCATTACGTGATAGGAACTAAAATGCCACTCAATGCAAAAATCTCACAAAGAGGATTGTGCATGAGAATATCCCACGTTTTCTAACTAATATATTATTTCTGAAATTCGATACTTACAAACTAACTCCTGTAGACTTTAAGCCCACAGGAAGTCAAAAACAAGACATTGTATAAGTTGGAATCCTTTCTACCAACAATAGTTCATGAATTTCACATTCTTCAATATTATTCTACTTTTATTATTACTCTATCATACTATAAAAATTGGAGTTGCCCTTAGGAACAATAAGTTATTTGTCTTATTTGAGTTGCAATTTTTTTTTGATTAGGTAAAAATTAGACTAGAAACCACATAAAGTCGGTTTCTCAGTCTAGAGCATCATTTCGGATGAGAATACAAATTCTAGATTAGCTCGAATATCTTCCAAGGAATTCAGTTGGACCTCCTTAGCGATGAAGTCGGCCACCACGTTTGTTTCTCGGAAGACATGAAAAATCTGCACTGAAGAGAAAAGTTGAAAAATACACAGGATATCAGAAATTAATATTTCAATATCCCATGGACAGTGCCATATTTGATTCAGAACGTTCACAATGGTTAGATTATCGCTTTCAAGATGAATGTCGGTAATGCCTAATTCATAGGCCTTTACCAGGGCATTTCTTACTGCAAGCATTTCTGTTTTTAAAGGGGTTGAGATACCACATTTATCCCCAAAGAGGAAGATTGGTTTACCCGTGTTGTTCCTGAGAATGTAGCCAAAGCTAGATTCACCATTAGTTTTTGTGGATCCATCTGTATTAATTTTAATAATATTTTCCGGTGGTTTTTTCCATTTCTTTATTGACCGTCTGGCATTATTCATTCTATGTGTTTTAGATCTGTCCTCTGCTAAGCAGTCAGAGTTTCAACTTTTCGTCTTATTCCATTTTTCAATTTGTGTTCTAATATAAATTGGTACATCCTTTATGGAGTCGGCATCATCATTTATTCTTCCAAAGCTTTGTTGGTTTCTAAAAACCAGATTCCCCACCAAGAAACCATTAATTCTATGAATTGTGATGTATCAGTTTTTTGTCGAATTTCATCAATGATTTCATTGATTTTTTTGCTTCCTAAATTTAGGAAAGTAATAATACCATACATATGATAGTTCATCTTCTCTATTGTTTTCAAGGTGTGTTTACATTGGAATAGGAGATGATTCAAATCTTCTAGTTGAACATTGCATCGTATACAACCATGGGGGATTACTACACCTTTTTTTGCTAATCTCGCTTTTGTTGGTAACCCATTTTTTATTATTTTTCAGGCAAAGTTTTTAACTTTGGGATATGTGTCCATTTTCCAGATCCATGACGAATCACAAGCAGTATATCTCTTATTTCTGTTAATTAATTTCATAGCAGAGTTCGTAGAGAACCAACCATTTTTACTAGTTTCCTAGTACATTCTATCATGAATATCATTTAAAGGTATTGGGATGGATGTTATTTTTTTTTGCTAAGTCATGAGGTAAATGTTGTTCTATTAGGTCTTTATTCCAGGTTTTATTTGGCAACATAAAGTCTACTACCAGTGCATCCTTATTTAGGATTGCGTGTGTGTTAATGATATCACTTAGAAGGGTCCTTAAGACCCAATTATCCAACCAGAATTTGATTGTTTTGCCATTATCAACTTGCCAAATTAGTCCAGACTTGAATTCCTCAACGAGTTCAGTCATTTTGGACCATTGCCAAGAGCAATTTCTTTTTTTCTCATAATGAAATAAATGGATTGTTTTCAAATATTTTTCAATGACAACTCTAACCCAGTAGTTATTCGGTTCTGCTAAGATTTTCCATAGTAATTTGAATTGTAGGGCTTTATTCATGTCCTTTGATTTTCTCAATCCAAGGCCTCCTTGTTGTGTTGGTTTACATATTTCCTCCCAGCCTATCAGAGGTTTATAGGAGATGTCTTTGTTCCAAAAGAAAGATCTATTTAACTTGTCAAGTTCATTGAGTGTTTGTGTAGGTAACATAAAGCTTTGTATAAGATAGTTTGGTTTTGCCGCCAGGTTGATTTTTATTAGTGTTGTTCGTCCTGCTTGGGAAAGAGAATTTGCTTTCCATTTAGATAGTTGTTGTTGGGTGCTAATTAAAATATCAGCAAAGGTATTCGAATTGACTCTACCATTAATGATAGGGCAACCAAGGTATTTTTCGAGAGATATCATGTTTGTGATTGTGAGAATGCCTTGTATTGCTAATTTCTTTTGATTGGTAACCTTTTTTGTAACTTGGAAGGCCGATTTATGGAAATTTACTTTTTGTCCTGATATTTTGCAATAGTCATCAATAATGTCCTTGATTTCTTTACAATGTTCCTGTTTAGCTTTTGAGAAAATCACAATGTCATCCGCAAATGCCATAAACAGAATTCTTGATCCTTGTTGAGTGATTTGAAATCCTAGAGGATTACGTGGTCTTTCTGAAGCAATTTGTAGTTTTCTAGCAAAGATTTCAGATCCTAAAATAAATAGGAAAGGAGAAAGAGGGTCACCCTGACGAAGTCCTCTTGTTGGTTTAAATATTTCTGTGGGTCCGTTGTTTACAAGTACCGAAAAGGATACCGTTGTAATGCATTCTCTTATCCAGTTGATAAATTTTTCATGGAATCCAAACTTTTCCATAGTTTTAATGATGAAATTCCATTCAATTCTGTCATAAGCTTTTTCCGTATCTAATTTTAGCGCAATGAATCCTTCAGTTCCTTTTTTCGATTTGAAAGAGTGAAAGATTTCATGGGAAATCAAGATATTATCTTGAATTGCTCTGTTAGCAACAAATGCATCCTGTAGGGGGTGAATTATTTTTTCCATGGTGCGTTTAAGTCTTGTTGTTATGATCTTCGAGATTATTTTATAAATTGTGGAGCATAGACTTATAGGTCTATAGTGATTAGTAGAGTTTGGATTGTCATATTTTGGAATCAAGGAGATGAATGTATGATTTATTTGTTTGAGCAATTTCTCGGAAAGGAAAAAGCTTTTAACTCCTTGAATAACAGAGGGACCTACAATATCCAAATATTTTTGGTAAAATTCTGCTGTCATACCATCAGGCCCTGGTGATTTGTCAGAGCCAATGTTAAAGACAACTTTCTTAATTTCTTCATTGGATACGTTTCTTATTAGTTCTAGGTTGTCTTCTGTAGAGATTTCAGACTGAATTAATTCAAGGTTTTCCTGAAATAGTCTCTGGTTCATATTTTCACTTCTGAATCTTTTAATGAAATCATTTCTGATTTCATTTCTGATGTTTTCTTCTCCAGTAATACTTGTTCCTTCTTGTGTTTTAATTTCTTTTATGATTTTTCTAGTTCTTCTTCCACTTGCTATTTTATGAAAATAGCTAATATTTATATCGTTTAATTTAATGTGTTTGACTTTTGCTCTTTGGTTCCAATAGATTTTTTGGAAACATAGAAGTTTATCTTTTTTTTCTATGATTCTAATTTGTTTTTTAATTAGATCATTTGTAGGATTAGTACAAATCTCAGTTTGGATTTCAGATAACTGTTTTTCTATTGTTTGTAATTGAGTGAAAACATTGCCAAAAGTGCTTCTGTTCCAGATTTTGGCATGTTTCTTAAGTAATTTTGTTTTGGATACAAGATTATACAATCTCGATCCATGATAGTTGGTTCTCCAGGCTTGTTTGACAATATTTCTATAATCCTTTCTGGTCATCCAAATCTTCTCAAATTTGAACGGTTGATTTTTAAAGGGTATTGTTGAGTCAAGCTCAATAGAGATGGGACAATGGTCTGAGCTGGTAAAAGCAAAATGTTTGGTACAAATATCAGGATACCATTGAAGGATCTGGTGATGAATGAGTACCCTATCCAGTTTTTTATATATGTTATCTATTTCTGTAATGTTCTTTCGCCAGGTATAGATGTTACCTTGAATCGGAGTATCCAATAGTTCACATTCATTCTTAAAATGTCGTAATCTTGCAAATTTTGTCAAAGGTAGTATTAGACCACCTAATTTTTCAGAAGGGTCTTGAATTTCATTCAGATCTCCCATAATAATGCACGGAAGAGAACAATTTTTAATAAAGGAGGTGAGTCCATCCAAGAATACAGTCTTTGCAGATTCATTGGGTGGAGCATAAGTTAGGATCAACATAAGTTTTTTGTTCGTGAGCTGATTTGTATATTTGATAGTGATAAACCTTGTTTCAATGTGGTCAATTTCAAGGATTTCATTTATAAGTTGGTAGGTTTTCCACATAACACAAATACCACCTGAGAAACCCGTAGCCGGGACACAGTAGAATTGGTCAAAACCCGCTTTTCTCCACACTTTTTCGCTTGGTTCTTTATTTGTTCTTGTCTCAAAGAGTGTAATTAATTGAATTCGTTCAATTTTGCAGAAGGATTCAACATCCAATCAAAAAAAATTCTTCCCGATTCCACGGCAATTCCAGGTTGTGATCTTCATAAAAAACCAATTTTAGTTTTGCCCCATATCAAAGACATCTAGGGAACTTAGCATGTTTCAACAAGTATTCACAAGATTTTGGACATCTGTCATACTTAATTTTTTCATTTATTTTGACCTGTTCAGTATTGCGTCTAACATCGCATTCATGAATGAGATTTGCAATACTCAGCAAAGAAACTATCTTATATCGATAGTGAGATTTCATATTTCTGGCAAATATATCAATTTCAGTTGAGGGATTCAACATAGTCTTAAAGTTGTACATCCATTGAAGTTTCATTGTGAAGTCACACAGAGAAAAAAGATTGTAAACAATGCTCAAAGGTTTCAGATAACGATTGTTCGTGGAGTAAAAACTCCATAATGATTTGTTCATGGATTGAGATTTCATTTTTGGTAGTTGTTCTCTTTTGCTTCTAGGCTTCATATTCTGATTTGTACCAGCCATGCTGAGAGTTAGAAAAGGCCACCAAGTCCAATCCTGGTAATCCTGCAGGGCAGCTAAATAAACCGAAAGAGAGTAAGTAATGAGTTCCCTATTCATTTTTTCAAAGTAACTGATAATGATATAGATCAAAGAATATTTATGGAGAAGATAACTGCCATAAGCACACACAGAAGAAGGCAATATCCAATTGTGGTCTTGAGTGTCAATTTTTCCTAGGCATTTAATACATTTAAACAAGAGTTTAAAGGTATTCAAAAGAGATAAATTCATGGGCATCAGCCATAAAGACGAGAGTATTTGGTAATAGTTGTTCATAGAGTAAGAACTCCAAAGTAATTTGTTCAGTTGGTGATTGTTCATAGCTTGGTTTTTGTTCATAAGCCAGAATTCTGTATATTCTTTGTCCTTGAGTTCCTTGTTGATGTACTTGGGAGTTGTGGTCCAGAAGATCAAATCCTGGAAGCACAAATGACAAGTATAACAAATATTAGTCAAGTTGTAATTGATATAACATTGAAGGGAGAGGTAACTAACCAAAGGATAGTTAAATCTTGACACAACTGATCTGTTATCAAAATTCTGGTGTTCAGGAAGACAGTGCCTCACAACTGGGCAGAAGGAAGCAAAACTCGACAAGGCCTTAGGGCAGCCAAAATACACACACATATGGTGAGGAAAGCAGATCATGCATTTATTCTGAGTTGCTCGAAAATGATGCAGTAAGTGGGGGACACAACCCCACTCAAAGTCATCAAGGTTATTACTCATCATGCTGCAGTGAGGTGTACCCACAAGCATACTCAAAGTATACAAGTTCAGAAATATAATGTGAAGGATGTTAGACAAAGACCCAAATCTAAGCTTATGATAACAGAAATCCATATCGTTGAAGTCAAGCTGGCATATCAGAAAAACTATCTAAAAATTCTCATGGTAAACCAGCAAAGGACACATACATAACCAATCAAAGTCATGCATTTCCGTATTCATAGTAGTCTTAGTATAAAGGATCAATTTATCATAGTCAAAGGTAGAGTTTCGATTGATCGTCACAAGCTCATAAAGATAAGAGTAAATCATGACACCAAAATCAGTATAGCTAGCAGAGTTAAAACAAACACCATTGTTCAAAGATCTGTTCATGGAAACCAAACATAGAGAAGTACGGTTCCAAAGCAGGGTCCAACAAGACCACACCCAACAGCAGACAAACACATCTAAAACCAAGGTTAAAGAAAGAGAAACTGAGGAGTGGGTAGGCTTGACAGGTTCAGGTTCAAGCTTGTCACCAAAGTCAGTATAGCTAGCAGTGTTAAACCAAACACCATTGTTCAAAGATTTGAGTTGCAATTTGATTTATGCTTTAACTGCTTTGTTGCTTTCTTTATTTGACCACTGTTAACACTGCTTTTTATTTTTGTATTATATATTAAGTAGAGTTGTCCACTCGATCCGATCTAACCCGTGTGAATTATTAACCCGAAAATATTTTAATTAGATCTGAAACAACTCGATTCATTGAGCTAATTTGATCCCTAGAAAATTTATGTTGGAGTTGGCATGGCTATGTTTTATATTAATTTGGTGCTTATTGCCTCTAGTTTCTAATTGGTTCTCCTTCTTTCATATTAAATAAACGCCTATGATAAACGCACACCAAAAAAGTTATATGTGCAACCGTTTTTTTTTAAAAACTTGTCCATTACCTGATTGTGGACAAAAATCTATAAATATATAAAGTAGACTAAGGGTGTAATTAATGTCAAATAAATATGAGAAATTATTTTTTATTTTTTGTTAATCTTTCATTACAAACTAAACCATCCAATATAGCTCAATGGTTAAAGACACTCCCATAATACAAGAGGTCTAGGGTTCAATCCTCATTCTTAACAACTTTGTTTTATCATTTTACCTTTCATTTTTTTTTACATTCCACTAGAAGTCAAATATTCTATTTTATCTCAATGATTTAGTGAAGGGACTTCATAAAACACGTTGAAAGTTCAATTCTTCTTAGAAACAATTTGATTTTCGATATTTTTTCCTAAACCTAAGGAGTTATTCAACTTTTTAAATCAACCACTAAAATCTATAGTACTTGACAATTATCTCAATAAGTAAACTAAAAGTAACATTAAAAAAAACAAAAAAAAATTAGAAAACAAACCTAAAATGGAAATACGAATACATTTATTGTATTCTTCATACCTAAGGAAACAATGTCAAATTTCTACCAAAAAATAGACAATTTGAGGTGGTTTGGTAAATGCAATTGAAAAATTAAAATCACAATTAAAATTTATATTTTATTTGTTTTATGGTCTTCATGCCTAGCTAAACAATTTCTTTTTTTACTACTCATAGTTATATATATAAATCAAAATCTCTATATAACATAAAAATACATAATTAACTGTAAAACAATATATCAAAATTAAGACATTACACATCCAAATAACATAATTCGAATATAAAGATTTGTATCCACTTGAGTACCAAAAAAAATATTGTATCCACCTTATCATGATTAAATTACAAATTATTTTAATGTAATAATTTAACTAATCACTTAAAAATTAAAATAATGCTTACCTCATTCAAGTTAAAATAGCCCAATATAATCTTCATAAAACTCTCAAATCCACTACCAACATTCAAACTTAAACACCTAATTTTAATGCATATATTGAATTTTTCATACTTATTGTAATATTTTTTTTTCCATAACTCTAAACGACTACTTTTCAATTTTGACGTTACAAACCCAATTTAGTTATGAAACCCTTCAATTATTTTTGTGTAAATCGAAATAATTTATAAAATTAAAATCAACGAATAGTCATCAACTATAAAATTAAATATAGGGAGAAAATCAAGTTAATGGAAGATTATTTGGCAGGATAAGTTCGTCACAAACGTTATCTTAGAAATGTAACTGATTTGAAAATTGTGTAACATATTCCCCTATTTTATTGTCTTTAATAAATAATAATTAATGTGTCACTTAAGAAAAAATATTATCAATAAAATATAAATTTTGGAAGAAGAGGATTAGAACATGAAAAAGTTATCATCGAATTGCAACATCAAGAAATTGAAAAGTTCATTATACTAATTGGTGATATACTTATATCAATGATAATTATGTCAACCTTAGTAACGTTCGGGTCATTCAAACTCACTTGGACATCAACTTTGACGGAAAAAATATATTTAAAAACGCTTGCATGGTCGTTCAAACTCACTGGCACATAACTTTTATATGGAAATTTATTTCATTTTATAAAGAAATGAATTCATTTAAGATATTAGATTTTAACATTATTTCAATTTATAGTATTTTTTTTTTGTGATCGTTACATCTTCATTACATGTTTCTAATGTCAATTAATCACATTTAAATTATAGATCGTAACTTTTGTTTTTCATATTTCAAACTCCTAATTGATTAGAGGTTGGTTTAATGTAGATGATAAATGAACCCGACCATAAAGAGAAATTTTACCTTTATAGAAAGGTCATACAGATACAAGACATCCATTCCAAAAAATAAAGATTTCAATCCACATCTCCATTTTCTTATGATTTTCTTACACCTTATTCCTATAAATACTTGGATTAGGTTTTTATATGGTTAGTTTATTGATATCTATTTTATGAGTTGTAATTGACATTTTGTATGTTTTGTTGTTTCCCATTTTATGAATTAGAATTTGAAATATTTGTGTATTTTTTTGTTGATATTTTGTTCAGTGGCAAGTATAATATCGATCTCTTGAGCATATTATCACAATCCTCCTAGACTACTTATGCTCATTCACATGAGCCAAATTGAAAGCTTAAGCTATTTCATTAGCTCTGTTCTTTTTTCATTATACTTTTTTCCCATAAATTCTTTAGCTTAAGCCACAATGATAATATTTATTTAAATAAATTTTTTAATTATTTGTATAATAATAACTAATCCAATTATTACTGCTCTTTAACAACTATAAAACTAAAAATATACATTTGTCAAATGTAGAATTTTGGATGGTTTTGCATTCCTTGAGGTCATTTCCTGTCGGTATCACAAAGTTGTATATGTGATCAATTGGTAAACTTCTATTAGTAAAGAAAGAGCAATATGTTTTTATTCTTAAATGATAAAGTTTTAACTGATTGTTGAATTATTTACATGGCTCCATGCCACAATTATAATTAATTTACTAAGGTGACAAAAATAATTGAGATCATGAGTATATATATGATTATCATGATCGATGGTACTGTCCACTACAAATGAATGATTTTCTTACAATATATGTACTAAGAAAAAGTTAAATTTAACTTATATTATAATATTATTCAATTATCTAAAATTTTGATGCAAAATAAGAGATTCATTGAATAATAGCTTAAGCAATAAGCATTTCTGTTTGCTATATGTTTACTACATACTCCATAGGAGTACAAGTTTGTATTCGTATATATACATAATTGATCATCAATGATAGTTATAATATTCTCTATCTTTGTGACTCCTTTGTTACTTTTGAGACATGTACGTAACCCCTTTTAATAAATAGATATAAGTAATAAAATATGATCACAACTTCTTAACAACATTCTATATGTCAACTAATTGTCGTATAACTTAACCGTTCAATAACCCTTTCAAATGCATGTTCATATCTAAACAAAATTATTTTGGAAATGGTGTGGATAATATGAAGACATACAAAATCAAATATAATAGATCATGACCTACTAAAGCTTATTAATATGGACAATCAAAGTGAGACAATGCTATCACGAGTATATAAATTTCTTAGTTTCATACAATATTTGAGATTCATCTAAGAGTTGCAGATAATATGTTTGATCTACTTAAAACCGTTTTAAACACGGTGATTGTCCATAAAAATTACAAATTCTCCAGCTTAGCTTGGTGAACAAAAGTGAGTTGTTATTTGTATACATGTCATACTAAAATGTTCAAATGTATGTGAATGTTTGTGTTGTTAAAACTGAAAATGTTTAAAATAAATTTTTTAATTTTTTTTCTCATTTAAAAACAGAAAAAAAATCAATAAAATTAATATATATATATAACCTATGACCCACGTCCTCTAGTATATGTAAAAAAAATCCAAACTTATCCGCTGACAGGTAGCGGATAGCAATCAATTACCAATGACGGATTATAATCTAATTGTTCAGCTTATTCGCTACTACATAGCGGACAAATTAAATTGATTTCGTATTTGTCCGTTAACCCATAACTGACAATTTATAAATGTAAAATTAAATTAAATTAAGTTTGTCCGCATTCAAATTACGTACTAGCGTGAATAAATTTTATTGCTAAAAAAAAATTAGAGTAAAAAGTTTCTTAATTCTTGTGCAAAATTCTAGAACGTCATAAGGGAGTAATTTACTAATTTCAATTAGAATTTAATTAACATATTATTTTTAATAATTATTTTAGAAAACTTTGATATGGCGCTTTCGATCCGTTGAGTCAACCTGAACATATACCTGACTTACAGTCGGTTCGCAAATCTTTAATCCGTAAATGATCTGACTCGTAAATGACTCGACCCAATGTGATTAAACCCGAATTCGACTCATTTGACCCGATTGACATGTCTAATAAGAAGATACTCCCTCTGTTCACTAAATAATGTCATTTTAAGTATTTGTATAACTATTAAAAAATATAATTATTACACTAAAAAATATAAAATTTTCCTAAAATTTGCAATTTATTGATTACTCACCTTATTTTTAATCAATATGTAAAAAGTGTTTGTATAGAAAAAAAATCAATTTGTGCAACTTCTAATGTCAACCTTTTAACTCACCAACAAATTATTACTTGAAACATTAAAATGAAAAACATTTATTAATAAAATCTATCTATATATACACTATGTAGATGACTAAATCATACGTGTCAGCGTCATATTTAATTCACCTACATGTCATCACCATTCAACCATCATTGCCTACACCATCCATCCCTTTAATAAAAGTTATTAATTAACTACTCTTCTGATAAATAATAACTACAAATCTATATCTATCAAGTCATAGTTACATTTATTATGTTAAATCAATTAGTAAATTTTAAAAATAATAATTAAAGTTAATGTTGATTAGATTTTATCATATTGTATAAACAATGTATATATAATTATATAAAATAATTCTATTATATTAAAAAAAATATCAAAAGTCAGAAAATGCTTTTATTTTACTAAATGGATACGAAATATAATATAGATGTTTATGATAGACTTATGTCCAATAGTAATATAGATTTAAAAATCAAGTATTTTAATATTACTAAATCGGTCCCTTTATATTTATATAAAAAATGTTTATAAATAAATGTTACAAAATCAGTTGCTCAATAAATATTTATCAACCAATATATATATTAAACTTGAAGCTTTCGAAGGCACCAAAATCAAATATAATTTTTTTGTTTCAATCAAACATGAACTAAAAAAATGTCCAACGAGCGTTTTTTATAAACTAGATTTACTTAATTATGTACAACAGTACAAGACTTGAATAATATATATCCATTTTATATATTTATGTATATATATTTAGAATTTAGTATTTATATCTATATTTATGTATTATGTATTGTCAGTCTCACATTAATTTTATCTGACCTTTAAGATATATCACATTATCCAATCTTTTAAAAGAATGCGTCCAACATCAGTTATTTTTTTAATATATCAAATGTATGCTTAACAAAGAAGGAGCTTTTCTAAAAAACAATCTATGTTATAGAAAAATACGAGACGGGCTTAATTTGAGTATGCCTTAGTACAAAATCGTTTAGCGTATCTCATGTTTTTAAACATTTCCAATCTACAAACAATAAGCTGATTTGTTTAATCTTATTAATGAAAAAAAATGCTTTTTCACCAACAAATTATAAGTCAATATCTCTAAGAAAGTTTACTTCAAAGTTATATATTTTGAGTTTCAAAAGAAGTCATTAATGAAACCTGACAGATAGATTTTACACAATATATTTTACAAAAAATATTATTTTTCATCACAAATCAAATTTTTTAATATATGATAATACTAATTATAAATTTTGATAATAATATATTCTTAGACTAAATAAACTAACTCTAATCATAGAAAATTTGTAATATTTCATATTGTTTATACTACCCAAATATAAGACAATAACCTATTATCTAACATATATTTTTAATAATAACATCTATATATATAATAACATT